>CM076572.1:1207303985-1207413985 GCA_034641835.2 Pinus albicaulis | reverse complement strand
GTTGGCCACCAATATCCACCTGGATCATTAAGGCCCCAAAACAGCTACGAAGTGCAGGACCCGAAAACCTGCTAAAAATAGTAAGTGGTGCTGAATGTGAAAAGCTGCAAGAATTGATGGTGTGGGTCCAAATGGATTAGGTGGGTGGCCACCGATATCCACCTGGATCATTCCTCCCTCCTTAGGAAGCAATGGTCCCCATTACATTGAGATCCTCCCTGAGATGAAGCAAATTCTGTTGAACTGGGTATCATGGACCTGTGGGCAGACATGCTAGATGCGTTTAGTAAAATTGGTTTCTTTATCAGCTTCAAACAGTACATGTGTGGATTTTGTATGTGTATTTGCATGAGGTATCACAACATCAGGCGGCAATGCGTTGGGGGTCAAATCAATGCAGTGCTTGTCCTGACAGTGTAGAGGAACCTCTGTGAGTGATGAGAAAATGTCCTCGTATTCCTCCATGAATTTTTCCATCTGCTACAGCCATGCAGGGGAGCCCTGTTTTGAGGTTGTCGCCACAATATTCTTCTTTCCTTGTGAGCGAGTTGTAAGGAAAATTAATTTCCTGGTTTGGGAAACAATCTTACTACGTTGTTTTGTAGTAGTCAAAGAGATGACCGGAGGCAGTACTACCTCCGGTATCTTGTACAAGTTATTTCCCAAAGTAATAATCACAGCACGAGGCCTAGACTCATACGCAGCATGTCACCTCCACAAATATGGTTGGCCCAATAATACATCAACTAAATCAAGAGGAGCAACATCACATAATACCTCATCCGTGAATGGCTTGATGTTGTACGGAAGGCGGCACTGTTGGCGGATGCAGATATCTCTCCCTGGGTGAAGCCACCCGATGGTATATGGTTGCGGGTGTTCTATGATCGGTAGGCCGAGCCGCTTCACGACCTCTACTGAAATTAGGTTATTTTGGCTTCCGCTATCAACAAGAAATTGCAGTAGAGAACCCTTCACGCACATTTGTGAATGGAAGAGGTGCTCCCCCTCCTCTGGATCCTCTCGGTCCTCCCTCTGGATCTTGGTGGTGGCAACAATGGCACTGGGATCCGCATCAATGATCTACTTCCCTTTGTCATTTCCTTTGTCTGGTTCTGACTCAGGATCAGAAAATGCATCTGATTCAGGTGCCTTTAGTTCGGCCACCAATGATTGTTTGGCCCGACACTCATTTGTGATATGAGTGGAGATGTTATGAAATTCACACCACTTCCCTATGTCCTTATTTTGATTTTTGGTGTTATTATGAGTCGCACTACTTTGGCCTTGCCCCTTGTTCTTTGGTTCGGGGACACCTTTCGGATTCGCAGATCCAAAGTCTCGCTTCTTCTGCTTAAATTTCTGCTCGATCTTGGCGGCATAGCGATATGCCGTGCCAAGCAATGTAATTTCGAGGAACTCCATTTCCTCCTAAATGTGTTTGTGTAGATAGCCGTGGTACTTGAGCACCAAATGTCTCTTTGAATCTTTAATACCCAACTTTGTGCGCAGGGTATGGAATAGATTCGTCAGTTCGTGCACATCTTGATCCCTTTGTTGTCGCAGCATGGTCCATTGGATGTATTTGTCCTCATAGCTCCCCACGGGGTAATATTGTTCCTTGATGCCATCCCGGAACGAATTCCAAGTGGGAGTGGCTGAGAACAGAGAGGGTTCCCCTTCATCTTCTTGCTCATGGTAGGTTTCCCACTAGTGTTTGACATGGGGGGCGGCTTTGAGGAGTGAAAAAATAATATTTTCTCGGTCAGAGAAATCATGGACCGAGAAATACCCTTCCAGCAAATTCAACCATCTATCTACAACTTCTGCATCTATTTGGCCTTCAAATACACGAATATCAAATTTTACCTGTACCTTGAAGGGAGTGACGCCTCCAGAGTGGTTGTTGGATGCATATGCGCCATAGTTGGGCAGTCGTTGAAGGATCTGAGCAAAGTTATCCATCATCGCATTCCTTTGTTTCTCGAGGGCCTCCTCGAGCAATATTTTGATATGATCTCCTGCTCCCTCATATTTCTTTTCTTCCGCCATGGGAGGTGATCAGGGTTTGCGAGGCTGATCTTGCAAGGGTTCAACCAGATCGAGCCCTAACTCCTTATACCCTGACCGCATTGGGGACATGCAAAGAAAAACAAATAAAGAGAAGACCGCTCTGATACCACTGATCCGGATTTATGCAGGAATGCAACAGAATACAGAAATAACCAAAAACATAGATATGCAGCAGGAATAATGCGTCATTTCATTAATATCAAAAAACAGAAATATGCTTACAGACATAATGGAAATAAAATAGCTAAGGTGCTGGTAGCAAATCTCTGAGAAGAGATGTGGTGGCTACAGACCTCTGAACTGTGTTACAATAAGGCTCGAGGGCCTATTTATTATTGAGAAACAATGGAAAAACTAAAACGTCCAAAAACTAACTCTAGGAGATGAAACACCAAAATTGTGGGCCCCATTTGGGTAAATTTGTGTTTCAACTTCCTGTGGACGTAAATTTGGCATTCGATCTCTGTTTGACGCGCTCAAGAGCTCGTTAGAAAGATCTATCAGAGGACTACAAAAAGCATGACCCATGTTGCTTCCTATTTTCCCAAAAAGCATCGTTTAGGGCCTCAAAACGACTCCGGAAGTTCAGGACCCGAAAAAATGCTATAAATAGTAAGTTGTGCTGCAACTTAAAAACTGAACGAATTGATGGTGGGGGTTCAAATGGAATAGGTGGCTAGCCACCAATATCCACCTGGACCATTAAGGCCCCAAAACGGCTCCGGGAGTGCAGGACCTGAAAACCTGCTAAAAATTGTAAGTGGTGTTGAATGTGAAAAGCTGCAAGAATTGATGGTATGGGTCCAAATGGATTAGGTGGGTGGCCACCAATATCCACCTGGATCAATATTATAATGTTGAAAATAAATAAAATCTGATGAAGATGGTTAGGATGGTCCGTAAAATTAGCTGAATGAGCGGGAAGTTCATACAGATAATGTTGAACAATGTGCTTAATATCGTGAAAAGCATACGACATCGCTCGCTGAAATGTGGCCCCAACATTTTTTAAACTAAAAGGAAGCTTTTTATACGCAAAATTACCCCAAGGAGAGATGAAGGCCATTTTATATTGATCATTCGGGAGAATGTTAATTTGGTTATAGCCAGAAAAAATCGTCCATGAGGGAAAAGATATTGCTCCCAGCACAGTCATAAATGATCTGATCGACGAAAAGAGTGGGATAATTATCCTTAGGACAAGCTCGATTGATATCACGGTAATCAACACAGACGCGAAGAATCCCATGTTTCTTATCTACAAGAACGATGTTAGACACCCATTCTATCAAGGGAATCGGGTAGATGAAACTAGCTTTGGGTAGTTTTTCAACTCTACTTTTAATAACAGCAGCCTTTCGAGGGTGCACAGGGTGAAGGCGCTCACGAACAGGCTTCGAACCAGGGTAGGTAGGAATCTCATGCACCACTATACTAGGATCGATGCCAGACATTTCTTCATAGGACCATGCAAAGACGTCGCAAAACTCATGGAAAAGGCTAGTATAAACCTTAACTTCATCGGAAGAACAAGTGACCCCAAGATGCATGTTCTCGACAATTCCTGGTTTGACGGAAATGTCAATAGGCATTGTTTGCATAATGTTACTCAAGTTACCTTTCGTAAAGACTTCATGTGTCAGAATAGGCATTTGAAGCGGAGGAGAAGGAACCTGAGATGCAAGCCTCTCAAGACACGTAGACATGGCCCCGAGGTTAGACATAAACGAGGAACGATGATGACCATCATCCCATGGTAAATCCTCAAGAGACATAGTTTCCACGATGGCTTCATTAGAAGGAAATATCTCTCTCAAGCGATCAAATGAATCCGAATCACTGAGCCAAGGGGATTGAAAATAAGCGTCGAGAGACATGCTCAAAGGTGCATGATCAGAAGGCGAAGGATTAGAAGCTGCAAGAAGTTCACAATAATCAATCTCAATCGGACTTAAAGGCATCGAATCTCCAAAAGAATCGACCTGCTCAGGTGAAGAGATGATCCAGGGGTCATCAGACCGAGAGACCATATTGATCTGAATAGTGTTGGGTGGAGGAAGAGGAAAAATACCCATGAGGACAGGGTCTTTGAAAATACCCAGCCCAATGCTCTTGTAGGGAGTAGGGATCTTATCCAAATTGTTGGGAAAAATACTGAGAGGGGGGGGGGGTGAATCAGTATTTACTGCATAATCAAAACTTTTTACTTTTTCATTCCTTAAAACCCATACGCTACTTTCTTTCAGTAAACTAGCGTATATACGCGGATACCCTTTATTAAACTCGCGTATACACAGATATCTAGATATGTCATTAAATCTTCACTTATATCATTTCATCATTCATTCATCAGATGTTCAAGAAACAGTAAATATGTGCAGTAAGAACAGAATAAGCCATCACACAAAGCATCACACATGAACACCAGGATTTTTAGGTGGAAACCCAAATCGGGAGAAAACCACCGCTGCAGTTGCTCAGCCTTCAATATTTTATTATAGAGAAAACATCTTACAACATATGTGCTGGCGCAGACTTGACCCGCACGCAGGCACCCACCTGCGCTCGTTTACCAGCCTCTCCTGGAAGGGAGCTACGACCCCCTGACTCGTTTACCAGCCTCTCCTGGAAGGGAGCTACGACCCCCCGATCTCGTTTACCAGCCTCACCTGGAAGGGAGCTACGACCCCTCGATCTCGTTTACCAGCCTCACCTGGAAGGGAGCTACAACCCCCTGACTGAAGGCTACAACCTTCAGCACCACCTTGGACCACGTTTCATCAATTTTCACACTGGATCCAACCACTTCAATAGAACACCACTTGCAGGCCACATTTCATCATATTTTCAGACTGGACCCTTTCCATACTTTTAAGCTCAAACATACATCACCAACAGATACTTATCAACACAAATCAGATAGCAGAAACACAGCAGAACAGATCAGATATTTCATACCATTTTGCTTCAGCAAACCCTAGTTTGCATACGCGCTTTCACTTCACTGATGTCGCGTATATACGCGCTTACGTTCACACAAACCAACGTATACCTCTGTAGTTATTTCATTGCGCATATGCGCTTTCTCTTCAGAGAAGCCGCGTATATACGCGCTTCCTCCGCGGCGAAGTAGCGTATAGATCTTCAATCATTATAGAGCAGCATACTTCTTCAGATCAGATATTCAGTTCAGATTCAACCCTTTACTTCAGACAGATGTTTGCCTCATCACAGATCTAATCACTCCATAAACAGATCTAGCAAATACAGATACATTTCAGATCTAGATATCCCACTTCATCATTTTCTTCATTGGTGCATCATAGATTCACATCTATCATCAAGCCTTTACCCTTTCCATGCAGATATACTTCATAGAGAAGTATTCATTCAAGCTCAGACATCTTGCTCCCACACCTATGATTTGCACAATGAATTTCTTCTCCTTATATAGGTTTACCCTTTTCAATACCATGAGCCCCTTTTTCAATACCATGAGCCCAAAACCACATTACTTCCGATGGTATTCCTGGACGGGGTCAATTAAGCGAATCATTACCCAATACAATGGGTCAATACCATGGTGGTTACCCCTGGTTTTGCACTTTTTGAGCGCTTTTTCCCATACGCGACTTGGCACGTTCTTTCCCGCGTGCATACGCAACTTCCCTTAGACAGATCCGCGTATGCATAGAGACATACTCTTTTCATCACACTTTGAGCACATTCTGAATTCCTTTCTTCATTGCCTTCTGTACACACTGTAGATACATCTTATTTAGCTCATCAAGAACATATTCTAGCAAGCACAACTTCATCAAGTAAGTTGTCATCATCTTCATCAAATGGGTTTCCATTTAAGGACAACACTCAGCACCATATTGCTAACAAACATCATATCACATCAGATTTACGTTATTTACCAAGTTCATCAGGTCAAGAATAACTTCATCAGGTGGTTTGCCATCAAGGACAACACATGTCAACTGTCGCATGTCTTCATCTTCATTTAGTGGGTTGCCATCAAGGACAACACTCTGCATCATATTTCCAACACACATATGGAACATTGTTCTCAAAAGAAGAAGTGAAGAATGACAATTGATCAACAGTAACAATCTTTCCTTCATGTGGGAATTTTAGGACATGAAAGAGAGTGGATGGAATGCATAGCATAGCGTGAGTCCAACTGCGACTGAGGAGAAGATTGTAATTTAGCTTGGCGTCAACTACTTCTACCTCGACATTGACTGTCTTCCCTTTCAAAGTAATCGCTAAACTAGTGAGAACACCTAAGGGTTTTAATTATCTTCCATCAACTGCTTCCAAGGCATTGGTGACGAATTCAAAAACGGAGAACCAATGGCTTTCCAGCAAGAAGATGACATGATGCACGTGGATGCACCGTCTTCCACAACTGCTCAATGAATATCGAGACCATTAATGAAAACCTGTATAATGAGTGCAATTTGATGCTGTAGTCGTGGAACGAAATTCTCTAAATCGAAAGAAATAAGGCTAGTATCAGCAGGATCAATTCCACCAATTGCAGATAACAAAGCTTTATGTTGAGATGGACAAATCTGAAGTACTTCTAGAGCAGACATTGCAGATGGTGCCTGTTGATCACATGGTTAATATTCACTGTTGTTCCCAGTTTTGAGGCCTCTCTCTTTGTGAAGAAGAATGCCCAAAAGGCCTCCTTTTCCCTCTTATTTCATCCCCTCTAACCCTCTGTTTTCATCGTTCTTCCTCTCCTTCTAAATTCCCCACTTACCCTCTAAATCATCTCCATTCCCCTTCAAACCTAGCAAGCACCCCTTGTTTGGCTTAATAACCCTTTCTCCTCTCTACCGTTACCCCTTTTTGGCCTTAAAATGCATTGAAAATAAGCCAAAAAATCATATTTTTCATATGAGGCTTAAGCCCCTTTCGGCCAGCCCCCTTAACCACTTCCCCACATAACCCCAGCGCTAAGACCAAGCATTGGCCCGTAAGGCACTTATCGCAATCGGAGAGACAGATGGAAGCACATTCCTATGTTAAACAAAGAAAAACTCTGATGCGATGACATTTGTTTTATGAATCTCGGGAGTGATCTTCACCGTCGATCTTATTAAGATATGACGGCCCGCACAAAACCTCTCGCACGCCCAGCAGCAGCCCTTTGTGAATTGTTGATGATAATATCCACCGTTGATTCCCATTCCAATCCGACAGTCATCGCACCGTCGCCTGATCACTAATCGCAAATCATAAACGGCGCCCCCTCCGCACTTTGCGATTGCGATCCTTCGATTGTAATTCCCGCCGTCGATTTACCTTTTAATCCGACGGCTCTCGCTTCCTCGCTCCAATCGCAATCGCAATTTTTAGATGGAGCCACCTTCCATTCCTCCCGATCTGCGATCCTCTGACACGATCTCCACTGTCGATCTCACATAAGATCCAACGGTCATAGGCACATCACCCATCGCCAAACAGAACTTTTAACTGTGTCATCCTCCGCCTTCCCCGATTGCGATCCATCGATATGATCACAACCGTTCATTTCTTTTGATCTAATGATCCGCATCAAATCGCCCTCCACCCACGTCGGGTCCCATGTCATAGGCTCCTCTTTCATGCATTTCTCGCGATTTTCTTTGCATTTGCCCAAAGTTAAAACTTTGGTGTTTTAACACTAAAGTGTCCTTTATTCCTCCCACCTATTGTTAACCCCTCCATTCGTAGATCTTGACCGTTGGTCGCCTTTTCCATATATGATCCAATGGTCTGCGACCATTATTACCCCAAATCTTCATTAGGACATTCCTTCCACCTTTCTGCAGTGTTTTTCGCCTGTTTTCACCGCATCCACCATTTCCACCACCCATTCCTCCAGGCCTCCAAAACATTCTTCCGCCATCTGCCCTGGATTTTTATAACAGGTTTATTGCATTTGTGCAGGGATTACATAGTGGCAAATTCACTTAGCCTTCACAGTCATAGCCACTGTGATTCAATGCACAGAGATAATATTTCAACAGCGGCAAAGTGTATCAGTAGCAAAGAGGATTAAAGGGGTTTAAGCCTGTTATTGAATAATTAACACTTAACCCTGTGTTCAAAGGAAAAAGGTGCAGTTTGAAGACTAAGGCACACTAGCAAGTTACATCAGTGCATTCATATCAGCAGAGCACTGTTTTCTCCAGAAAGGACTCCCTACAACATTCTCCATGCCTCCTCGAGCCCAGGAATAGTTAATTACACTGACGGAAGTTTCTTAAAGACTGTCAGATCAGCAGTTATGGAAGCATGGAGACCTGCAGTCTTTCCATCCACGTCATGTATTCCAGAAGGCTAGCGCAGAGTTCCAAACAGCTGGAAGGACTTCAATAACACATCTGAGGTCAATATCGACCTGACAGAGACTCCCAGGCCATACTATGGAGTACTTACAGCGATGCAAATTGCCATTAATCAGAGTGGGCATGAACTCTTTCTCCACTCTGTCTTAATGAGATCCATTTAATGAATATCATCTACTCCTGTTATTCTCCTCTCCTATAAGAATCCCCGAGAACGGATTGTGAAAGGTTCCAGATTTTCAGAAGAACATGCTGTGAAAGAATTTTGTATGCATTTTTGCTAAGCTTTAATACGAGTGCGAAGAGCCCATTGGGTTTTAGTGATGAGGAGTTCCATCTTTAACAAGGATTCTGGTCTTTGTGCTTCACAGTTTGTAACTCTTTTTTATGTGTCATAGTTTAACTGTTCATTTCATTTACATCCATTTATCTTGTATCATGTTCTCGAATGCGAGTAGCCCACTGGTTTTGGTATGAATTTATCCTAGTTGATACTTATGCCAGAACCTGTCTGGCACTTTAAATATGGCTCAAGCGTGATATACTGTTTCATTTTCCACTCCAACCATACTTATTCTATATTAGCTTCTATGGGATGTTATTTTTAAAATGCTATTGTCATGTATGGATTCTTAATTTTGATAGTTGTCTCTGGATATCATCTCAATGACAGTTAGTATTATCTCAATCTTTCATACGTAGTAAACACCTTCTGATTATACATGTTGATAGTTTTCTCTGGATATCATCTCAATGATAGTTAGTATTATCTCAATCTTTCATACGTAGTAAACACCTTCTGATTATTCATCTCTGTGAGGTATTTTAGAACCCAGCCCTTTTTACAGTAAGATGCCTTTGAATTGTCTGATACATTCATGTTAGAGTTTCACGATTTGCCCCTGTAGTATTGCTTTCATGTGTCAAAGTCTTGAAAATCCTGGTCCCATTCAAATTAAACCTTCATGTTACTTAAGATAGCATGAGAGCCTTTTCTGATAACTTCCCGTGTTATATCATATGCTCCTTGCTATATAAGATGTCCTAGGCACTGGTCTTTCACAACTCAAGGTTGTCTCTAGGGTTGACAACATCTTTCTGGCACCGTTGCCGAGGAAGCGAAGTTGAGAAAAGTTAAATCCCTGGGCCTCAACAAAACCTTATGCACTCTTCAAATAGGTGAGCATGGAGAGTTGAGAGTTGTAGATCCCTCACCTTGGCGACTCCACATTCATTTATCAGATAAATTTACTCGCAGTCCTGGCTCCTCGTAAGCCACACCTGAGGTCAGATACGTCTCAGCCAAAAACACCTTCTGTGACTGACCCAAAGAAGATCCTACATAGAAGGAGTTGGAGGGAAAGACAACCAGTCCATACTGAGATTCCTGAATTCTCTCTAGAAGACTTTCCGTCCTCCTCCTCTCAAGTTTCCCAAGTGCAAGGTCCCGACTCCCCTGTGGGAGATACCGACTACTGCTCAGATAGTCCACCCCGAGGAGGGGTTCGAATTAAAGGCAAATTTGAGTCAAGGGATACCACATATTACACCTTTCACCCTACTCCTGAAGTCTAAGAGGTCAAAGAATTCACCGAAGAATCTGCTATTAACAGCCCGTTGTTCCTGTCAACACCTCAAGCTGTTGTCCAATACATTCCTATTGTCATTCATAATTCACTTCCACCTCCTCCTCCTCCTTTTACACATCAAACTCTTCTGCTACCTCCACCTCCCCCAATGGCCAACGTTCATGGTTTCCTGTTGAATAAGTATGCCCCCCTAGCATTACCTCAAGTATTGAATGATATGCCACAAGACTATCTGAAGATCTTACCCCGTTTCAATGGGGAAAATGAGATTGAAGCTCAAAAACATCTTAAGGTCTTCTGTTCTTTTGCAGAGAAATTTAATGTGGAACACCTAGACGTAGTCTTGAGACTATTTGTTCAATCTCTTGATGGTGAAGCCAGAAAATGGTTTAAGACATTATGAGACCGTTCCATCACCACTTGGGAAGGAATGGAGGATAATTTTCTTAGAAAATGGGGGGAGAAGAAAGATCATGGACATTGTCTTACTGAGTTTAACACACTCAAGAAAATACATAATGAAGGAGTGTCAGAGTTCATCAAGAGGTTTAATAAATTGTATTTGAGCCTTCCTGCTGATATGAAACCTCATCAAACTGCTGCTAAATTTGTTTTCATGGCAGCCTTTGACTCAGATTTCGGTTTCTCTCTGAGAGAAAGAAAGCCTGCCACCTTAGACGATGCTCAAACAGATGCACTAGAGTTGGAGGAAAATTTCGCCTCCGCTGGTAAATCAAAGGGAAAGCCAGACCAAGATGCTAGAAGGAAAGGCATAGAGGAGGTGTCTACTTCAAGCCAAGACAGAGACTCAGCTGATAATATAATTGAAGAAATGAACAAAATTATTAAGAACCTTTCAAGTAAGCTGGTCAAGCTTGAATTGGAGGCCAAGAATTCATCCTACAAGAATTTCCAGAATGCTCCAAACAGGGGTTACAATCCTCAGTATAGGAAACCACCTCTGTAAATACTGCAAAGGGAAAGGAAAGAGCAACAAGATCAGGTACCACACCCACTGTATTTGGAAGGCCAGGTAGATGGTCCTACTGAAGACATTTCCTATGAACAAGAGGGTGCATATCTTGCTTTTTCGAATAGTGATGGAGTAGAATGCCCCTTGCAAGGAAGTGATGGAACCGAGATCTCATTACAAGAAGAAGAGAAGGCTAGAGGCACAGAAGACCCAGAGATTGATGAATATTGTAAGCAATTTTTTGATTTCATGCAAGCACAGTTCAATAGAAGATATGATCTCAGATATTCTAGGAAAAGGACTCGTACTCAAGATCAGGAAGAAGAGCCACCCCAGAAGGAAGCACCTGCTAAGAAGGAGTCAACAATGCAAAAGGTCACAGACAAAGGTAAGGGGCCTCTAAACGAACCTTTGCAACCTAATGATCAAATTCCTACCTCTTCGAAAGTATTCATTCCCCCTAATACCAAGTCTGTGTCAAAAGAAGCCAAACCCTTGGCCGAAAATAAAGAGTCAAAGGAGGTCGCAACAGAAAAGTCCTCTCCTACCTTTAGTCTGGAAAATGAGCTCGAGAAGTTCAAAATCCTAGTTCCCTTGACTGAATTGTTGAAGCAGCCTACATATCAGTCCCAGGTCACCTCTTTCATGCTCCCTCCAGAAGTAGCACACATCCCAGATAGTCTCAACCTTCAAGAAGAAATACCCATGGTTGTGTTTGGCCCCCACGTCGAGGAATTAGATGCTTCTACTCCTCCTTTTTATGTGTCTCTAGTGATTCATGACCTGCTATTACATAACTGTATGTTAGATTCAGGAGCTTCCCATAATCTATTGCCTCTGTCAGTCATGGAACAACTAAGACTACAAATCACCCGGCCATACAAGGATCTCTATTCATTTGATTCCAAAAGAGTTAAGTGCTTCGGTATGATTAAGGATTTGGTGGTCTATTTGGCCCAGATTCCCGTAAAGAGCGTGGTGATGGACATTGTGGTGGCTGACATCCCAGCTCGTTTCAGCATGTTGCTGTCAAGGTCCTGGGGGACAAAAATCGGTGGGTCAATCAAGTTGGACTTAACATATGCTACTATCCTAGTTTTTGGTGGCTAGGAGAGGAGGTTGTACAGGGAAACCAGATTTGTCAAGATGGTTACTAAGGCTGACAACTCGGTTAATTCACCAGTCCACAGTAAAGAAGGTGATTTCTCATGTTTAATGCTGGAGGAAGACCAATCTTATGCTCAAGAACCATCATTATGCCAGATCAAGACCGAGCAGCCCTCAGAGAGCTGTGAAGTAGGAATCTGGACACTTCACTTTGATGGAGCAAATTCTAGAGAAGGTAATGGTGCTGGAGTACTACTGATTTCTCCTACAGGCCAATGGGTCCCATTGTCATTCAAGCTAGAATATGAAGCCACTAATAATGTGGCCGAATATGAAGCATTTCTGTTAGGGTTACAGACAGCCAGAAGCATGAATATACAAAGTTTAAAAGTTCTGGGAGATTCGAAACTGGTGGTTAGGCAAGTGAAGAATCAGTGTCAAACCAAACATCCTAGGCTGAGGGCTTATAGGAACGAAGTATGGGACCTGGTGGAAAACTTTTTCTTGGCATTTAATATTCAATTTATGCCTAGATAGCATAACAGGATGGCTGATTCCCTTGCAATGGCTACTAGTACATTCCGTCCACCACAGAACCCTCTCTTAAGATATGAAACTGAGGTGCGTTATCGGCCATCAATCCCAGATAACATCAAGCACTGGCAGGTGTTTGAGGATGAAGAGCAAGTGAAAATATTTATGGAAACAATCGGAAAATTCTCAAACATGGAGATAGATGTTTATGAAGAAGAAGAGGCTGAAAACCTTTCAGAAAATAAATGGGAGGAAAAGGTGGCAGGTCATAAAGTGTTGCAATTGAAGGGAAACATTATACCTAGGGGGCTGGCACCTCTAGAAAGATTGTTTGACAAGAATGATGTCCCACTGCAGCCAAACAAAGTGGTAGAATAAAATCAGGTAGAAGACCTGAATCTTGGTACTGATACTGACCCCAAAATTGTGAGGTTGTCCAAGAAAGTCCCAGGAGAATATAAAGAGCTCTACCAGAAATTATTTCATTATTACAAAGATGTGTTTGCATGGTCTTATCAAGACCTGAAAACCTTTGATATCGGTATCATGCAACATAAAATCCCTTTGAAAGGAGACGTGAAGCCGCACAAGCAAAAGCTCAGACAAATTAATCCCCTGTTGCTTCCCTCCATTGAGAAAGAAATTAAGAAACTGTTGAAGGCCAGAATCATTGTGCCATTGAGGTATTTCGAGTGGGTAGCAGACCTAGTCCCTGTCCGGAAAAAGAATGGAGAAATAAGGCTATGTGTTGATTTCCAAAATTTAAACCGAGCATCCTTAAAGGATAATTATCCACTGCCCAAGATGGATCACATCCTGCAGAAAGTGGTAGGAGCTTCTCGGGTGTCGATGATGGATGGCTTCTCTGGTTACAATTAGGTGGTTGTACTTCCAGAAGATCAGAAAAAGACTGCTTTCACCACGCCATGGGGTACATTTATGTATGCCAGGATGCCTTTCGGGTTGATTAATGCAGGGGCCACTTTCCAAAGGGCCATGGACATTGCCTTCGTTGGAGAGCAAGATAAGTTTGTGGTGGTCTATCTTGATGATATCACTGTGTTTTCAAAGGATGATACAAAGCACATTGAACATTTGCGTAGAACTTTTGAGAAATGCAGAAAGTATGATCTCTCTCTCAATCCACAAAATTCATTATTTGCATTGGAAGAGGGTAAGCTTTTGGGACATATTGTAACCAAAGATGGGGTTAAAATTGATCCTAAGAGAGTTGAATTCATAAATGGAATTCTTCTTCCCATAAATAAAAAGGAGGTGCAGGTGTTCCTAGGGTGCATTAACTTTTTGAGGAGGTTTATCCCGAACTATGCAGAGATAGTTAGACATATAACTGACATGCTGAAGAAAAATAACGAGGTAAAGTGGTCTCAGGAATCACGAGAGGCCTTTTCCAGGATAAAAAATGCCTTTGCAGAAGCCCCAGTACTAGCTAGACCAGACTATGCCAAACCCTTCATAATCTTCTCATTTGCATCACCTCATACAGTGGCAGGAGTTTTATTACAGAAAAATGAAGAAGGGTATGAGCAGCCCATTGTTTTCTTCAGTCAAGTGCTCCGTGATGCAGAATTGAAATATAACATATTAGAAAAGTAGGCTTATGCTCTGGTGAATTCTCTCAAAGCGTTTCGTATGTATGTCCTGCAGTCACACATCACGGCATTTATACCCACAGCTGCAGTAAAAGATATTCTTATCCAAAGGGATAGCGAAGGGAAAAGAGGGAAATGGATTGCCAAAATACAAGAGTATGAGCTAGACATCCGTCCTACCAAACTGATCAACGAACAGGGGTTAGCCAAATCTTATCTGAATCAAACTGTCAGGCTCTGGGTATAAATCTTTCCATGATAGAAAATGAGGAGTCTGAGAAGAAAGAAGAGCAACAGGGAGTAGAGATAGCTACTTATAAGACACATATGAAGTACCTCATGAGCTTGTGGTACAAAGAGATACTGGAATATCTTCTAACACTCAGCTGCCCTCCTCACTGTGATAAAACTAAATATAGAACACTAAGGTTGAGATCACAGAAGTACATATTTGCCAATGGCCAGCTATACTGGCGAGATCCCTCAGGCATCCTACTCCCGTGTCTCACAGAAGACGAGGTTGAGAGTATAATGGCCAAATTTCATGAAGGTATCTATGGGGGTCATTACAGCTGGAGGGCCACTGCTCACAAAATCCTGAAGGCTGGTTTCTACTGGCCCAAACTCTTTGGAGATGTGTTTTCCCAGGTCAAAGCTTGTGAGAAATGCCAAATATTTGCTGAAAGACAGAAGTTGGCACCTCTGCCCATGATCCCTGTTCAAGTGGATGAACCATTCCAGCAATTGGGAATTGACTTTATCGGTGAAATACATCCTCCATCAAGTGGTCAGCATAAGTGGATACTAACTGCCACCGATTATTTCACAAAGTGGGTGGAAGCTATACCTGCGAGAAATGCATCAGATACTGTGGTGATGAAATTCATGGAATAAAATATTATATCAAGATTTGGATGCCCTGCCAAGATAGTGACTGACAATGCCCATGCCTTCAAGTCTGCAAAGTTTGTCAGCTTCTGCCAGCAGTATAACATTGCGTTGGGTCACTCCACAGTATATTACCCACAAGGAAATGGCCTGGTAGAGTCTTCAAATAAAAACCTAGTGAGGGCGTTAAAAAAGGCTATCAACGAAAATCAGAAAAATTGGGACTCCCAGTTGAAATTCGCTCTATGGGCCAACAGGATCACCGGCAAGAAATCAATGGGGAAGTCCCCATATGAATTAGTATATCGGAGGGCAGTAGTATTCCCTGCACAGTTAGCCTTACCAATAGCCCAATTCATGCAAGAAAGTCAAGAAGAACTCGATGATGTGACCAGGAGAATCAATCAGCCAGAGGAGTTAGAAGAAACACGAAACCAGGTAAGTCAGAGGCTAACTTCATATCAAGAGAAGATGAAGGACCTTTTTTATCAGCATGCCAGGGACGGGAAGTTGTAGGATGGGGATTTAGTGCTTAGATGGGATATTCGAAGAGCTGAAAAGGGGAACATGGTAAATTCGACCCACTCTGGTTCAGCCCTTTTAAAATTGTGGAACAAGGGGGCAATAACACTTTCAGATTGGAAAATTTACAGGGAGACTTGCTCGATGCCCCTGTAAACGGTCAGTTCCTCAAACCTTACTTCCAGTTCTGATTTAGGTCAATAGAGCCTGATGTATTATATTGTACATTAGTTTTCTGTTTTCATCTTTGTTTGAATGATGTGTGTGTCATGATGAATCATGAAGAGAAAAATAAAAAGTGCTGAAGAGTGGTGTCCACACAGAAGATTAACAGGTGGTCTCCGAAGTTCTCGACACGCCCAAGGATGAACATGTCGTCCCCAGATGGAGCCAATTTTGATCACATGGTTAGCATTCACTGATCTTCCTAGTTTTGAGGCCTCTCTGTTTGTGAAGAAGAATGCCCAAAAGGCCTCCTTTTCCCTCTTATTTCATCCCCTCTAACCCTCTATTTTCATCGTTATTTATCCCCTTCTAAAATCCCCACTTACCCTCTAAATCATCTCCATTCCCCTTCAAACCTTGTAAGCACCCCTTGTTTGGCTTAATAACCCTTTCTCCTCTCTACCGTTACCCCTTTTTGGCCTTAAAATGCATTGAAAATAAGCCAAAAAATCATATTTTTCATATGAGGCTTAAGCCCCTTTCGGTCAGCCCCCTTAACCACTTCCCCACATAACCCCAGCGCTAAGACCAAGCGCTGGCCCGTAAGGCGCTTATCGCAATCGGAGAGACGGACGGAAGCGCATTCATGTGTTAAACAAAGAAAAACTCTGATGCGATGACGTTGTTCTATGAATCTCGTGAGTGATCTCCACCTTCGATCTTATTAAGATCTGACGGCCCGCGCAAAACCTCTCGCGTGCCCAGTAGCAGCCCTTTGTGAACCGCCGATGATAATCTCCACTGTTGATTCCCATTCCGATCGGAGAGTCACCGCACCATCGCTCGATCGCTAATCGCAAATCATAAACGGTGCCCCCTCTGCCCTTTGCGATTGCGATCCTCTGATTGTAATTCCCGCCATCGATTTCCCTTTTAATTCGATGGCCCTCGCTTCCCTGCTCCGATCGCAATCACAATTTTCAGATGGAGCCACCTTCCGTTCCTCCTGATCTGCGATCCTCTGACGCGATCTCCACCATCTATCTCACATAAGATCCAATGGTCATAGGCCCATCGCCCATCACCAATCAAAACTTTTAAATGTGTCATCCTCCGCCTTCCCCGATTGCGATCCGCCGATCCGATCGCAACCGTTCATTTCTTTTGATCTAATGATCCGCATCAAATCGCCCTCCACCCACGCCAGGTCCCACATCATAGGCTCCGCTTTCATGCATTTCTCACGATTTTATTTGCATTTGCCCAAAGTTAGTGTTTTAACACTAAAGTGTCCTTTATTCCGCCCACCTACTGTTAACCCTTCCATTCATAGATCTTGACCGTTGGTCGCCTTTTCCATAAATGATACAACGGTCCGCGACCCTTATTACCCCAAATCTTCATTAGGACATTCCTTCCACCTTTCCGCAGTGTTTTTCGCCTATTTTCACAGCATCCACCATTTCCACCACCCATTCCTCCAGGCCTCCAAAACATTCTTCCACCATCTCCCTTGGATTTTTATAACAGGTTTATTGCATTTGTGCAGGAATTACAGAGTGGAAAATTCACTTAGCCTTCACAGTCATAGCCACTGTGATACAATGTGAAGAGATAATATTTCAGCAACGGCAAAGTGTATCAGTAGCAAAGAGGATTAAAGGGGTTTAAGCATGTTATTGAATAATTAATGCTTAACCCCACGTTCAAAGGAAAAAGGCGCAGTTTGAAGACTGAGGCACACTAGCAAGTTTCATCAGTGCATTCATATCAGCGGAGCACTGTTTTCTCTAGAAAGGAATCCCTACAACATTCTCCATGCCTCCTCGAGCCCAGTAATAGTTAATTACACTGACAGAAGTTTCTTAAAGACTGTTAGATCAGCAATTATGGAAGCATGGAGACCTGCAGTCTTTCCATCCATGTAATTTATTCCAGAAGGCTAGTGCAGAGTTCAAAACAGCTGGAAGGACTTCAAGAACACATATGAGGTCAATATCGACCTGACAGAGACTCCCAGGCCATACTATGGAGTACTTATAGCGATGCAGATTGCCATTAAGCAGAGTGGGCATGAACTCTTTCTCCACTCTGTCTTAATGAGATCCATTTAATGAATATCATCTACTCATTTTATTCTTTTCTCCTATAAGAATCCCCAAGAACGGATTGTGAAAGGTTCCAGATTTTCAGAAGAACATGTTGTGAAAGAATTTTGTATGTATTTTTGCTAAGCTTTAATACGAGTGCAAAGAGCCCGTTGGGTTTCAGTGATGAGGAGTTCCATCTTTAACAAGGATTTTGGTCTTTGTGCTTCACAGTTTGTAACTCTTTTTTATGTGTCATAGTTTAACTGTTCATTTCATTTACATCCATTTATCTTGTATCATGTTCTGGAATGCGAGTAGCCCACTGGTTTTGGTATGAATTTATCCTAGTTGATACTTATGCCAGAACCTGTCTGGCACTTTAAATATGGCTTAGGCGTGATATATTGTTTCATTTTCCACTCCAACCATACTTCTGCTATATTAGCTTCTATGGGATGTTATTTTTAAAACGCTATTGTCATGTATGGATTCTTAATTTTGTAAGCCCATTACATGTTGATAGTTGTCTCTGGATATCATCTCAATGACAATTAGTATTATCTCAATCTTTCATACGTAGTAAACACCTTCTGATTATTCATCTTTGTGAGGTATTTTAGAACCCAGCCCTTTTTACAGTAAGCTGCCTTTGAATTTTCTGATACATTCGTGTTAGAGTTTCACGATTTTCCCCTGCAGTATTGCTTTCATGTGTCAAAGTCCTGAAAATCTCGGTCCCATTCAAATTAAACCTTCCTGTTAATTAAGATAGCATGAGAGCCTTTTCTGATAACATCCTGTGTTATATCATATGCTCCTTGCTATATAAGATGTCCTAGGCACTGGTCTTTCACAACTCAAGGCTGTCTCTAGGGTTGACAACAGTGCCTGAGCCAAATCCTCAACAAAATTGTAATTTTTGGCAGCACAGGTGTTGAGATTGTAAGAAGACTTTGTGGAGTACACATTTAGAAGTTGGTCGTACAACAAGCTCAGTGCTAGGTCTTTCAATTTGAAGAGAGCCAGAAACAGGTGGAGGAGGAGGACTATTAGCGATCTCTTTCCCCACTGCCTGACCTGATTCAGTATAATCCTTCGATCGAGTGGCAATAGAAACAGGCACAGAACCGTTCATTATGAACACTTGAGAGCCAAAAGGGGCAGAGGATTGAGGTTGCTCTACCATCTGGGTTTGCTGAGATGGAAAAGGTTATTTAAGAACCATTGTAGTTCCTTGGGTGCTTTTGAGCAATCTACTTACTTTGTCCCGTCAAGGACAGTCCTTGGTGTAGTGCTCTTCGTCACAAATCAAACAAGGGTACTTCAGCTTGCGCTATGAACCATCATCAGCACGAGATTTGGACGAATCTGGTTTTGGGGTATCGACTTTGCCCTTGCCTTTACCTTTATTTTTCCCTTTGGAAGTTTTGTCCATCGGATTGGCCTGAACGACATTAACTTTCGTGGTTT
Source organism: Pinus albicaulis (assembly GCA_034641835.2). NCBI lineage: Eukaryota > Viridiplantae > Streptophyta > Pinopsida > Pinales > Pinaceae > Pinus > Pinus albicaulis. Next base: position 1,207,394,611 of record CM076572.1, on the reverse strand, counting down.
TACTAAGATTCAAGGTGGGCTGAGAAGCAGCATCGTTGGAAGAAGTGGACTTTTGCTTCCTAGGATTTGAAGGGGAAGACTTACGAGAAGTCTAAGACACAGAACCAATAATGTCGTCAACGGATGGGGTTGTCGGTGTTGTAGAAGTTCCAGGTCGCGGGGCATCAGGAAAAATATTATACAACGTGCCAGACTGAGAGTACACAAGATCAAGGTATTGGGCACGAGCAATGGCTTGTTCCTCGATTACACATGCCCCCATAGCTATGTCTTTCCCGATCTGATTGACAAAGGAGGTAGTGAACCAATCAGTTAGAAGTTGATCACAAATATCAAACTTAATCAAGTGACGACGACGTCTCCATTCATGAATATGATCTGAGATATGAGTAGCTCGATCCTATTTCAAGGATGTGAGGAGATGTGTCCCGATATCATAATGAACCAACAACTGGAAATAAGTAAGGAATGCCATGGAGAGAGAATTGAAATCTTGAAAGATGCCACGAGATAGCTCAATGTACCACTTGGCAGTGGCACCAGTAAGAGTCTGTTGGAAAAGACGGAGTCGAATGGAATCATCTACCCAAGAGTTAGAGGAACACCACAAGTGGTAATTCATAACATGTGCTTGGGGGTCTTCTCTGGACTTACCCTCATATTTAGGACAATCAGTAGGAATCTTAGTTGGAACCGAAGGCCAATATGGGTTATGAATAATCGAATCGTTCGTTAACTTTGACACTTCAGGAAGTTCCAACGTACCAAGAAATGGAAATTGAGGATTAAAAGGCATTCGAGGTCTCTGATGAGGACCCGTGTTAACATTCCACCCAGCCTACGAGAAATTTTCCCCCCATCTGTTTCATCCTGGAGGATTTTGACCATAGGGGTTATAAGCCGGATAATTCTGTTGGTATTGGGGTTGAGGACTAGGATACTGATTCTGAGCATACCATTGAGGTCCTTGCCGAGAAATGAATGGATTCTGTTGTGGAATGTAAGCATGGCCTTGAGGTTTATTATACACCAACTAATATGGATTTTGAGGTTTAAAAGTAAAACCTTGAGGTGCACTATATACCGGTTGATATTTACCTTGGGGTAATAAGTACCTTGGGGTTAAGCAGGAAAACCCTGCTGAGCAGGTTGAGCAGGCTGCTAAACAGGTGGACCCTACTGAATCAAATAAATAGGTTGAACTGGCTGCTAAACAGGTTGAACAGGTTGAACCAGCTGTTGAGTTGGTTAAACAGGTTGCCCCTGCGGAACGGGTTGACCTGGATAATGAGGACCACTGGGTTGCCCTTGTGGAAGAGGTTGGCTTGATGGAAAAGATGGACCAGGTTGTCCCTGATGACTAGGTTGACCTGGAGCAGGACCGAAGGGTTGTCCTTGTTGCACAAAGGTTTGGCCATACTGAGCGTATAGCTGCTATTGTACAAGAGGTTGTCTCTGTGACGAATACATTTGCTCTCCAGTAATAGAAGATGCTCCTAGCTGATACTGAGGTTGACCAGAAGGACCAAAGGGTTGTCCTTGTTGGACCAAAGGTTAATCTTGTAAAGACTGGCTTGATGGACTGTAAGGTTGTCCCTGGGGACCAAAGGTGAATCCCTACTGAGCCAAAGTTTGTCCCTGTAAGGGTTGTCATTGCGAGCCAGAGGGTTGTACCGCTAAGGTCAGTCCAAGATGAGGAACAGGCTGATAAGGATCATAAACAACCTGATAAGGATCAGTAGGAGGAAAATAAATAGGATTACCGCGCTCGTCATAATGATGTGGAGGAGGAAACGAATAAACATGGTTACCGATAGCATCATAGTGATGAGGATTGACAGGAACCTGGGGCTGCTGAGAGCCCTGAGAGTTCTGCTGCTGAACAGCCAACAGATACTCTTCAAAAGTGAGGCCACTAGGAATCATCGGTGAAGTCAAAGTTGCATCTGCAGGTGCAGTCTCCAGAGCACGAGCTTGTGATCTGCTTAGACTGTGGTTGACAGACCACGTGGGATTAAGGAAAATAGACCTTTAAGTGTGAAAGGATCCTGACGACTGTGTCGTAACAACTGGCGTAGACGAAGCCACACAAACAGTAGGTTGGACTGGAACAGACGTAACAGTGACTGATGAACTCAAAGTCGAAGGCGAGAATCCCAATGAAGGGAGGATTGTACTCCTAGGAGGAGTTGATGTATTGGATTGCGCTATGGAGGTGAAACCAGACATAATCTGACTCAAGGACTTATATCTAGGTGGAAGTGACACTGATGGTGGAGAATATTGAACAGAAACATGCGGAATATCTTCAGGGAAAAGTTGATATTCGCTTATAGAAATAGGTATTCCTTCACTGTCAACGGGACTTGAAGAATCCATGTCTGAAGAGGTCGTAATATCGTCAAAGAGACAATGGGGACTCGGAGGTATAGTAGCAGCTATAAATGGTGATCCCAAAGTAAGAGGAGGAAATTCTTCTTCGTCCCCAAAACTGGACCAAGCACTTGGAGAAGGCCAATTGAACTCAACTGACTCTTCAGGAGGATATCGGGTAGCAATAGGTAAAACAATCAAGAGAATAGGCTGCGAAAACTCAATAGACCTAGTGGACTGAGGGGTTTCGTAAGAAACGTCAAGAAAAGAACTACCACTAGGAGGCAGTGAAGAAGATGACGAAACTAGGAGTTCTGCCACTGTGACCGTATTTCAAAAACAGAAAAGGAAAAAGAGATATCCGAAAGAAGGCTTCAAGACCAAAGTCTGAGGAAAAACAAAACAAGCCAAGTAACAAACTCTAAATGGGTATGTAATCGTGGGCATTTTATTTTATGACATTGAAACCAGACTTTGCTATTTCATGTTTTAAGAGTCGAGAAATAGACAAAAGATGACTCTAGTCACTTTCAATTTTAAACGAGCATGAAAGGACAAGTGCTCGATGATCTTTTCTCTTTTTAAAGAGTCATGAAAAGATCAAAATGACTACTATGGTAATATAAGAAAGAGGGTGTACCAAGTTTCCGTGAACTTCCATATACACCTTGGTGATCAAATGAAAGAGAAATGACCAAGGACTTTTCGTACATGCAAGTAGTCTCCCCGAATGTTGTGTTTGGTGTATCACGATTACAGGGCGGTAGACTCAGATTCCTATGGATAAAGGATTTCAACCTATAAGGGTCTCCCTTTATATACTTGACGGTACGGGGAGCACAAGTCCATACTAGCATTGTCTAAAGCCAAAAGGTGAATGACAGCTACTAGGTTTTAAGACACCAGAACATGTCTCTAGCCCAGACCACTAAAATTTTTGCGTTAGGTTCCAATGTTTCCTTAGGTTAATTCAATTGATTTTATAGTTGATCTTGAATTATTTTTCAATTTCAAGGCCTTACCGAATTTCGATCTCAAATTCCCTAAATGCAAACTATATGAAACTAAACACCATTTTCCATTCAATGAATGCGAATTATGAGAAGGATATAGATCTTTCAAACAATAGCAATCAAATGAAATCAAACGAAGAAAATCGCTAATGCATCTAATTCAATCAACCGAAAACTGAAAATTTATTTCCTAGTTAATCAAGCATTAGTTATGCTAAAGAACTTTCCTTTTTCATGCAAACAAAAGAATCCAACTTTTTTATTTTTCAATAAAAACAGCACATAATGTACTAATAATACGGCAAAACAAAACAAGCACTAGTTCGAGGATTGTGAATGCAAAGAGCTCAACTGACTTATTGATAAAAGCAACACAAAAACAAAGATTCACTCAAACCAATTGTTATTGCCTAAATCTACCTCAGGCTGAAGGAAGGCAGAGTTCAGGGTAACATCAAACCACGCTCAATCTGGTACCTAGCCCTACCAGAACAGGAGATGGCTCTCTCCGGGTCAGTCTCAGCAAAAATAATCAATAGGGCTTGAGATGACTTGAGATAAAAGCTAATTTTAGGCTAGGTATATAAGTAAAGGAGTTTGATTGTGTTTTTGGGAGTTTTTGTTGGATCAAAGGGAAAGGCAGTTTTGGGTGTGGGGCTAAGGCCTAGTTTTTGCAGAGTTCTGATTGGGGCAAGGAAGGCAATTGTTTTGATGCTTTAGATTGAATGAATGGATGGATCAGACCGACTGATTTGTTTAATATAAGAAGAAAGGAGAAGGGAAATGATACACATAAACATCAGTGAACTTACAATTACATAGAGAAAAACACCATCAAAACACAAAGCCACATGGATCCCAAAGAGTGTTGCAAACCCTGGTCTATTCCTTTGCCAAAAGTGCAGAGATGAAATGTACAATGAAGTGCCAAGCAATCCCAAGTGTCCAACCCTAAAAATGAATGAGAAAATACATCATATAGACAAGCCTAACTCCTCCCCATGCCTCTAGGGGTCGAGCTCATCATTCTAGGAGCTGTTTCAACCATATCTAAACTAGGAACTGAAAAATAGGCAATGAAACAACTTGCCTCTATATGCTAGGAAACTGATTCATTCACTTACATTTCACCTTTTGGTGAATGAATCTTCTAGAATGAGTAAATATGTGCCAAAATTACATCATTTTCATGAAATTACATCAAGGTACATCAAGAGTTACATGAAAAAGTGAAACTGGTCAAAACTAGGCGAAATTCTGAGCTGTTGAGTGAAAAATAGGCCAAATTTCTCTATGCATCGCGCCTGAAATCTCTATGTGTAGCACAAGTTTGGAGCTGATTTTGAGGCTCTTCCCGAAGTCCAAATTGAGTGCAGGATAGCTCATTGGAAATCCCTACCTATCTACTTTCCAAACCAAGTGGAATTTCTGGATTTGGTTGCCATTTCCCCCTCCAAAAGTTCAATCTCCCAACAGTGCTTCCTGTGTGTGCAAAAAGTGGCAGAAAAGGCCATTTTTAGGGTGTTTTTGACCCTTTAGGAAACCCAGAACTTGATGAAATCCTTAGGTAATCCATGAGCATGCATAAATTTTGATAAAAAATCCAAAAATGCAAATTTTTCCCCCTGAAGAGCTACCAATTATAAGCGTGCGCCAAGTGGCGCTACGTGTCGGGCAGGAAAATCTGTTTTGTGACCAAAAATTTCAAAATTGAAAATTTTTTTCCCAAATTTCTTGAAATTTGGGCTGAAGGTCCCTCATCAAGTGTTATGCTCAGCTAAAGAATATTTAGCCAAAATTTGGAGTCTATCATGCCTTTTGCGACGCTTTAGTGCCTCCTTGGTGCATGCAATTCAGTTGTAGAGTCACTGTCTCGGTCATAAGAAATATTCGTATCCGTCTCCATGGTTTTGAAAGTCTATGCCAAGTATATGTTGATTTGTATGAGATGAAAATGAGAATTTGGTGTCTTTGTATTGATTTCAAAATGTGTCAAAGTCAAATGAGGGACTGTGGGAAATAGGGCAGTGAGGATAATTGGGTTTAATCAAGTGAGATTTAAAGTGTAAGGACAATCACTTGATTGTCTGGGAACTTGGGGTTTGGGGATTTTACAAATGAGATGGGGAAATAGGAAAAAATGATAGGAAATGAAGTAGCTTAGGGATAGGAGATGGACTTGGGAATAAGTGATTTTGGGGATGTAAGGGAGTAGGGGAATAGACTGTAGTAGTGAGATAACAGTGAGGAAAGGGAAAATAAGGTGGGAAATGAAAAGGGTTTGGCACCAAAACCAAATTAAAATTCCAATTTCAAAACCCTAAAAAGAAATTTTCAAAAAAAAGTGATAGGGTTTATGTTTCGGCATTCAAAATTCATGATCAATCTCATAATTAACACCAAACATAATCTAGGAGCAATTGCAGGATCACTTGAACTTACTCGAAGCAAGATTGACGGAACCAATTCAAAAATCTGGAAGCAATGGCAAAAATTTGAGTGTCGGCTCTATGCGCCACACACACAACCTAGTGCACCGCGCCTTCCTTATGCGCCACGCTGGAACAAAAAAACACAGTGAAAAACGGCCCTATGCACCGCGCTCCTCCAGTGCGCCGCGTCGCTCTGTTTCAATGCAGTTCGGCCTCCAACTTGTGTCTCCACTCTTTCACGATTGTTTTGGCTCAACTCTTGTCTTTGGCATGAAAATGGAGTTTTAATTTTGAAAGATCTTATATATATCAAGGAATTTTGATTTTTCATTTGCGCACACCCACTTTCTAATGTTGCAGACTTGGGCACTTTTTTAAATAAACTCTGCTTTTGTTTCCTTTGTGATTTTGACTGAATGATGAGATTTCGCACACTAAACCACCATAAATTCTGATAAAAACCTTTCACTTGCAATGGAAAAAACTCTTAACTTACTTGCACACCACAGATTTGAGCACATTTGGAAAATTTGGAGAAGTTTATGGTGAAATTGGGCTTGCAGCTCTATGCGCCGCGCCACAAACCCAATGCGTAGCGCCCTTTTGCAGGAGGCTTTTGGAGGCCTTCCCGGTCTCCAAATTAGGCATAGGATAGCTTTTTCGAAAGATTATTTAGTCTACTTTCCAACCCAACTGGAATTTTTCAATTTGGAGTTCATTTGCGCTGTCAAAAATCAAATCTCCCAAGACTGGTCAAAATGTGCAAAATGAGGCTGCCTCAAGGAAGAGTGATGTTGTAGTCAACTTTTGAAGGTCTTCCTCAACTCAAAATTGAGCTCATGATAGATCATTGGAAATATATTTGTGTCTAGTTATCATTTGACTCATCAAGCAAGTCATTTGGCCAACCAAGCTAGGAGAAATCTTGATTTTCCCAAGGTCACTTCAGAGGTGCATCAATTCTCCCGAGGCAACTGTATTTTTGAAATTTCTCTAAAACCATGACATCTGTGTAAAAATTGAAGGATTTTTTTTCTTCCTTGGCCTATTTTTGACAAAATCCTCTCTCAGTTTTCCAAAATTCATCTTTTATTGCTCAGAAACATCATTGGAGTGAAACCTATCCCGATCTGTGGAACAAGCGATTTGTCGAAATGAAGCGAAATGGAGGGGATAAGGGGCTTCTAAATTCTTGAGAAAATTTTGGGAACTAGGGAGGGATGTTAGGAAGTAGGGGAAAGTGGAATTTCAGAGATTGAGTGAGGGGAAGGGGTCCAAAAGGGAAAAACACAGGCCTAGCCTAGAAAATTGCCAAGTTGTAGCAATAAACTAGGGTTTGTGCAAAAATGAGGAATTTGGGGGATATTAGTGATGGGAAGTGTTTAATAAGGTACATTAAGGATAGGTGAAGGTGTATGAACATCAGGATACAAGTTTTGCGGATGATTTGACCATACAAGAGAAATTACCTTCAAAACCCTAGGAGAGGGAAATGAACCTTACCAAGGCACAACTGAAGCATGAACAAGGTGTAAAATGACCCTTTGAAACTTGACATGATGATGAAAACCCTCTGAATGATGGTACACCCAGCTGAATGGTGACATGGACAGACATTTGGACAACTTTGAAAAGAGTGAAAACAAACCCTAGACCTAATACCTAGTGACCACATTTTACTTGAAGATTCACTGAAATGAAAAAATTTGACCTTGACACCTTAAAATCACTTTGTAAGAGCAAGTTTGATCACTGGAGGAATGCTGCAAAGGCTAACACTAACACCAATGATGCACTCTTCCAACCAAAGAGAAAGCTTTGAAACGATCCCTCACAAGCAATGTGATCTATGCTTGGAGCAGCAAGAAGAAAAATCAAACGATACTTGAAATGATCATTCAACCATAACAACGCTCAAAGGATCAAAAAGGACTAAACGCAATTGATCAAGAGATGTGACTGATAAGAATAAAAAAGACTAGACTTCCAATCAGAAGGCTTAGTGAGCTAGGACACTCAAAAATCCTAAGGCCATAAAATACACTGATAAGTAAACAGATGTACAACTGAGAAAAACAAGCCTATGACAGTCAAAACAATTTCAAATCAGAAATCCACCCAGAGGCAAGTACAACTGACCAAAAACTCAAAAGGACAGTCAATCCAAACCCTATAGGATTCAGCGCGACTATAAGGCTGTAATCCGCTCCAAATAGGGGTTGGCGCTAGTGCAACACAAGCAACATGCGCCAATTAGCGCGACTGTTCAACTGAAAAACACGCCAAGCTGGATATCTATGGGAGAATGAGAAATCCAATGAGTAGAGATCAATCTTGACACTCTGGAGCTGAACAAGAGGAATCTAAACAAGCAAATAAACCAGAAAAGATAGACAAACCAATAGACGACCAAAGTCGACTTGACAAGGGCAAAAAGACAAACTCACACTATTCCCCAGTTAAGTCACCAAATTGTTATGAAGGTAAATCCTCTCTGCGGACATAGATGATCCCTCTAGCCCTAGAGTGGGTCTGGAAATAATAGGACAAACTAGAGCGTAGGTTCCTAATTACTAAATAGAAAAGACGTGATAGATCGACCTACCTGGAGTCCAATGTTGTCGTCGTAGCTATTGTAGTGGTGGCCTCTCGATTCCTGCCTCGGCAAATCACGATTCGTTTGCATCGATGCTTGGATACCTGCACAAGATCAACAAACAAGAGCAACATACGAAACAACAAACTCATTCATAATTACTAACCAGTTAAGGAGGGTTAAGCATATTGCATCAAATAGAATACATCAACGCAAAATGAGAACCAGACAATATTTATACATCTGTATTAAGTAGAAGAAAGAGTTGCAACCAAGCCTTGATGTCGCAGCCTCCTTAAGTGGGGTTCAATTGGAGCACGTCTCGATGAATGTCAGGGAATTCAAAGGGGATGAAGACACAAGCCTAAGCTCTCTCAATGAGGGACTCTTCTATTCTATCTCTCCAGCGTTTATGCTATATTATCTTCAGTTCATCTAGCTTCAACAATGGAGGATGGCTATATTTATAGAGGGAGAGGAGGAGGTTGGGATCCCTACTATAGTGGAAGGGAGGCCTTATCCCTTGCGAGGTTTCCCCAAAAGGTGGAAATAAGAGGCCAAAGGAGGAAGACTGTGGTTATTCAGTCGAACCACTCCCCATGACTCATCCACGAAGTTGTTGTGATCGAAACTTCGCCTCTATTTTTAAAAAACTTTCTATAAACATATTAGCGTGGGTGGCTAACTGAGACAGAGCGCCAGCTGGCATGGGGGCCAGTGTTAATCTGCCTCATCAGCGCGAGGGCATAACTGGCTACTAGCACCAAGGCAATATAAGGGTTTTTGCTGGTTTGTTTAGGAAATAGTCAACAGGAAGGAATGTTAGACTCATGATAAGGGATGCAATGATGGTATTCGCAAGGCATGACACTTTATTTTGACCACTGAAATGAGCCTCCAATGTGCAGGATGGGGATTGCAGGGATAGTGACAAAATGTTGTGTAACAAAGGCACAGGTGGAACTTATGACCTGGTTGGTCAATGCTTGGGATTTTCGGGAGAAGTGATTCACTATTGGGGATCACAGGTTTGTGATCGAGCCAGAGGATATTTATTTCATTACTGTTTTACCCCACAGAGGAAGAGATATCTCCTTATTTGGTTCACGACCAGGGGGACTGCCCACTGCATCTTATATGGCACATAATTGCACCCAATATTCATAGCTGAAGGATGGTCGCATTGATATCAAAACCATTGTGTGACTAGACCTTAATATCATTGATTTCACAGTTACCCAGTTGTGTGGCGGTGCAGCTCCACATGTGGCTACCAAAGCACAAATGCAGACTGCTGTTGAGTGTTCCAGGGGAACAATTTTCAATTGGTGTGAAGGAGTGTTGGTCAACATGAAAGGCCTACTCATGAGAGCGAAGAATGCCAAGTTGAAGAACTTCGGCTATGGATCCATTCTTGTATCTCTCACTTTAGAGAGGATTCCACTCGTAGCACCTTAGCAGTCACTAGTGGAGACGACGGGACCGAGGGAACCACGCATGTTGTGATGGGTTTCATTGATGGCTCGCCATGGTGGTGATGGTGGTCTTGTGGTTTGATATACCCCTCAGTTATTTATATGGATCAGAAGCCAAATATTCATGATTAAGGATTTTCCTTACGCTGGGGTAGATTTCAACGGTGACCCTGACACATCACTCCCACCGGGAACCCAGTGCGACGCATCAGGTAAAAGATCTCATTTTGAAGTTTTTGTGTTATCTAATTTTTATTTGATTTTTTAGCGTCCAATACAGATAAAAATATTAAAATGCAAATGTTGGCCCAACATGACCAGCAACACTTCGTCGCTTCGATAGGCGAGACGCACAGCCTATAGAAACAGGTCCACCACTGACCGATGCAACAGAGGCCCTTGCATAGCTAGAACACAACCTAGAGAGGTTGACTATTTACATCCCAGAGACAGGGACAGATGATATACCTCTCATGCTCCAGATACATGTGGCTGGGGTTCCAGGCCCATTCAGGGAATACCTGCGCAGGGTGGAGCGCTATATTTTTCTATCATGATCATCATCATGGATAGATGATGGTCGATCTAGATTGAAATTTTTTTTTTTTTGGTATCAGTATAACTAGATCATAAGGTGTTTGAAACCTATGATCACAGACGATGTAATATATTTTGACACACCACTATTTTGACCTAATTATATTACTACTTTCGATCTCTGAGTATCTTGTTCAACATGGATTAAATATTGTTTTGTTTTACTTTCAATCGGTCAGATGTCTATTTAAAACTTTATTAGCTAATTCATCATCCAATGTGTTTAAATTTCTTGAAATGTGTTAATATTCAATGTAATCAAACTATCTTCCCAAGAGACAAACCCTTAAAAACATTCTTAACAAACACGAATTTCTGATACCATAAACACCATTTAAATGTAATACAATGAGTTGTGAATCTAACCTAACAATAAAATGTCTAATTCCAAATGCAATGGCATCAGATAATAGCTCAATGATTGCGCTATATTCTGCAATATTTTTCGTTGCTTCACCGAGGAAAATCCCATGAATAGAGACTGACTCATTGGTGGGTGAATAGATAACCCAAGCAGCGGAAGAAATGTTTCGTGTACTACAAGAGGTGTCGTCAACAAAGCCAATGTAAGTCTGAAGGAACATCGACATCTTCAGTATCAAGAGTAATCAAGATAAGCAGCAAAAGTAGCGAAAACTCATCAAGAAAAATAACTAATCTAAGGCACATTTTTCTAATCTAAGGCACATTGTTCTAAAATGTAATTAATGTACAAAAATGATCTTCAAACGAAAAACTCATGCATAATATCTCTTGAGATAAAGGCCATTTCTGAATTTATCTAAAGAGACGCCATTATAATCAATTAACTTGTACACTCCTTTTGCAAGTACATGCTTAACAATATAAGGACCATGCCACATCGGTTCGAATATACCAGCACCTAGTTTGTCGTGAGATTGATCATATACTAGAACTAGGTCACCTTCTGAATAGATACGAGGGTTAATGCTTTGATCATATATTTGAGCCTTAACACGTTTTTTATGAGCTTCGACAGCTAATACAGCAGTGCGACGAGTCTCATTTAATTATGCTAGGTAGAGGAAGTGTTTCTCCTCTTCATAGGTAGCTGGTAACAACTCGATGGCTAATTTGAGTGACGAAATTTCACATTCAATAGGTAACACAACTTCCAAACCGTAAACGAGTTGAAAGGGAGTAAACCCTATGGATGTTTTTGCAGATGTATAGTATGCCCATAATGCTAAAAAAATCATGGTATGTCAATTTTTTTATGACTTCCTACAATTTGTTTAATCATGTTGGTTAAAACTTTATTGAATGCCTCAACATGGCCATTTTCTTATGGGTAATATGGTGTAGAATTATCATGGCATAGGCCAAGTTGAGCGGAAAGTTCGTTCATCATAATGATTTGAAAGTGGCTACCATGGTCCGTAATGATAGTTTAACGAACACCAAACCTAGCAATCATGTGATTGAATATGAAAATTGTTGCAGTTTCGCAATCAGTCGCGAATTTAGGCATCGCCTCGGCCCATTTGGTAAAGTAATATACAGTGAGAATAATATACACATGCCCCCCGGCCGAGTAAGGGTTACATGTGACGAAATCAATGCCCCATTTTTTGAAAGGACCGACATCAATGATTGGGTGAAGAGGAGCCGGAGGTGCACGCATCTTTTGATCAAAAATCTGGCAATTGTGGCATTTTCTTACTGCAAGAATACAATCTTTGAATAGTGACGGCCAGAAATAGCCAGCACACAATATATTTTGGGTTGTGGAAAACCCAAACATATGACCACCACATGCTATAGAATGACAGTCATTTAGGACCCTTTCGACTTTTTCGTGAGTTATACAAGGTCGAAAAACAGAATCGGCACCACGACGATAAAGAGTGTTGGCAACAATATTGTATTGTTGAGATTGGTATCCTATTCTATGTCGATCAGATCATGAAAGTTCTAGCCAAAAGGTTTGGGTTTGAAGATATATAATGATATATCCATACCAAGGATCTAATGTACCGATTAGAAACATATATTCATTAGCAAGATGGTCCTCTGCCACTGTTTCAGGTTTAGTATAAGGAAAATCACACATAAGTTCAGAAAAAACCAGTGATTTCTTAGACTTGGATTTCTCGAACTCCAAATCAAACTCTTGCAGGATAACTATCCATTTAGAGTATTTTCCCCCGAGAAATTGTTTCGTCAAAATGTACATCATAGGGTTGCAATTAGATATCATTGTGCTTTTATGTAACAATATGTGGAGAAATTATACAAACATATGTATATCAATGGATTCAATCCGATCAAGCAATGTACTAAAGCTAGATATTTAATCCCTCTACAAATCAATCGCGGAAAATAAGCACGATCACCAATCACAATAAGTAAAGAAAGAAGCAAATCAAACCACAACACATATATTTTATCGGAGAAATCTTGCTAGTCAAAACCCCTCTATCTTCTATTGTATATTCACCATGGAATCATGAAACAATTACAATGCACTCTTATCGCAAGAGTCTCCTGAACTCTCACAACTGTCTCGCACTGACTCGGACAAAATCGACCAACATTTAGCCAATTTTTTGCCTCTTATCATTTTTCCTTGCTTGTGCAATTCATGTGGAATGCAATCCCTATTCTTTAGGAATTTCAGCCTTCCAAAACTGCGCAAGGATCATGGGCAATCTAATGGATGTCTGGTTGCATGAAGGCAACCTACTAATGATACAACTGATAGTTAACATCCCTTTAACCTTTGTCTCAAATGGGTCTCCACTCGAACTGACATGCATGCAGCTATTAATAGTAAATCATCAGTTCATCAGTTGCACGGAAAATCACTGCATGTGAATTAAATATGATTTAATTCACTTGATCTCTCACTAGTGCAACAAACAGTTACAACTAGTTCAACTGACTTTAGCTCAATAAATTATGTTAACTAATTTCTCATGCATTAAACTAATGCACTAACTGCAATTCGAAATCCATAACTAATAGAATCACTCTACATGCCTCACCAACCACCCTCAACTCGAAATTCATGAGCTAACTAAGTTTAACACACTCAGTTAACTATTACAAGTGATTATGAGATAAGATTACATTTTATTGTCCAATTTAATTAAGGGAAAATTAAATTAGACACACCAATTTATTAAATAAACTGAATTGCACATTAATGTATCGCTAGGACCCATCATTACATGACCTGTGGTCCCACACTAGTGTAGGTACTGTCATGTTGTTTCTGGATGCCAATTTCACTATTTCTTGTTGCAAATTTCAACACTCCCTCTCAACAAGAAAGGAATCAATCTGTCTTGACCTGGTACCTTTGGAATGTCCTTGCATGCGCACATGCACCTCTTTCATGCGACATGAAACTCTTGCATGCAACACTTCTCTAGTGTTGTTCGCACATGCAACTCTTGCATGCAACACTTCTCTAGTGTTTCTTCCACATGAAAATTTTTCATGCAACACTTATGAAACTAAATTGCCTCAAAACAATTTAATCAGTATAATGCATCTCTCATCAGAGTCTTTTGATTGTTGCTAGCTACTGCACATGTCTACTCGACTCTCTGCATTGTTGACATCTGCATCCATGCACTCTGCACTACTGCCAACTCTGATCTGCACTACAATATCCGACACATGTCACTTTGATTTATGTCTTCCTGAAATCTGACTACATAAATCTAACAGATCCTTCCTGCTACTATTGTATTATGGGATCTTCGTAGCCAAGTTTGATCCATGAGACACACCATCTCAATGGTCACTGCCCAATTTATTCTTGGGATTATTTCTTCACATCGCCCCACCTCACACCTGGAGGTATAGCTGCATGTACTCCCTCTGCCCATCTGGCTCAAAATTTCTCCTCCTGGAGGTCTCTATGTGAGTGGTTTCTGCCACTCCATGATCCTCATCTTGTGGCTGCTCCACATCTTGAGGTTCATCCTTAGGAACCAAGAGTTCCTCATCTGCATGCAAATCAAGCTCCCTCTCAACCTACAATTCCATGGTTTTCTCACACTTCCCCATGGTACATCTCTTGCATGTGTCTATCTGCGCAAGAGTACCCTTTGGAAGCCCCGTAGAAATATATTGCATGACCTTCAAAGCTCCATGGTGTAGATAGCCCAATCTCTTGCACCATAACTCACCCTCATCCCGGCTCACCAATTTGTCTGCCTTACCCATCAAAGCTGCACAGCCATCTACATCAAGTTTATAGATATCCTTCACATGAATCCCAATCTTATTAGCTTTTCCTATGGCTTTGTGTCAAAGGAAAGATTTCCCTTCACTAAAAACCACATCATAGCCTCTATCCTCCAAAATTGTGACTGAAACTAAATTCTTTTTCAAGCCTGGTACATGCATTACATCTTTTAATAAGAAGGGTTAACCCAACTATCTCTCGAAGGTAACTGTACTAATCCTGGTAGCACTGTACCGCCCATAATCACCCATTTCGATATGCATCTAGAGGTCCTTCTCCTCCAAGCTACTAAAAATTTCTTTGTCTCCCATCATGTGGAAAGATGCATCACTATCCAAGTATCACATTGATCCCATTGCACTTTACACCATGCATGAAATGAGCGAGAAATCAAGATCAAATTGCGAGGCCAAAGCCTTACAAGCTACAGATCATGAAACCTTCTTGTTCTTCTTCTTTTGTGGACAATTAGTGGCATAATGTCCATGCTCGTGACAGTGAAAACACTTCACTCTGGACATGTCACGCTTCTTTCCTTCTTTGCCAGACTCAGATTTACAATAGGATTTATTTCCTTTCCCTTTCTTCTCTTTAGTAGCCAAAGCGCAATTTTCTTCATCATCTATCTTAGATGAAGATCCATCCCTTATATTCCGCTGGAATTCTTCTTGCACCAAATCCAACCAAAGTCATTCCCAATCTGGCAGATTCTCCCTCCTATTGACAGACTCCTAATAACTATGCAAACTCTTGGGAAGTCCTAGAAGGGCTAGGCTCACCAAGTCATCATCTGTGACAATAATTCCAACGCTCCCAAGCTCATCCTGACATTGGAAAAACCTGGTTAAATATTTCAGAATGGTGTTACCTTTATCCATTTTGATTTTCCTGACCTTGTCCTTCAGTGCCAATTTTCTAAATCACTGTTGCTCTGAAACAAATATTTCAAAGCTTTCCACATTTCATATGGTGTCACTTTTCAATGGATACTTGAGACAATGTGGTCTCGTACTCCCTCCAGTAAGATCCTCATCACCTTTGCAATCTTCTTCTGCCAAGCATCAAGGTTTGCGGCATCTGCTGCAGTGGGTTTGGGAATGTCATTATCAATGAATTCTTTCAACCCATTGTCCTCCAGTACTACCTCCATAATGTATTTCCACTCAATATAATTGGAAATACCCTTGAGTTCATACTCCAGTCTCAAGCCATTGAAAGCCATTTTGATCCTAATCCGCCTGTCGCACCAAGAATACTTTTTCAACTTCGAATTCTATTTAGTCACAAACTCAATTTATTCTTCACTATAGTGATTTCCTGTGCTCTGATACCATGCAAAATTTATACAAACATATGTATATCAATGGATTCAACCCGATCAAGCAATGTACTAAATCTAGATACTTAATCCTTCTACAAATCAATTGCGGAAAATAAACACGATCGCCAATCACAACAAGTAAAGAAAGAAGAAAATCAAACCACAACACAGATATTTTCCAGAGGAAAGCTTTCTGCTCAAAACCTCTCTATCTCCTATTGTATATTCACCATGGAATCATGAAACAATTACAATGCATTGTTCTCACAAGAGTCTCCTGCACTCTCGCAACTCTGACCCGAACAAAATCAACTAACACTTAGCCAATTTCCTGCCTCTTATCAGCTTGCCTGCCTTGCACAATTCATGTGGAATTAAGTCCATATTCTTTAGGAATTTCAGCCTTCCAAAACTGCGCAAGGATCATGGGCAATCCAATGGATGTTTGGTTGCATGCAGGCAACCTACTAATGATACAACTGATAATTAACATCCTTTAACCTTTGTATCAAATGGGTCTCCACTGGAACTGACATGCATGCAGCTATTAATAGTAAATCATCAGTTGCACAGCAGATCACTGCATGTGAATTAAATCTAATTTAATTCACTTGATCTCCCACAAGTGCAACAAACAGTTACAACTAGTTCAACTGACTTTAACTCAATAAATTAAGTTAATTGGTTTCTCATGCATTAAACTAATGCACTAACTAAAATTTGAACTCCATAACTAATAGAATCACTCTGCATGCCTCACCAACCACCCTCAACTCGAAATTCATGAGCTAACTAAGTTTATCACACTCAGTTAAATATTACAAGTGATTATGAGATAAGATTACATTTTATTGTCCAATTTAATTAAGGGAAAATTAAATTAGACACGTTTCCAATTTTTTTAAATAAATTGAACTGCACACTAATGTATTTATAGGACACATCATTACATGACCTATGGTCCCACACAAGTGTAGGTGCTATCATGTTGTTTCTAGATTCCAATTTCACTATTTCTTGTTGCAAATTTCAACAAAATGTAATGACGAAATCATTGGACAGCTTGAATGGCTACCAAGGCCAATTTCCCCACATGCGAATACTTGAAATTTGTCGGGGTGGTATTCCAACTTAGGTAATAAATCAAATATTCATTGTTGGATTCATCCTCTTGAACTAAAACCATTCCAATCATGGAATCAGACACAACTAAATACAAAAAGTAATCTTGGTGATAATCAGATGGATGCAACAATGATGCATGGGTCAATGCGTGTTTGAGTGCATCAAAAGATTTATCGGAAATCTCGTCCCAAATAAATGTAACATCTTGTTTTAATGACCCAGTGAAACCTTTAGTTAACTCTGCATAGTTCGGGATAAAACAACGTAGAAAGATTTTTTTCCCCTGCAAACTCTAGAGTTGGCGAAGAGTGGAAGGAGGAGGTAAATTAGCAATGGCCTCAACCTTCAACGGGTCGACATGAATGCCTTCCTTTCAAAAACAATGAGGACACAATGAACCCAAGTAAGCGTCCTCATTGTACATAAAAAACATATTTGTGTGGATTCAAACGAATGTTTTAATGCCTACATCGCATAAAGATGGCATGTAAATATGTAGGATGATCTTGTCTGCGTAAAGAATGAGCAGATAATTCATCCAAGTAGGGATGTACAATGTGTTTGATATCATAAAAGGTGTAAGACATAGATCTTTGAAAATTTTCGCCAGCATTTTTTATTCCAAAAGGAAATTTACAGTATGCAAAATTTCCCCATGGACATATAAAGGTTGTTTTAGGTTGATCAGCAGGGAGTATGTTTATTTGAATGTAGCCAGAAAATCCATCCATAAACGAAAATATTTTGTTTCCAACACAATCATCAACATTTTGATCAATGTAAGGGGTAGGATAATTGTCTTTAGGACAAGCCTTGTTAATATCCCTATAATCGACACATACTCTGATCGTCCCTTGTTTCTTGGTTACTGGAACTATATTAGATACCCAATCCTTCAAAGGAATAGGATAAATAAATCCTACACAAAGTAATTTTTCAACTTCAACTTTAATTGCAGCAGCTTTTCGCGGATGTATTGGACGTATTCTCTATCTAATAGGTTTAACATCCGGGTATGTCTTAATTTCGTGAATTACAATCTTAGGATCAATACCTGGCATTTCTTCATAATACCGGGAAAAAATGTCTCGGAATTCCTGAAATAGGGCTTTGTATAAATTGATCTCTTCAATCGATCAAGAAGCGCCTATATGAATGTTTTCAATTATCCCAGTTTTAATTCATATGTCAATAGGAATTGTGGTGGAAATGTTTCCTAAATTTGTCTCAAAATCCGAATGAAGAATGGACATAGGATTTTGAGGTTCCTTGACATCATCAATCGAAAAGATGGATGAAAAATCCTTTTTCGAGTCTATCAAATTCAGGTCAAAAGAAGATCGATGATGAAGATCGTCCCATGGTAATTCATCCAATGATAGAATTTCTCGGGTACTTTCATCAGTTGAAAACATTTGTTGAAAAATATCAGAAAATGATGTCATGGATTAGATTGATAAAGAATAAGACTCTTCACTGACAACATTCATTTGATCAGTATTAGTTGATGAAACATTAGAAAATGATGGTACCGCTATATATGTCGATTAATATGGACTTAAAGGCATCTCGCCACCATAGGAGTTCAATTCATATTCTAAAGGCACATTCCATGTGTTATCAAATGGAATTGTGCTTGATGTAATCATATTGATATTGGATATAGTTTGAGGTACGTTAGGAGGAGCTATAGTGAAAGTTCCCATAAGAGTGGAGTCTTTAACTAGTCCTACCCAAACATATTCATAAGGGATAATTGTTTTTCTGACATGTTGGATACTATCTGTAGAGGTAGGGTCTGAAGCGAAGTAAGACCACTAATCAATTTTAACAATCTTTCTTTTATGAGGAAACGTGATCATTCGAAATATTGATGAAACCACAACAATCATAGCATAAGACCAACTTCGACCTAAAAGAAAGTTGAACTCAAGAGTTGTTTGAAATACTGAGAGGGGGGTGAATCAATATTTCTTTCAAATTGTTATTTTTACCAATTAGATCACTTATAATTAGAACACGAAATTAATAATAAGAATAAATACTTTTATTAATATCAATAAATTCATTACAATAATGTGTAGGGCTCCACCCCTAGATGAAGACACCACCCTTCAATCCTTCTAGGCACCAAAGCGTACTTTTCGAAGCACCAACTTGGAATTCACGAGGCTCCGACCTCTAGGGCTCCAACCCTATCTTTCCAAGGCACCAACCTTATGACTTCGAGGCTCCAACCTCTAGGGCTTCAACCCTAACTCTCGTACAGGCTCCAACTTGGTCTCTTGAGGACTCATATCCTCTAGGGCTATTACCCTTTGCTTAAATCTGTCAAGATAAGTTCACTAATTCTTCACGACTCCCAATATCATATGCAACGAGTTGTGACAATATCTTCACCAACGCTTCCATTAATTGATCTCCTATAAGATTTTTCTATCAACGACAACTTTGTCTTCACAAGAAGGTGTCTCCACAGCGCTTCATGTCACCCAAAAATATCTCCAAGTCACCTCATGATTGCTTCAACGCATCATGGTCTCCAATAATATCTTGAAGACCTTCAAGGTGTCTTCAATAGGCAGCCCAAGTTTTGCACATGCTCTAAGATGTCTTCAACAATGCTTCTTCAATAACTCTCCAAGGGAGTCTTCCAAGAAAAGTCTCCAAGAATACCTTCAATCATCAATGACAACTTTGACAATCACAAATATGTCTTCAATGCTCTTCATGATACCCAAATAGTACCTTTCCAAGGTTACTTCATGCAGAATTTTTCAATAAGCTCCTTTCAACAGTTGTTCACAAAAAAAATATGTTTCTCCAAAGGTGTCACAGAGGTCTCTCTGATCAAATTTTCAGGCTTTCTTCAACAAGGTCTTCAAAGGGTGTCCTCTTCAATATCCAGGAATAATTTCAAGGATGCTTCAAAAATGCTACCAAGGTATGCCCAAAACAGTTTTGTCACTTCATTAGTTGTCCTCAAAAAATTTCTTCAATACTTTCACTTGGCTTCTCCAATTAATGTCAAAAGGACTACTCTTTTGGGCTATTTTCTAATGCCATCATAGTCTAGTCAAAAGCTTCAAGTCTCTACGTCTTTTTTAGCACTGCATATTGAGTGAAAAGGTGTGACAAAAGGGGAAGTCTAGATTGATGTAGCAACTTCCTCCAAGAGAGATATAACTTCAGTGATATGGTTGTTGCAATGTCTCAAGAATGACCTTAAAAAATCCCTCAACATTCGTCCCTTACAACTGCAGTAGTTTCCTGCAAAAATAATGATATAGAGACAATAAATGCCTCACAAGAGAATTTAATAAACCTTAATCATTATTGTTGTAGCAGCCCCTCCAAATATAGATACCAAGATAATAATAAAAATGACAATAAACCTCATGAAAATCCCTTCAGATGCAATTCAGATTACAGCCTTTTCATTACAGGCAGGACTGAATTTTTTAACACTATTCCACTGAGTTTATATTCCTTAAACCACCAAATTATTTCTTTTGGTTGTTGTCCACTAAGATCTGAGGTAACCCAATCACAAATATTTAGCCCAAAATGTGATGCCAAATTTCTTCTCGACCTCCTTCTTAATTATGTGTTCAATCTCTGAATTTTTGAAAAAATTTACGGTTTTAATGAGGTGTTGGATGTCATATTTATACAATATTTTGATCTTCAATAAAGAGACATGTCTCTTGGCAGGAGGTTGACATGAATGTGTGAGTGTAAGTCATCTAGCCTTAAAAAATATTATTTTTAAATTTAAAAATTCATTTTCTCACAAACCGCTCAGAGTTTCAGGGCGTGTAAGGGCTCGTTGGAAAGAGGAAAAAATCATCTTTAAGATGGTCTAGGTCCCATTGAGAAAACATGCCTCTAAGTTGGAAAAAATTATTTTCCTTTGTGACTATCCTTAAATTTTATGCATACAATTTTTGCGACAACATGAGGAATGTTTGGGACAATATGGCTTCTCCATTGTTTGGCTTCTTCGTCATCATAGGATCATGTAGGATATCCATGTCATCCAATAATAGTGCAATGATATGTAACCAACCATAGTGTAGCATTTATTAATTTTCCATTAGGATATTTCCAAGTTCTTCATGTCATGTCTTGCCATTAAGTGATTTCCAATTCCATCGTGTCATGTCTCCAATTATTGTCCATGCAATTAAGACCTTCTTCAAGTGCCATCACGTATGACATCATCAAGTGTGGTCATTCATGTATAGACCTTCAATATCTAGGGTAAGGACACCATCCGGGTTCTAGGGTTTCTTTATCAAGAGCAAGGATACATGAGGTTATGGTGTCTTCATGGTTAGTTCAATCATATAGGACAAGACATCTTCTTAGTGGCTTGACATCATAATGACATCACTAATAGATTGACCTATTCATTAATGACATCCTTATCAAACAAGAGGGGCTTTTCACCATGAGCAAGGAAATAATCATATTATGCATCACAAGAATATTTTCCATCCCAATAATTCCATATTGACATCAATGACAACCTTGATTAACAATCTCCCCCTTTGCAATTGATGGCAATATTCTTGTCCTTCCAACATTCTCTCCCCTTTTCAAATCAATGGAAAACGGGGTGCCCAAGTAGTCCCCTTCTCAAGTTGCTTATTTTCTTCATAAATAGTAGTCCTTCATAGGCATGTTAGTCCCCCTGTAATGGTGCTCTTCCTTCTGGCAATATGGTCCATGATAGATGTGTCTACATTTATTCAATGGAGTTTTTCTCGAGATATGAACTATCGAAAGATGAATGTCCATGTGTGACTCATCAATGATTTCATAGTGCCCTTCACGGATAGCTTCTACAAGAATGGTCAAGAATCACAAGCTCCCCCTAATAGTGTGCATGGTCTCATTTTTGGCAGAGTCTCACCATAAAATACTTGGAATGTCCAGGATGACTTCATCAAGTCAACAACATGTGTTGTTGGCTAGAGTGTTCAAAAGACTTTCCGACCCAATTTTCTTCCTTCTCCATACTTGTGTAACTCTCTTCTCTGGCTTGGTTGTCATGGTTTTAGGGAACCAAGTCAAGTTTCACTTACATGACATATGTCCAATGTTACGGCAATTGAAGCACTCCATCTTGTTCATGAAGGAGTAATCATGACTTCTTGCAAAATTGATTTTAGAAGATTGACGAGGATCATAATATTTGTCTTTGTGATATGCCCTTCAATATTTTTCCATGTTCCCAAAGTTTGTACAAGAATAGCAATAACCAAGAAATATAATTTGGTACCTAGGAGATGAAGAGTTCCTTGAAGTACTTCTGAAGTCTTTTTTCCTTGGGATTTTTTTATGATAGTCATTTCCTTTTGTATTATTGACATCATCTGTAAGTCTCCTTGGAGTAGGGTTTCTTCTAATGTCATCTTGACTCTTGCCTTTGCTGGAACTAGGAGTATCATCTCTTCCTGGCTTCCTCACATCCTTGTTGTTTGAAGCATTATCATTCTTGATTGAGGGTTCACCTGCATAGCCAAGACCCGATTTATCAAGATGAGATATTTGATGACTTATGATGTCATCTAGGGTTTGAGATATTTTCAAGTTCTTATTCAGCGAGGCAACTTCCTTTTTAAGAGTGACAATTTCTCCTTTAAATTTCTCACAATCTTCATCTTTCATGACTTGTTGCTTCTTCATTTCTTCCATCGTCCTTGTTGCTTTGTGTGCTTCGATTTTAAGGAAGATGATATTTGATTTCATTATGAATATTTCTTCATTCTCCTTTGCTAGACTGTTCTCTATTTCTTCTTTAATTCTTCTAGCTTCACATGTTTTAGCATTGATAAGATTGATGTCTGATTTTAGTTTGAAGATTTCTTCATCCTTTTCTTCCAGTTGGCATATCATGGTGTTTCTCTCATTTTCTGCTTCATCAACTTGTCCTTCTATGAATGCCAAAATTTCCATCACCTTCTCGGCTCCTTGCGCTTGTTTCCTTGCTTCTTCTAACTGAGATCTAAGAGAGGAGACCTCTTCCTTGTATTGACCAATCTCTGCTTCAAGATTGTTCAAGCTCTTAAGTCTTTGTTCAAGGTGGCTTGACAAAGCTTCCTCCCTTTTCTTTTCCTTATCCAATTGAGTGGTCATATATATGACTTCTTTGTGATTCTTTCTTTTTTTTTGATGAAATTACTCCTTAATTTTGGTGAGCTCCTCATTTCTTTCTTGTACTTGAAGCTTGAAATGGTCAACTTCCTTACTTTTCTTGTCTTGGTCACCATATTGCGCTCTCCTCTTAATTTCCTCATTTTACTTTTTCAAACTGTTAATCTCTTACATGGCATCTATAAGCTTAGTCAAGAGATCTTCTTCAAGGTCTTCTTTGCTTTCTTCTTCTTCCAGGTCTTCTTTGGCCTTGATGTCATCATTCTTATTTTCAACTTCCTTAATGGGTTCTCGATTTCCTTCCTGCTTTCCATCATCTTCTTGACTAGAGGTCATGCTCAATGATCCTTTTGAGTGAAGATCATCAAGTGTGTCCCGTATGCCTTTTGTTGATGAACAATTTTCCAAATTTGCCTTCATAGAATCAGGTAGCCCATTCAAGATTGCTTTCATTGATCTTGTATTATACTCCTTGGATTCTCCTTCCATCATGCTATCAATAATCACCGATTTTCATAATTGAACGCCTTGAGTCTTTAAGAAATTCCTCATTCTTTCCTCCAATATTTCAAAGTTTCCATTGAACAATGGAGCCTTCGCAAATTGATTACCTTTAATTTCGATGGTTGAGGAAGATGCATCTTTAGGAGGATTGGAGACTTTCTTCCTTGGCTTTGCCATTTTTTTTATAATGATCAACCTTCAAACTGTTAAGCTTTGAGTGAAGGTATTGGCTCTTTTACCAATTGTTGGAAATAATGAGAGGAGGGTTGAATCAATATTTATTTCAAATTGTTATTTTTACCAGTTAGATCACTTATAATTAGAACACAAAATGAATAATAAGAATAAATACTTTTTTTAATATCAATAAATTCAATACAATAATGTGTAGGGCTCCAACCCTAGATGAAGACACCAATCTTCAATCCTTCCAAGCACCAACTTGGACTTCATGAGGCTCCGACCTTTAGGGCTCCAACCCTATCGTTCCAAGGCACCAACCTTGTCACTTTGAGGCTCCAACCTCTAAGGCTCCAACCCTATCTATTGTACAAGCTCCAACCTGGTCTCTTGAGGACTCTTATCCTCTAGGGCTCCAACCCTTTGCTTCAATCTGTCAATATAAGTTCACTAATTCGGATTGGGTTACCTCATATCTAAGTGGAAAGCAACCTGAAGCAGAAATTTGGTGGTTTCGGGAATATAAACTCAGTGGAATAGTGTTAAAAAATTAAGTCCCACCTGTAATGAAAAGGTTGCAATCTGAATTGCATCTGAAGGGATTTTCATGAGGTTTATTGTCATTTTTTGATCTTGGTACCTATGTTTGGAGGGGCTGCTACAACAGTAATGATTAAGGTTTATGAAAGTCTCTTGTGAGGCATTTCTTGTCTCTATATCATATTTTTTGTAGGAAACTACTACGGTTGTAAGGGACAAAGGTTGAGGGAGTTTTTAAGGTCGTTCTTGAGACCTTGCAATAGCCATATCACTGTAGTTCTATCTCTCTTGAAGGAAGTTGCTACATCAATATATATTTCCCCTTTTGTCACAGATCAAAATGTTTCCAGCCCTTAGTCACAGGTTTGAGGTACTATGAGGGTTTTACTTGATGTTTTACAACTGCTTATCATATATTTTTAACCCGATCAATTGTCTTCAAAAACTACTCAGTGGTTCCACAGTGCTGCAAAAATTTTCAGCAATATAATCCAAGTTCTCTTGAGCTTACCCTTAAGAAATTTCCCAAACAAAAGATTTTCAACTCCTCCTCGACCTATTGTAGGTTCAGTCTGAAATTCTATGTATTTTTACCAAAAATTTTCCTACTGAGAATGAGGATTTACACTTATATTTATAATATTTTTGACCTCTATGAAAGGACGTGATAGTTGGGTGAAGGAGCCGACATGAGGAATTGAGTTTAGGTCGGCTAGAAATAGAAATATAATATTAAAACTTGAAAATTCATTTTCTCTTCAACTACTGGGAATTTTAGGGCAAGCGACAGCTCATTAGAAAGATAAAAATATACTTTATAAGATGGTATAGGATTCAATTTGGAAGGATACCTCTAAGGTGGTAAAAAAAAAAATTTATTTGCGACTGTCCTTAAATTTTATGCATAAAAATTTTGGGACATCATGAGAAATGTTTGGGATAGTATAGCTTCTCCATTGTTTGGCTTCTTCATCATCATAGGATCATGTAGGATATCCATGTCATCCAATAATAGTGCAGTGACATGTCACCAACCATAGTGTAGCATTTATTAATTTTCCATTAGGAGATTTCCAATTCCTTCATGTCCTGTCTTGCCATTAAGTGATTTCCAAGTCCTTCATGTCATGTCTCCTATCATTGTCCATGCAATTAAGACCTTCATCAAGTGCCATCACGTATGACATCATCAAGTGTGGTCATTCATGTATAATCCTTCAATATCAAGGGTAAGGACATCATTTCGGTTCTAAGGCTTCTTTATCAAGAGAAAGGATACATCAGGTTATGTTGTCTTCATGGTTAGTTCAAGCATCTAGGACAAGACATCTTCTTAGTGGCTTTACATCATAATGGCATCACTAATAGCTTAACATATTCATTAATGACATCCTTATCAAACAAGAGGGGCTTGTCACCATGAGAAAGGACATCATCATATTATGCATCACAAGAATATTTTTCATCCCAATAATTCCATATTGACATCCATGAAAACCTTGATTAACGAGAGGGGAATCAACAAATTCCACCTCAAGCGTTACAGTTTTTCCTTCTACCTCTATAGGCAGATCCTAGAGTATTCAGAATGGGCAAAAACCTATTCCATAAAAGGCTTTAATAATTGTGGGTGATTGGTTGATTAGTGGAAAACTAAGATTTTTCCAACCAGCTAAGGACATAATTCACGCAGATGCTCCCTCATCAATTACTGTGTGAAAAAACTCGCCTAGATTTTACTAAAATAGGAATTTGAAAAGCCATTTGATGTGGGAGTCTAGGTACAAAGATCTCGAGATCAAAGACAATGAGATTAGAATCTTGATGATCAATTCCTCCTATAGCTGATAATAGTAATTTCCTCTGATCTGAACAATATTGCAACACTTTGAGGGCCAACATTGTTGAAGGGGATATGCTAAATATTCAATAATATGAGGGGCTATCGCATGTGGGTTGAAATCCGATTTTCGAATAACACCTTTGGCAGGCGGTTTAATCACCAAATCAGGATTAGGTTTCTCGATGTGTAATGGTTCGGAAACAGGAGGAGTCAATACTGGAGGTTGACTAGATGATTAAGTTTCCTTTCCATTGACACGACTCTTAGATCCATAGTCTTGAGATCGCGTGGAAACCATGACCTAGGAAATCATCAGTATATTTTTCAATGAATTGGAAGAAGATCCATTCATTTTTTTGTCTTTAAGGTGGAAACCCACTCCGGGACAAAAACTACCTAATGCTTTTTCTTTAATATTCAACTCCAATTGAAAATAAAGCTCCAACTTCCTAGAATCTAGAAAAGCATTCTTCTCCAACTCCCACTGGATGGATGCTCCAATGCCCGAGATTCTTCAGTAGTCGAATGAACGGATGCCCCAACACCCACTGAGCTACAAGTCACCCTAGCACCACCCTACCACCCTGTAAAAGAATAAAAGAAGGAATGGACTCTCGTACCAGGGAAAATAGTCCACTTTACAATGATATAGAATGATGTAGAAGAAATAGACACACTTCACCATAACCCCAAATATGACACACCCACCTAATGATGATCCTAGACCTCCCGACACTGCCTCTTCAACTCTTGGCAGATAGACACTAGTACAATTTTTACAATAATGTATTTACAATGACTTAGTACAATGAAACTTTTACATTGACTGTATGCAGTGTTGCCCACTTGAAGACTTCATGTGATAAAATTATTTCTGCTGTTATACACCTTGGTTGTTTCTCTTTTCATTCTACCCTCTGTTGCACCTTGATTTTCTTTTCTGCCCTAGAAATTATGGTCCTTTACAGCCCTTGACAACACATGATCTAGCTTTTTCTTGCCTTCTAGGAACTAGATATTGAATCTAGTGTATCTCTGTTATTTTAGATCCCCAATATGTGATTTTTTGTCTTGTAGTATTCCTCTGAGTCTTCTTTCCAATGCCATAGGTCTGACCCAATTTGGATTCTTCAAGAGAGATTTATGCCCAATTTCTCACAATGCCCTAATTATGGACTGTTTTAGTAGAGAAAACTTGTACGGTGTGCCACGTGTCATTTTTTCTTCATTCGCCTCCAAAATTGATAGAGAAAAAACTACAGTCCATGCACTATCTGCCACCTTTTACATAATTACAATCTGATACTCAGAGAGAGAGTTATGACGATTTTCCCAAGGTCACTTCTTTGAGATGAATTTCAGGAGCCTGCAAAAACACTGACTTCCACAAATCATATCTCCGAAAATATTGTGTACCTTGATCTGAAAATTTTATAGGATATTTCTCAGGATTTCAGCTTCACCTCATAAAAATTTCAGCTTCTGAACCTTCATATAAAAAATGTTAGAGTTAAAATTCCACGATGACCTGTTTCAGATGGTGAAATCCCTTGCATAAGGAGGATATGAGGATCACAATTTATATAAATGCTTAGGTTGAGAGGGGCTTCAACAAGTGAACGTGGGAGGGACTTTAGGAGCTTAAAAAATATTAATTATGACTTTTCAATGACCCATTCCACAACCCCATGTGGTTTTAGCCCACTAACTCGGGGTACAAACTTCAAACATAAATATCTCTCAAACCGTGAAGAATTACGTGGTGTGCCATATATCAACAGAAACATCTCGACAAGTAGAAACCATCAAAATAATTCTTGACCTAGAATATATTAATATTTTAGGTAAAAATTCCCATGCAATATTGGGGTAGCCCCTGGTGCTGCTTGGGTTGACATCAATGACAACCGGTGATCAACATGTACCACTTTGCGGCTAAGTTGATCAAAGTTCTTTGAAAAAGTCTCAAATGAATTGAATCATCGATTAAAGAATTGGATGCACACCACAGATGATAATTCATCACATGATTCGAGGGGTCTTCTCCTTATTTTCCTTCAAACTTTGGAATGTCACTAGGCAACTTAGAAGGCATTGCTGGCCAAAACGGAAGATAGTAAATTAGATCATTTGTTAGCTGAGACAAGTCTGGTAAATCTAAAGTTGCAATGAATGGTAACCATCGGTTAGGGTCTTGTTGAGTGAATTGATAACCTTGAGGGACAATGCCAGTACCCAAAGCAGGATATCCAGGAAAACCTGGGATAGCCTAAGCAGTTGGAATTGGTATACCTCCAAGGTATCCAGGGTTAGCCATACCAATTTGAGGTTGAGATGGTATTTGATATGTATAACCAAGTTATGGTTAGCTCTATTAAACTGGATTTTTTCCCATTTTTCCATATTGTAATTGCCCTTGAAATGGTTGACTTTGAACAAACTGACCTTGAAAATGTTGGCTCGTTGAAGGTTGTCCTTGAATATAAGTTGGTCCTGTAAAAGGTTGCCCTGGAATAGATTGACCAACAAAGGGTTGTCATTGAAAAGTTTGACCTGTAAAAGGTAGAATTTTTTGTAGCGTTGTTGCACTAGGTTGTCCCACAGAAGTTTGAGGAATAGACTGGACCGTAGGTCTAGTTTGATGAGTGGTAATCTGAGGAATTGCCTGTGTAACAGTTGGCGTTGACATTTGAAGGGTCGTAACAACAGGGATTTGAGAAACTCCCAGGATAGGTGTACTTGGTTGTTGAACAAAAGTTTGCACAGCTTTCTGACTACTTGGCACAAATATCTCTGGGGTAATTTGAAGCGCACCCTGAACAGGATATTGGACTTGGGTAAAACCAAATTGTCCAGCTCGCTGAGCAGGTTGATTATAAGGTACTTGCAATGTAGGCCGCAAAGACTGTAGAGTAAACAAAGGGTTCCACATAGTATTTATCCCTGGGTAAGGAGTTCCCATTGAAGGTTGTGATACATAAGGTTGAACATAAACATTTTGAGGCATTGGAACATAAGTTTGATAATTACCAGGAATATTTTGTCCTACAACTAGGGGATAAGTTCCAGTAAAAGGTTGTCCTCCTTGAAAAGATGATTGCTCTTGAAAAAAAAAATTCCCTTGAAGAGGTTGTTGTCCTTGAAAAGTTTGTTGCCTTTGGAGACACTGTTGTCCTTGGAGAGGTTGCTACCCCCCATGCGCTATATAGCCACCTTGGGAGCTAGCTTGAAGGATATTCCCGAAAAACATATAGACATGTTTCGTTGTCAAGGGTTTGGTGGTAGATTCAAACAAACCAGTTGACATTGTAGAAGTTTCAGAGAATAGAGATGCTCCTGAGAAAGTGCCAGAAAGCGACTAGTACCCAACACGAACAGAAGGACCACCATACAAAAATGTTTTTGGTGAAGAAGAAAACATAGATGACTCAGTAAACATGCTATGAGAAGCCATGTTACTATTTCTGGGTAAAGAGTATAATGGTATTCGGCATCATGACTTAATGTAACCAGAGCTATGTAGAAAATCGGAAAATTGATGATACCAAGGAGCGGGTCTAAAAGGAATGAAAAGGTAAATCGGTTCACTAAACCTTAGATCTAAATGATTCCTGATGAGAGGGAAGTGTAATCTCTTCTTCCACGTTAGATATCTCTTCAATGCTAATTAAGCTAGGAGGAAGATTCTCAGTGATGAGAAGTTTTACTCGAGGTGAACGAGGATGACCAGGAGTCGGTGCAATGAGATCCCAAGGTGACTCAGACGAAGTGGAATCATATTCAGGCTCAGATATTTCAGGTTTAGTGAGTTGCGTATCTGACAACTCACCTGTAACAAATTCAGCTGTAATTGCTTCGGAAATTTCTCGTTGTTCTTCATCTTTTTCAGTTATCTGAGGTTGATTAACTTCGAAATCAAGATGTATTACAATGGATATTTCTCCTTGTTCAGTAGATCTGGTCCCTGATTTTTGAATTCTTTTAGTTTTGATTTTTTCCAATTGATTGGGTGTATATTCAGGGGGTTTCCCCTACATTCTACGTGAATTTCTCGATAATTCAGCCACAATTAATCTTTTTAACACGCGAAATCAAAAAATTTCAAAAGAATACACCCAAGGCCTCTAAAAAATCAAACAAATGAACACGCGCCTACAAAATATAAGAGACAAACCACACACAAACAATATGTTTCCACAATAAAAACACTAGTTGGTGATGAAATCCAACGTCGTAGAAATTAATATGGAAAACTAGCGGTTGGAACAGTTACCCGCACAACCTGCTTAATGAAACAATCTGGTGCAAGTAACTTCATTATGCCATCTCGAAATGAATATTACCCTCCGAAAACTCCAAGTGAGTCTAGTCAACGTCTGCTCCAGGTATAGTGGGACCTTCCCTCCACCGTCACCTTGGGAAAAATCCTAAAATATTATGGCCACTAAGGTCACCAACTGAGACAATTGAACTTGCGGGAACAGTTTGTGATCTGATATACACGCAAGGGCAGAGTATCAAATCTTAATCCCCTTGAAATCTCCTCGACATGGTAAATCTAAGGTTTGTTAATAAGTGATCCTAGGTTCCTCGACAATGGTTAATCTGAGGTTTACCATTTGTATTGCGTGCACAGATTCTATCTTCACCAATGAAACAGGTGCGATTACCCCACTACGTCTGACATGACCTCGTGCTTGATGATTTTAAGAAGATATTTTGAGAGCACAAATGCAACAATTGGATTTTCCTACCACAGTATGCTACTTGTTTGTTTTATCTTCTTTGGAACGTTAATTACAACCTATTCCAAAGCACTAGCCCTAAGTTAAATTGGTAGAATGAGCCCTAAAAAATGTAAAAAAATATCTATATTAATTTTATTAAGCGTTGTATTGATTTGGATGTTATTTACGCAGAGTGGCATGGAGATGAAACTTGATGATATTGTGACATGACTCAAAATACTCTAAATGCATCAATATGAAAATGCAACTCGTTATTTCGGTGAATTTCTATTTAAGAGAAAGTTGAAGGACTTTTGGACTCAAAAAGTACAAGCTTCCTAAAACTTCACATAAGATTTCTTTTTCATCAAGAAAACAATTTAATTTCCAAGCATGACCAACATCTCTTTTGTGATGAAAAATTTTGTTGCTTACAAAGACAAAAACTACAATTTGATGAACAAACAATTCTCAAAAGAAAAGGAACTTATAAAAACACTAAAAAGTGTAAAAACTTCAATGAAAATCAAAGCTATTAACTAATAATCCTAACTAGGATACCTATGAGTGTCTTTTAATGATTTCTCTTAGTTGTAATCAAACTAAAATGTTTTCCAGTTGAACAGGCAGAAATGAAAACTTAAAAGACTAGTTTGAGACAAATCACACTTAGGTAATCTAGAAGTTTTTCCTTTTTTCAATCAAGTAAGAAAAAAATACTCAAATAAGTAAGGCTAGCAAGAATCTTGGTGGCTCAAGAAAGAAATAACAGAAAACCAGTGATCTTTGGCAATGAATCTATTTTCCAAAAAGAGAAATATATCAAACCAGGGCAAACCCTAACTGAAAATGCAAAAAGGATGATTTATCAAAACAAACTCTAAGGTGTTAAGGAGAGTTCATGGACAGACTCTGAGAGTTGGTATAGATCAGGTTAAACCATGAGAAATTGGTTGTCTAACTCTGGAAGAGAAAATATTTATTTTTTCAAAATTTCCCAGGGGGTGCGCAGGTTTTCAGTGCAAACCAGTGTGCATGCACACTGAACTATACTAGAAACTTGCATAGGTTTGCACTATGTTTTCCACAAAAAGTTGCGCAGGGTAGAGAAAAGTTGAAAAAAAAAACAAATTTAAGGCTTCTAGTTCAGAGAATCTAAAAGGTTATATACCCAACCACACTCAGAAAAGTAAAACTAGGAAAGTTAGAATGTCAAACCAAACAAAATCAAGGGAAAACTAAGCTTGTCTTCCCCAGTGGAGTCGCCGATTTTTTTTGTGAATTAATCCCTCTTGCGAACAAGAGCGATCTCCCTAGTACCCCAACAGATAACTAGAAACAAGAAACCATTTTAATTCCTCTTTCTCTAAACTATTATCATTTTATATTATTACAACTTAGAAATGAGGAGGTTATGCTCCTACCTTTCAACCGATATGTTTGATGTATCCTTTTGCCTTTCGCTCCAAAGAAATATTTCAATGCTGAGAAGAACCTGTAATCATAGACAATGCAAAGGATCAAAGCACCTGCAGTATATAATAATCATAAATACCAGTTCAAGTTAATGATCAAGGAATCAAAGTATTAGCATTATTCAATGAATTCATAAACAAGACAATGAGAAAAAGAGATCCATATGTATTATCAGGAATCAAGAAGAGCAATATTACAACCTGAGCCTTGATGTTGTACAGATTTCTCTCGTATGACTGCGCAATTGTATCCTCATTTTGACAAGCCTTCCTCTCTAGAATGACCAACATGAAGTCTTGTGTACAAAGGTGTGGTCTTCAATGTACAATCAACAACTACCAATTCAAAATCTATGAACTCTATGAACTCTCTCCACTACCAGTTTAGTATCTACCCCTCAACCTGAAACTTTAGCTCAATTTATAGAGGGATTAAGGAAGTTCCAGATCCATTAAGAGAGGAATGAGATCCTCCACTGAAGGGATTAGGTTTCCTTTAGCCAAGGGATAAGCTCCATGAACGGAGTGAAATAGCTGGAACTGGCATGACTCTAGAGGCTTCTAGTTGGGAGAATATTCGATCAATTAGGCTTCTAGAAATTACTTTTTCTTGTTTACTTCCTTTTCATGGGGGTGCACAATTTTTATTGGCGAACAGAGCGGCGATCACCGCGGTTAATAGAAGAAGTATCCGTGCATGCACAAGTAATGGTCACAAAAAGCGAGCAGGTAATCTTTTAAAAATTTTAAAGAGATTTTCTCCAATTTCCAAGACTTGGTTAAGGAACATGAATATTTTTTCCTTCTACGGGAACATGATATGGATGGTGATATATCCATAATGACAATCAAATGTCATGGTGACAAAATGACGTGTAACACTAAGCGTACTTCCCTGGCAACAGCGCCAAAAAAGTCAATCTAATTTATTGAGTTGAATTAGAGCATTTGTTTTAATTATCAATCCGGGTTGGTGAACTTAGAAGCACACCAAGGTATATGGATCTTAGATTAAGCTAGTGTAGCAATAAGTTGTTTAGGTGAAGATAATGGAAATGCATATTACAAATATAAATTACTGAAAAGAAAACATTGAAATTATGATCTAGAAGAAAGAGTTCAGTGAGTCCTTTTGGAGCATAGCCAACAAGAAAGAGGCTCTAAATTATATGTCTTGGTTGTCCTTCCTCATTGTCCCTATTCCAACAAGATCAATTTCACCATAAAGCATAACACAATTAAATCAATAAAGTAGTAAAGATCAAATGCATAAACACAATTTCCAGTTCAATTCTTAATCCATAAGGAAGAGCGTCTAACTTAGATGCTTTCATTGACCTTCCCTAATTAAACCAATTACTGAAAGGAAATCATTTCAGAAACATAAATTATCATGACATATAATGAATTTACTCAAAAAATATTCACAAGAAATTGTAAAGGAAATGTTCAACAATCTAATCTATTCACAATTATGCGCAAAAATACATTGTAGTGTACTTAGCTTAGAATGGGGGCCCTCCACCTTTGCTTTGTACACTGGAAGACTATCAGCTACAGTAGATCAAAAATCACATTCCACAGCAAGAACATCAAGAAATAGAAAGCAAGTTCTTCAAATTATATTCAGAAATAGAGAAGTATCAATAATCATAATACATGTTCATAATTGTTGAATAGTTGTGCTTAAATAGGCTACAAGTATAAAAAAACCAACTAAAATAGTTGTAACAACTATTAAGAGTCCTAATCCACCTAATTAGGTCGAAATCATCCCTTTTTTTGCACAAAATATGGCAAGATTCCACAAAATCACAAAACTGCCCCTTAAATCAAGGGATTTTCTAGGCGAATGGTCAAGTTTGACCGGCTTTGACCGGCCCTATTCTGACTCATTTGGACTATGACAATAGGAGTCTGTTCATACTTGGTTCCCATACTTCTCGAATCTATCTTCAGTTTGCGCCCAGGTGTCCTTCACATACGACTTTGATGGAGCCATTACGGGAATTTTTATTTCTGTCAAAAATAATTTTTAATACCCAATTTTTACTAAAAATTCAAAAAATTAAAATACATGATTATTTTACTTTAAATTGAAAAAAGAGGCAAAAATACGACAAATATGACCATGATATGATGGTAAGGGATGATAGATATGTGGATTATCCATGGTGAAAAAGGGTCAAAATTGAGGGCCAACACGCCACTTCTCAAATGGCTCAAGAGTGACTTGAGGTTGTAGGGGAATTTCATATTTTGTTGTAGGTTTTCCCATCATTTAGAACTCATCACCTCTGGTAGTGTATCTCCTAGCATCTTGGATTAGAGTAGGCCAATAATAACGAGCTTGGGGAATTTTGAAGGTTATTTTCTTGGCAGCAAAATGGCCCCCACATGGTCCATCATGGCATGCTAAGAGGATGTCAGAAACCTCATCTTCCCTTACACGTCTCCTCAATTTATAATCTAGTCCCAATTTGAAGATATTTACCCCAATCCAGGTGAAAGGTGCACCTTTTCTAACAATCTTACTCTTCTCCTTGGAGAATAGATTAGGAGGGAATCTCCCAACAACCAATAAATTTGCTATGTCAGTAAACCAAGAAGATAATAGTGAAATAGAAAAGAGGTGCTCATCTGAAAGCTAATCATCTATCAGATCCTCATTTTCTACAGATAATGCTAGTTTAGACAAAAAATATGCAACCACATTCCTTCCCTGGCTTGTCAACAATGGTTAGATCAAACTGTTGCAACAATAATAATCATCGAATGATCCTAGCATTGTCAACATGTTTGTCCATTAAATATTTAATGGTTGTGTGATCTGGTACCCAGTGATATAATGCCTAAAATTGTTCAAGAAGTGCACAACATGTAAGATATATTTTTTAATAACTGTGTAATTAAGTTCAACTTTTGAGAGGTTCTTACTGATAAAATACATGGAATAGGGCAATTTGTCTTCCACTTGTCCCAAATCTACTCCTACAACTTTGTCAGATGCATTTATGTGGATGTGGAAATGAAATGCCCAATTAGGACCTCTCAGAATTGGTGCAATGGTTAAATTCTTCTTTAGCTCTTCAAATGCCTCTTGGAATTTATCTTTCCAACAAAAATTTGAATCCTTAGTTAACAATCCTAACAAAGGTGAATCCAACTTAATAAAATACTTAATGAATCTCCTGTAATATCCAGCTAGTCCAAGGAATATTATAACACCCCTTTATTTCAGAGGGACATGGACCCTTTTTCTATTGGCAATTTTGTTAGGGTCAACTTGTATCCCTTCCTTAGAAAGGAAGTGACCTAGGACAATCCCTGCATTCATAAAAAAATCACACTTTTCAAGACTTGGCGAGAGATTCAATTCAATGCATTTCTTTAAAAATTTACAAATATTGGAAAGAGCTTCCTGGAAATCATTCCCATAAGGTCTGAATTCATCCATATAAATTTCAATTCTATCATGAACAATATTAGAAAAATACTCAAAACTTCCCTTTGGGAGGTAGCAGGGGCATTGCATAGGCCAAATGGAAGGAATCTATAGGAAAGGTCCCCCATGGACAAGTGAAGGTGGTCTTATCCTGATCCTCTGGGATGATCTGGATATGATTATACCCACAAAACCCATCCAGGGATGAAAATAACTTCTTCCCTGCAAAACCATCCAAAACTTTATCAATAAAAGGCAAGGGGAAATTATATTTCTTTGTAGCCTTGTTGAGTTTCCTATAATCAAGACATATCCTCCACTTCTCGTTCTTCTTGGATACTATAACAATATGGGACACCCACTCACTATCTGAAATGGGTTAAATGACTCCTACATCCAATAGATTTTGCAGTTCTTCTTTCACAATGTCTTTAAGGGCAAGGTTCATTCTCCTCTTAGATTGGCCCATAGGTTTACATCCCTCTTTAATTTTGATGTGATGGGTACAAACTTAGGGATGCGCCCCTTTGGTTTCCTTATAGTCCCAAGCAAAAACATAAATATGTTGTATTAACACAATGCATAGTTGTTTTTCCTTCCATGTTGAGAGGGAAGCATTGTTTTTCAGGGTTTTGGACGGACTGACTTTTATAATCTTAGCATGATCTTGATCAGAATTGGTAGTAAACAGTTCGGCCCATGGATTTTTATTAGGATGTCCTAAGGATTATTATACTTACTCGTCAATTGGCATGGCAGTGAGAGGTTGGTTCTGCAAAGAATTATCAATAAGTTCATCCTCGTCTAGATTTTTTCTCCCTACAGTAGTGTATAATATTGTACAAACTAGGTAGAGGGATGACTGATAAAAATCTTCCTCTTCTTCTTCTTCCTCTACCAACAAAGGTAATTCATGCTCAATATAGGGTTTGGAAGGGGGGTATAATACATGTTGCACAAATTTAAAGGATACACTACTTGCATAGATATATAAATTATTCTATTTGTAGAATGTAAATGTCGCATCCGAGGGAAATTTGGTCTATGTATAAGAAATGACAATGCTTGAAATGGAAAACCTACCTTAATAAACATAAAACAAAGAAAGAAAAAAATCCTAATATAACTTGCATGAAATTAAAATTCAATCACTGAATTCAAGAGATATTATATCCTAACATCAAATTTCATTAAGTTACCGTAAATTATTCATGTAAATCATCACTTTTCTTATTAATTCATGAATCTGTTTACTAGCCCTAATTGCATAAATGAATTGAAATGGTGGAAGGACAAGTCCTAAGTGATCTTTGGTCCTATTAAATCATGGTTTTAGAGCCTAATAGACATTATTAAGGTATAGGAGGAATAAATCAAGCTTTAAGGACAGTTATGGTCAAGTTTTGAGAGCTTCTACAGGACGCTGCAAGATGCTACAAGATTTCTACAACATGTTATAGGATTGCCATGTTTTGTTACAGGATTGAATCTGTGAGCATTCAACTGAGGGATAAAAATGATATTTTAAGGTGGGAAAGGGTAGAGAAAGGTAGAATGAGGTTGTATGAGGTCATTTACAAGCTTAGTATCCCTTAGGGGCCCATTTTTCACGAGAGTAAATGCACACAGTGGCCTTCAACAAACCAAAAATGAACTCTCATTGAATAGTGTTTTGAAGGAATTTTTTAGGGATAAATAAAAGAGTTGTTGGTATGCTGAGGAGTGCAAATGATAGTGTTATACCTAGAAATTCAACACTAAGACCTGCATACCACAATAGTTACTCAATATTGCTAAACACCTAGAGCATGTTAACAATGCAAATTGCGGAAATTTGAAATAAAAAATAAAGTATGAGTTTAATTTTATTCAAAATATAACCATTACATTAAAAGGTAATCTATCTTGTAGTGTGCACAATACCCACAACCACAAGAGATTATGCTTCCTGTGCTAAAAGAAAACGGTTAAACCAATTACCAATTTGTAGGAAAAAAAGATGCAAAAATAAGGCTAGTCAAGATCTAACTACTATAGAAAGAAAATAGCTACATCTT
Organism: Pinus albicaulis; assembly: GCA_034641835.2. Classification (NCBI taxonomy): domain Eukaryota; kingdom Viridiplantae; phylum Streptophyta; class Pinopsida; order Pinales; family Pinaceae; genus Pinus; species Pinus albicaulis. The sequence goes on along the minus strand of CM076572.1, from coordinate 1,207,356,524 downwards.
TTTGGATTTCCAAAATAGCATGTTCAACCACACTTCCCACAAGAGATGTGATTGAGAGACCTGCGCAATAAATTTTCTCATAAACAAATTCTGCTAGAAAGGAAAGGGAATACTGCTAGGAAAGAAAACGCATGACTAAAATATGTAGAAGAGAGATACTAGAGCCTATGGGTTGGGCCCTGACCCATGGGGACTCAACCCTCTAAAGAAAACTCAAATTGAAGATAAAAAAAGGCTTCTCATTAATTTAAAATAATGCTCAAGTACATGAGAAAATGAATGAAAATGACAAGTAAAAGTTCCTAGCTCTTAATAGTCTCTATATTCTCCAAAACTTTGAATCCTATTGAGCCCTTAGGCTTCCTTATTTATACAAAAATGACTTAATGGAAGCCTCCTTAGAAAGATGGTTGCTTCCCTAAGATCCTCGCAATCCTTGAGTGCATCAATGATTAGTAGATCCTTGAACTATGGGTGAGTAAATACAGGGAGCAATTCTAGTTTTAGGTGAGTAAATATAGGGTACAACCATCCTACATCTTCTCCAATTGCCTCCAACATATCTTTGCATAATAAATTCACTCTTTCCCTACACATTAATAATGTTAGGATACTAGATATGATAAACATCCTTTAATCTTCCTAATAAACACACTATAGTCAAAAAGATGTTATCAAATGCGAGGAAAGAGGTAAATATATGTTGAAGGATGGCTAGATGGGCCCTTTTATATACCTATTAATAAGGCTCGTAAAAATGCATATACATATCATAACCACACATAACCAGGAAACACAATACATCAATTCCATGGAAATCAAATCTAACACATAGCATGTGGTCCTAAAGACTCATTGTCACCCCAAGATCTAGTGTTGGAAACCTCGCTCTGATACCATTATGTACCACACCCCCTTATTCACCCCAATAAGGAGATGTGGTTACTATGTTGAACCGATTCCCAAGAACAATTATGAGAATGGGGTCAAAATTTTCTTATTTTTTCTTAAATTTTCAAAAGCTAAAAACAAACAACATCATAGCATTAAAAGTTATGATGACTTAAAGTTTTCTTTGTTTAGCTCTACAATGTCGCCTTGACATTCCATGTGGCACCCACATGGTGCCCATGTAGTATACTAGTTTAATGCCACTTCACCACTATGGTAACCTCAACAATCCTCTTTTGCCTTGTATCTATCATAGCATATTCATCGTACACTTTCATCTCAAATAGGTAAGAATATTGAATGGGAAGCGCAAGAATGTACAAAGGAAATATTGGACATACCACATATCTACTATTCCCAAATCTAGACTGTTATAGGTCATTTTGTCACATCAGATAAAGTGAGCCTCCTAATGGGATCAATCAACATCCTATTCCCCTTCTCATCATCTTGCACAAAGCCCTAAGCATGTACCTTTCATCCCTCAAAATGTCAACCCTAAACTACCCTATCTGAGCCAGTTTTAGGACCAATGCTCCCTGCAAGCCTATTGGGGTGTGACCACCTACAGGTTGCTCCAATGTGGCCAGTGTTGTTCACTAGCAGGTTTCTCTCCTTTTCACCTGCGTTGGTTCTAGAATTCTGGGAGAATGATCAGGATTCCAGAAGCTTCACCTTCTATGAGTTTCTAGAAGTTGTTTCAACTACTTACCTTGGATTGACATTCAGATCCTATCCTACCCTAATTTTGAGTTTTCACCACTTATCCTTTGATCCTATCCCTCCATCAAAGGTGGATCTAAAACCTTAGAATGGTAATTAGATAAGCACTCCACACTTACCCCACCCTTCTATATATTTACTCTCTCATATGCAAGAGGTAATGGTTAGCTTTGGAGAGTGATTTTTCCCTTATGATGTTGCAATAAGTAGTTATTGTCTCATGCACAGGGTGAATGGAGGTGCATATTGTGACAAGGAAAGGACGAGTAAACAACTTGGAGGAGCTCTTCTACATGATCAACTACCACTTATGGTTGTAATATCTTTACATTTATATTAATGCAAATAATTATTTGTTTTCCTATATGTGATGTTGTTATTTCACTTATTTCAATACTATGTTGATATATTGAATAGATTACTTAGATGATATTACATAGATCTCATAGTTTATTGGCTTGTGTTATCTGACTGTGAAGGTCCTAATTTTGGCGACTAGAGCTGGAATTGGAGCTTCCAAGCTAAAGAAGGAACGAAGTGTGTGACATGTTCCAGGTAGGCTTCACTCTGTCATCTACTTAAATTAAGGAAAATCATTGGGTTCCTTGTCTCTCTGTTGTTCTAGGTTGACAACCAAACCTAGGGGGAGATACCTTTGTCCGTAATCATAAATCTCGTATAGAAAATTGGAAACTCCACTGGGGAATGGAGTATTCCCTTGGTGGTTTTCCTTGTCCATTGTGTTTGATTACCTCCTTGACAGACCTTTGTTCCATCATCCAACAAATAATAGACCTAGGAAGTGGCTTCATTCAACCTTTTTGTATTTTTTGTGTCAGAATACTCTTTCCCAGGCCCAACTCTCTTCAAGTGCCTTTTACAAAGTGTTGCACCTTACCCTAGCCCACTCTGTCCCAACCTTGCAAAGAACTGGTGCCTTCTCTGCGTCAGCGTTGGTCCCTATTTTTGCACAAGTTTTGCCTTGGTTTTTGAGCCCCACTTTGATCAACCTACTTCCATTGAGCTTCCTTGTGTCTTGAGTGTCTTATGGTCTCTCTAAAACCTCTATTCACTTTTCATTTGTGTTTGTTTTCCTTTGATAAGAATTGGTTTCAATATTTATTTGTTTTTATCGTTTGGTCTCTTGAAAACTTGTTTTGTTTGATTGTTGATCGCTTGGATGAATTGTTGTTCGAGTCCTTATTCTGAAAAGTGTAATTGAATCAGTAATTGAACACTTGAATCTTAGTTTTCTTCATTTTGAAAATTAAGTGTGGTGAAAAGAAAAATATTTCATTTGGCATTTAGGGTTTTTAATGTACATAAGATTAGGAATGGTTGCATCAAAAAGGGAAATTGCATATTGCATCTTGTTTTTTTCATATTATGTGTTACATCTTGATTGCTTCTTCCCCACCCCCCCCCCCCCCCCCAACCAGCTAGATTTTCATTGAAAGAGAAAATATTCCTATTTTTTCATGCTAGATTTACATTTTAGGGTATTGAGGTGACATTCATGGTGAGCCCTAAAACAATAACTTAATCAAATATAAACAGTAAAAAATATTTAATCAACCTAAGGAGCATTTGAAACATTAAAGCAAACATTTAGAGGTCTAGGTTAGAGATGTGTTCCAACGTATTTAAACGTAGGAGATGTCATTTTTTCCAACCTTGCAATCCGGGGGTGATATCCTATTCCACATAGGTAAGTGTATAGGATTGTTCTCCACGTACCTTCGGGAATATTGGACGATGCTCCATGCATAAATACTATATGGGAACTCTCTTATCGAACAGTGATGCATTACATGGCACTACTATGAACTGCACTCCTATGTACTATCGAGTGTATTTTGGGAGTCCCCTATAGGTTGTTATCCATCCATAGGTAACCGATTTGGTCGCCTTGTATATCGTGATACACCAAACACAACATTCGGGGAGATTTCCTGCACGTACGTTAAGTCCTTGGTTCGCCAAGGTGTATATTGTAGTTCACGATTACTTGGTAAACCTTTTTCCTAGTTTACCCCTTTGTTTTATTTTGTGTTGTTAATTTATAAAATCAATTAATTGATCGTGAAATGACATCCTTACCATGGAACAACTCCTTAGTAGATCTTAGGCTGAGACTAATGGCGACAATTCCTGAGTCTACCAATCAAGGAAACCCCTCTCATGGGAATCCTGGTCCTTTTCCTTCCTTTGGAAATTATGGTACTCCTTATATGGCAACATTTTCCCTTCTCAGATTTACCATTGGTTTGTGGTTTGGTCATTTTCAACCCCTATGGTTCTGAATGTACAAACTGCTTCTCAACTGATTTCTCCTCCACCTGAACAACATCAACATCGTGTTTATCCTAAAGTTGACCCTTTTCCTTCTTCACCTGTTGTTTATTCATCCCTTTCTTCCTCCTCGCCTGGTGAAAGAATTTATTCTTGTAACATGGAAGCTAAGAAGAAGAAGAAAATGATGAAGGAGAAGGAGAAAAATAAGCAATGGGGCAACCAAGCAACCATTGTTACCGATACAGCTAGGATGGAGAAACCTTCCTATCAACCACGCAAAGTAAAATTCCCTTGCATTTTATGTAAGGGTGATAACCTTCTTATAAATTGTCTTGGTATTTTCGAGGTATTAGAAGTTTTGTCCACATGCTCACGTTAGCTTCTGGAGATCATGTTGGTAACAAACCCTCAACTAGCGGTAATAAGGTCCATGGGAAAAAGAGTAAAATCAAATTTCCCTGTAATTTTTGTGAAGGGAATCATCCTATTCACCTTTGTCCTTATATGTATGAAGACTAAAAAGTGTTGGAAAACCTTACAAATTCTCATCAACGACTTCCAGATGGTTACCAGAAGCTTTCTCCCAATCCTCTAGTAGTCGATGAAGTGATTGATCAGAATCCATCTCTGAACGTCAATCCCATGAGTTTGTTTATGAACAACCATTGGTTGAGAAAATGGTTGACTCAATTCCACCTTAAGTTGATGGTACCTTTCCCGTAGAGAGTGAACTTCATACCGCTCATGTTTTTCTTGTTTCTTCAGATTCAAATGATCCAGAGTGCAATCCTCCCATTCCCAAGGTACAAGAGAGAATTTATCCCATTTACATAGCGCAAGGGGGGAGTTTTCCCATTCCCCTGACACCCCATCTAAGTAGTATGGTCACTTCCTTTGATTAGAGTCGACTGGCAAGATATAATCTCCTTCTTACATGTCCTTTCAGATCACACTACAGGCTTATAATATACATGTACCTAGCACAATAATAGACGAAGGCGCCTCTGTTAGTATTATAAGGAGCTTGATATTTCCATTATATCCCTTGATATGTATCCCTTCCAGACCATTGTTCTCCCATTTGATGAGAACTTCTTGGAATCCATGGCCTCTTATGGGCCATGATCAAGGTATCGGAGCAGAGTTGATTTTATTATGTCAAGATCGTTGAAAATGAAACAAGGTGTCATGAGCATAGTTATTTTCCTGTCTCGAGCTCATTAAAAAGTGAAACATATCCCCTTCCAATATGAGTCTTCAATTAGATCTCGTAAACTCCCAGTCAAGTCTTTCACTTGATTTGGTAAATGAACCTTCATTCCATCCACCTGTTAGTAACCAATAGTATACTTAGGTGAATGAAATTAAGTTTAGGGGGCATGTACCTCGGATTGAGTCATTATGATAGCGGCATGAAAACTTATTCCAAGCATATTTTTTCTCTGTTTCGGGCTTACGTAAAAAAGAAACCACTCTAAAACATAGTTCTTTCTCATGTTTCAGGCTTGTGAAAAATGAAACCCATTTCAAGCATGGTTTCCCCTCTTTCGAGCTTCTATAAAAATGAAACCATTCTAATCATACCTCTTGTGCTTTCCATTTGATGAGACTTTTTATACTAGACGAGCCTTGGTTTTCTCATTCCATCGTCACCATCTGCTTTGTCGATCATACGATTTCACTTGTTTGTTCTACTCCTTCTTGAGGAATAAGTGCTATGAGTGGTGTTATTAGCCAACCTCTTGACCTCTGCGTGTTTTAAGCAATTCCATAATGACCATAACTATTTGTTAACCCTTTATACCACTTGTTCCTCCAGGAGGAGTCCTCTTACAGCGCTTTTCAGACTCCCAAAACATGAAAATACTGTCGATCACTTGTATTTTTGAACTTGTAAAAATAAATGAAAATACGTCTACTCAGTATAAGTTTAACCCTTTTCTAGACCGAGATAGACTAACTACGAAAAAACAATACCTTAGTCGAACATGGATAAGAGGTTATCTTGAGTATTTTTTTCTACCTTTTCGGACTTAAGAGACTATCTACAAAAAGGGACATGTGGAGTTTTCTTTTCTGAATCTTTTTCAAACTCTCTAAACATGAAAAAGATGTTGAGCTTTGCCTTCCATGGACTCGTTAAAACACCAAAAAATGATGGACTTGTCGAAGATGACAAGTATGAACCGCTCCTTCTCAAGGTTCGTTAAATATACTCGGAGTGATTCATCCAAAGGATGAACTTACGAATCAAGCATATGTTATCCTCCTCAAGCTTGATAAAAAATAAAGAGGTACTAACGAGTATGGTTGGGGAAATTGGGAAAATAGGGGATGCCATTTTGCTAATGGCAGTGAGTCGCTCTTAAACACGACACTTTTCCACTTCATCTATGTGTCCATTGGGTCAGGTAACCTGCTTGTCTCTTGGTTATCATACCGTTTTTCAGAGCCTCCATCATCGGTGTTGAAGAGAATTGATTCAATTGATCTTCACCACATACTCTTAAGCCTTCATTTCATGTTTGCCTTTCCTAATCCAGTTCCATATCAACATCATTTTTATCATTCTGTCTCAATGACGATACTTGATTTGTGTCGTTAATTAGGGATACATCAATACCCTCCTGTGATAGGTCGCTTCTTGTCGACATCAACATATCATCTAGGAAGTTGACGTAGGAACACCCTTTTGGTACCTTGGTGCTTGCATACATCAATGCAAAGTTTCCTCGCTCTCAGCGACAGTTTTACACCAATGGCCTTCGACCGAAAGATTTTTTATGGTGTTCGACATCATATCATTCATTCGCACCATATTTATTGTAACATAGTACCTTGAGAGCCATTAACATCATTGTTGGGCCAAAATGTTGTCGTTAATTAATTGCATTGTAGTACTTGCCCAATCGTTTAATTGTCAATCTGAGGATTTCAGACTTACGAAACACACTCGAAATATATGCAGGACTGGGGTGTGATTAAGCTAATCTAGAGTGCTTGACTGAAAGTAAATAGCATGAAATAAGTTAACTAAGAAAGCAGGAAAATGCATAAGGAAAACAACATATGAAGAGCAACAAGAAAATATCTGTGAGCTCACAATAACAATGGAAGAATCATATCACACTATGACAAATGGAAAACATAACAATGAAAGATTACAAAATCATTATTCTAATCATAACTGACTATAACTTAATTACCACTAATAATGACCTAAGAATACCCTCTCATGAATTACTTAATAATCACTCCAGAATGAATCCCTCATGAAGAGAGAGCATTCTCTTTTATACATGAATTTCCTTTGAAAAGGAGATAAGCCTTTCATAATTACACATCCACTATTCTCTCAACCATTTTCCCATTATTACAAAATATGATCCCTTTAAATCCTCACACATATCTCTCATAAATCTTTAGATAAGATATGCTACTCAAATCTCCATGATCTTCTCCTTGGAATAAACTTTGAATATTTACCTCCTTGAAATGGTGGAGGAGATATTTGAGAAGTCTTTTGAATTAATCCTTCACGTATTCCTACAAATCACAAAGCTCATCCATACTTGAGATATTAATGAAAAGCATATTAATTTTCGAATATTTAATTATTAATTCACTTATAATACTAAAATGAACAAAGTGGAAAATAACAAGGAAATACCCAAGTATATGTATGGAAATGGTATGATGAAGGGTTAATAGGACAATAAATGTAAGGAAAAGGTGGATGAAAATGGGACATTTCTGAGGCCCAGCATACTCCCCAACTGAACTTGTTGCATGTCCCCATGCAACCTTGCATGGATCTTCTTAAGAAATTTTGGCATTCGGTCGGTGGCTTTGAATAATAATGTTTTTCTAATAGGGAATGTTTCGAGGATGTGAAATACAAGAGTAACAACTCATGAGTTATAACTGACATTTCTTATGGTTGGTTCTTGTGTGACAACCATGAATATAAAGAATGTTGGTTCTTGTGTTATCAACATCCATTTTATTTGTATTCTTACAGTAATAATAATTTTAACCATACATTCACTAGAAATGATAAGCAATTAATGTGCATAAGGAAGCCTTTGTTTATATGTAGGAATCGTGCCAACATGTGTATCAATGTGTATGCAACAAAGTACAATCAAATTATCGTTGGAAAAGAAATGTTGGTGGACGGGTAATGAGATGAAAAATGGAACGATGAGATGGTAATGAATGAAAAATGGAATGAAATGTTGGTAATGAATATAGTTTCCCCTTCCCCCCAACTGAACTTGTTGCATGTCTCCATGCAACTGGGTATAGGTTATAAAATGGAAAGGGAGCAGGGTGAGGGAATTTTCCAAAGTTATTTAGTTCTAGTAGTTAAGGAATGACATGATTAAAGGTTAGAAAACCACATACCTCCACTTACCGAAGAGTGATGATGAACTATGCAATAGGAATACGGTTGATGCTGGTGTTTGATCATGGAAGATGTCATTGCTGCAAGATCAGAGAAATGTAACTGTGAATGTTGCTATGGCTGTCACTGGATCATGGGAAGTGAAGGAATTGGAACTGCTGCTGCTGAATCATGGAAAATGTGGAAGGCAGAAAGTGGAATTGTAGTACTATGATATGGCTGAAGTCATGTTGTTGTAAATGCTAATGGAGTCATGAAAAGGAATGTATAGTCTTCACCTACTACGAAACTCGATGGCACAATACCAATCATGCGAATGAATGTGTTGATGTCGAGCATGAAGGGAAATCATTGGATTATCGACCATTGATGGAAGTCGTTAACCAATGCGAGGCAACTCACCATTGATGTCAATGAGTGCCAAGGTACGGAGTACATCTCGCGAAGTGCGAATGGATGTGTTGATGCCAAGCCACTTGCAAGATCCGGCGATCAAGGGACATTGATGTATTCCCATGATGGTCAGGGAGAGAACTTTCCATTAAGGCATGCAAGCCTCCAGGTACTCAAAAGGAACTCTAGTTTGTATCCCAGATAAGGTGTTGAGGTCGATGGGGCAATAATTTTTGAAAGGTGGGCCTTAAGGAATCGCACATCAGTCAATGCGAGTTTAACAAAAAGATTGGTAAGACTATAAATGAAAAGATCTCGGAATCAGGCAATGTATATGGTAGGGAAATGTAATCATGGAAAGGGAACTTGGGATTTTATTGACAAGGAAAAAAATAAAAAGGAGATGATGTATGCAGTTTAGAAAAATATGCATGTATGAAGTCATGATGGATAAGGCAATGAAAAGTGGACTTCAATTCATGGATAATTAAGGCGCTTGGGAGAAGAAATGTGGGTAAACATATCATGATGCAAAAGGGTTTTTGTGTAGCGGCCAATGTCATGATATGTGCAGTGAAGAATTAGTTCTTTCAAGCTTTCAATGGTGCACGTTTCATTGTGATTTCTAAAGAGCACTCCTGCACAAAACCAAATCGTCTGCGCACCCGAAAAAAACTTAATATGAATCATGCGTGAAATTTGTGAGAAATTTAAAAAATATAAAATGCAGGAATGAGTATGAATGCTAGCAACCAAATAAAATGAAATACATTTACCTATTTTTGTTGCTCGCAAGTTTATTTGTAGTATCCCGGATGTGGGTGTTTAAAGGCAGCATTACGGTGGTTGGCCCTTGGAGAGACATCTGGCCAAGCCACCTGCCCACCTATGAGAATGGTACCAAGGCCTTAAAGGACCTTGGGTTTCGACGTCGGGAATTCATCGCTCGCACGTTCTGCCATTACCCCGCTGCTACTTACTCGATGCATTCAATGGAGACGCGTCCGCCCATATTCAGCACTTCTTTGTATGCCTTCTCGAGCTCCTTCTCTACATCTCTACATTCGGCTTGCATCTTAGCGTTCGGCCCTCCCATGGCCTTGCCAAACTCTGATCCTTGCACTCACTTCTGCCTTCATTTTCCCTCAGCCGCCACCCCGGTGCCGTGCTCACCTCGCACTTCCCCTTGCTCTCCTCTGCCTTCCTGTCTCCCGCTTATGCCCACTGTTTCACCTTCACAGTCACCCCCTATAGCCTCGCACACGCATTCACCTTCCCAATCCACCTCTTTGTCCTCACACACGGTCTCTATGTCTTCCCACTCAGCCAGTATGCCGCGAAGGCATCGCATGAGAAGTAGTTGGGGTCGTGGGAGAGGAATTGGCTCTTGTCCACCCCTTTCTAGCCATGTTTTCTTCAGCTCTTAGCCTCTTGCTAGCAATGTCTCCTTCTAGCCCCAGCAAACGTAGAAGGAAGTCCACGATTTTTGTTAGGCCTCCCCAGGGCTCCAGAAAATCTTCGGCCCTCCCTATCAAAACTGGTTCAGAGACCTCCAGCACCGACGGAAATGGAAACAGCTCTTCGCTCTTGGACAAGCAAAAGTGGGATAAAAGCTCCACTTCCTCTTCGGAGAATACTGCCCAGCATTCCAAGGAAAAGGATGAAGATTTCGAGGATAATTACAAGTGCCCAATTGTGGAGGAAATTCCGCACTCATGCATGGACAGCTAGCCGGTTGACAGGTCTCCTTACCTCTTTTTGGTTTTTGCAATGATTTACTGCATGCGTAGGCACAGAAACAGGAAATATTGTGATGACACTGGCTATTTTTGTAAACTCTGGTTTTTATATTACTCTCTCAATGTTGGTTTCCCAATTATGGGCGGCATCTATGAGGCCGGTTTCCCCCACAGGGGTGGTCTAATTTTTGTTTTTTTGACTCAAACTACCTCCGGCGTTTGTTAGCTTTGGAGCCCGGAGGTTTGTCTTGCACTGTACATTATGTTCTATATTAATAGATTAAACCAACTTAGAAAAAAAAAAAAAAATTATTTGTAGTAACTCCAAGAAAAAAATTAACGTAAATCGTTTTCAGGAATTATGAGATTTCCATTTGCGATTTATTTATTATTATTTGTTATATATATATATATATATATATATATATATATATATATATAGACACACACACACATATATATAATTGAGACAATTTCTTTTCATACTTGTTCTAGATATTTTTGTTGTTCTAGATATTGTTTCTTATTGTGTACACAACCAACCTTTTATAGAACAACAAAAATATCTAGAACAAGTATGAAAAGAAATTGTCTCAACCGAACGATCAATCAATCATGAATACATTTATCCAGAGAATTGTCGTGAGCAGTTGTAATGTACTGTCCATCTTGACTCACTTCAGCACTTGTGAGTGGTGAGTTTGTCTCTAAAAGTCCAGCAATCTTCTTTGTCCGCAAATGATGAGTGACAACACTTTAGCATGGCGTTCGACGATCACGGGTTATACCAGACCTTGTCGATTTGTGACATCAACCTTGTTACCACAAGGTATAATGGGAATGTAAACAAAATTATGCAAACAAAATTCACATTGGATCATCCTACAAACAGAATTCTTGGAATGAATTCCAACAAAGGTATCGAGATCTGATCTCCTGGTCTTTTTATTTTTCATGGCCAACTCAAACAATTCTTAGATAAATTATTATGCGATGAAGGTGTCGGCAATGAAGGACTCCTAGAATTTGTGTTGATGTAACCATGCATTGAATTTAAATAGTATAGTGGCTGCAAAGAAAGTGGATACTATCACAAACACATCAAAAATCTAGGTTTGATATGCATCTTGAGGTTGTGAAGCCAAAGGATTTGCTCTAGTGTCATGGATCCCCCTCTAGTTCATGAAATATTTTGATGATTTATTGTCCATTCAATGTAAACATTGGATTCAACCACGATCTTAATAATCATGATTCACTTGAAATGAATCTGAAACTTGTAATCTGCGTTTTTGGGAGTATGAAAGAAGGAAAATATAAATACCCAGTGGGCAAATTCTTTACGTAGCTTAACAGCATCTGCAGCTCACTCCCTTTCTTCGAAGCAAGTCCTACGAACATCTCGGCTTCCATGGCGTCCACGACATCCCTGAGAAGCGTCACAACTTTGCTGAAACTCCTCCAAAACGGCCAAAGCACGCCTACATTTAATTTTACTTACAATATGTTGCCTAACAACCCCCCGCAACACACGCAACAACAAATAATACTAAGATTGATCGCGTTGTAGCTTTGCCCATTTTATTTTACAGAATAATCAATACTATTCACTGATTTTTATCGAAAAAAATTACTCCTATGAATCAATAACTGCTGCAGGGTAGCAGACTACCTGAAAATACATTCTGTGCATAAGTGTATATTCGAAATAATTCTGATTTGAATGGCGCACGAGATGGTCGATGAGATTTCTGATGACAGGGACATAATCATCCATACACAATCCATAACATGCCTTCAAAGAAATGCATATAAATAAACATTGACAGTTGCAGTATGCATGGAGGAGACGCATGTGCATCTTTTTAATAGAAGATCTAAGAGTGTAGGTGAACAACCGTAGAGGACATATCTACACAGAATGATAACGACCTCACTAAAACTTCGTTACTGATAATGAAAATTCAGGCAATGACGCAATCTAAAGAAGATATGGAGGATTGGATCATAAAATCCTCGTTGCAAATTAACGAAACTTTGGGTTCCTTGCCGATCAAATTTATTTGTTGTTTAAATGACACATATAAGAACTATCCCGCCCATCCATCCAGAAGAATAGTGTGAAGAAATAGCTCTATTGGTGAATGGTTCGGCCAAGTGAAGTCATAATAAGGATGGATAAACGAACGGAAAACGAACGGCAAAGTTTAATGCTCGAATATCCGCATATCATGGGCCTTTAGAGTTGACTAAAACCTATTTCCTGCTCCATTGTTTCCCTCCAAATGATATTATCCTTTTTATTACCATTTTCAATGATTCTACTGTTGAAGTTCACGAGTAGTGACGTAACAATGGGTCCTCACACGACTCAATCACAGTAAGCTACTACCAACTTGCACAAAGAAAATTTATTTTCATAATGCTTGGGAACATGTTGAAAAAATTTGTCGTTGCTCTTTACATGGCACAGGTTACGGAGGTTCGAGTTGTAATTATGATTTTCTCTTACCAATCCGAGCCCTCCAACAAATGATTAGACTGATGTGTTATTTTGTGACCACTGTCTGAGATTTATAGTCACAAGCATGTCTGAGCGTCAATATCGAGCTTCAATATGAGATTGTTCTCGTTGTTCTAAATCTTCAACAACACCAAGGGTAATCATTGGCATCAACATCTACTATCTAGTTGTCGGATTTGTAGAATGATCGAGATCCATCGGGTGGCAAGCATCCAACACGCACACCTGTCTTTAAACCTTTGATTAAATATCAAAAAATAAACTCGCAGACTTGCTCAGATTGAACATCGAGAGGGGAATAGTATTGGTACAACAACTACTCTATTACTCAGGTATATCTGGTTGTTTCCTTTTAGATCCATGGCCTCATTCTCTCATGCAAATCATGCTTTCCATATATGGCCCAATCAATGTTGTAAGCAAATTGACCCTCTCCATTACTAATGTGAATTTTTTATTTTTTATTTTTCACAAAATCCCCTCCATGATAGAACCGAACGGAAGGGACATTCGATCGGGATTCTATAACACTTGCTTGGGATCTAATGCATTTGGGCTGAACTTATCCCCTTTTCCTTCTTTCAATAAGGTGAGATGTCCAAGAGTCAAATTTGGATTGCTTAAAAAAAAATTAAAGGAAGAATATAAAAAAATTTGAAAGTTTTATATAGCAAAATAATTTGGAAGCAAATGGAAACAAATCGTAGATGGAAAATAGATTAGGAAATTTTTTTATTTTTTTTCATCGACAATAAAAAAATCTTCCTGAAAACTTTAGAGGCATCCTACTTTATGTTCCTTGGGATCGCACGAAGCACGGAGGAGAGCATACTTATTCTAAAGAAGGTGTTTTATTCGTTATCCCTACCTACTCTATGCTAATTAAAAATTATAATTAGTTACGTGTAATCAAATAGCAAATGTAACCATCCATGCAACAGTATTACCAATATGTTCATTGTGAATTTTGTAAATGAAAAATAAAAATATGCAAAAATAAATAAATCTTATTGTTGTAATTGCAAATTAACTAAATAAAAACAAAAAGGCGTATCTAATCGAGTATTTACTTGGAACCATTGTTCGATAAAGCTTTTGTAAGAACAATTTACCTCGCTCAGATCATGTTGTAACTCTTCTTCGTCTTCCTCGATCTCCTGTTCGAAGAATTGTTCGCCCTTGGATGTGTAGGAGTTTCCGGATGTTGAATATTCATTCGTTGCTGGTGGAGTAATTAAGCTCTCGGCTGCTGTCAATATCTCCTCTTCGTAGGAAGAGGAGATCCCGACTTTTGCGAGGATTTGAGTGAGTTGTTCCAAGGTAATACTCATCACAAAACCATCTTACATACATGGGTTAATAGAGAGGTTAATACAGTACCAAAAACTGAAATAATAATGAAAATACACTAATTGCGTAAAAATCACAAATTGAAACAATTACTCTTCACAGTTACAGAAAACACACACTTGCAGAAATTGAAATTGCAGAATTGAAATTCACACTTACATAAATTGAAATTGCGGAAATTTAAATTCACACCTCCCTGAAAAGAAGAGATCAACCAAGGAACGTCTTTATTTCAACGCAATTTGCAAAATATATGCATAGAAAATACCAACAACTAACATTGGTGCATTTTCCGAAAAACATGTTGTTGAGCAAGCATTTTACTTGCTGGTTACGCAGGTTATGACCTCCTGTTTTCAATACCCCATTATTTTACAGCAAGAAAAAAATAAATTACTTAAAACCAGATATTAGCGTGGTAATGCTATTTGACTACCTCCCCGGCAATGGCACCAAAATGTTGGGCCAAAATGTTGTCGTTAATTAATTGCGTTGTAGTACTTGCCCAATCATTTAATTGTCAATCTGAGGATTGCAGACTTATGAAACACACTCGAAATATATGCAGGACTGAGGTGTGATTAAGCTAATCTAGAGTGCTTGACTGAAATAACATGAAATAAGTTTTCTAAGAAAGCAGGAAATTGCATAAGAAAAACAACATATGAAGAGCAACGAGACAATATATGTGAGCTCACAATAACAATGGAAGAATCATATCACACTATGAAAATGGAAAACATAACAATGAAAGATTACAAAATCATTATTATAATCATAACTAGCTATAAATTAATTACCAATAATAATGACCTAAGAATCCCCTCTCATGAATTACTCAATAATCACTCCATAATGAATCCCTCATGAAGAGTGAGCATTATCTTTTATACATGAATTTCCTTTGAAAAGGAGATAAGCCTCTCATAATTACGCATCCACTATTCTCTCAACCATTTTCCCATTATTACAAAATATGATCCCTTTAAATCCTCACATATATCTCTCATAAATATTTAGATAAGATATGCTACCCAAATCTCCATGATCTTCTCCTTGGAATAAGCTTTGAATATTAATCTCCTTGAAATGGTGGAGGAGATATTCGAGAAGTCTTTTGAATTAATCCTTCACATATTCCTACAAATCACAAAGCTCATCCATACTTGAGATATTAATGAAAATCATATTAATTTTCTAATATTTAATAATTAATTCACTTATAATACTAAAATGAATAAAGTGGAAAATAATAAGGAAATACCCAAGTATATGTATGGAAATGGTATGATGAAGGGTTAATAGGACGATGAAATGTAAGGAAAAGGTGGATGAAAATGGGACATTTCTGAGGCCCAACAAACATCAGTGGTTTCTCTCGCATCTGTTAACGACTTACATCATTGGTTGATAACCAGATGGTGTATACCATGTTTGACTACAACTCATTGATTCACATGGTTAGACTCATACATTATTTGGTCGTGTGAACGAGATAGAATACCCTGGATCTAGTTTCATCCATCCGAGTTGCAATTTCAGGAGTTATACAAAGATCACAATGTATGATGGTCGTGATCATACAGACATTCATTCAGTCATGATTCCATTAGTTGCATCTATGGACGCATATTTTGATCATTACACATGTTATGTTAGCTTATGACCTAAGTATGGGTATACCTCCCTCAGCAACAAGATGTCATGATAAATGTATGTAATAGATGGAGCTTGTTGGTTGTCCTTGATCTCTACTTGTCACAAGGTAAAGCACTGCAGTCGTCAGTCACCATCTCTGACTTTGCGCTTTAGGGGGCATTCTGTTATAGGCCATTTTGTCACATTTGATCAAGTGAGCCTCCTAATGGAATCAATCAACATCATATTCCCCTTGTCATCATATTTCACAAATCCTTAAGCATGTACCTTTCATCCCTCATAATTTCAACCCTAAACTGCCCTATCTGAGCCAGTTTTAGGACCAAAACTCCCTGCAAGCCTACTGGGGTGTGACCACCTATAGGTCGCTCCATTGTGGTCAGCGTTGGTCACCAACAGGTGTCGAGCCTTAGTATTGCAACAATAATGTTGCAACTCCCAAGGCCACCAACTTTAATTATCAACCCAGGGTTCGTACAAACTTAATAGGTATCGGAATTGTATGTGAAGCATACAATGTGCTCTTCTTTTATTGATATGATGTAATGGAGTGAATGTCATGAAATCAAAGCCTAAAATGATTGTAGAAATGGGAGTGTTTCTTTGAAAAGAAAGTTATCCTAGGCAAGGACAAGTGTTTGTAATTGAAATCATAAGAGCGTGAATTCAAATAAACAAGCCTAATCTACTTTGTGAAAATGCATGTCCAAAGTGGTGTTTATTCTTCCTCAATCATGGATTCAAATTCTAGGGGTAATTATTTAAGCCTAAGAGACAAATTCCAAGTTTTGGGAGAAAATTTGGTCGAGTTTACACGTGCTACAAGAGTGCTAGAGGATGTTATGTTTTTGTTATAGGAAGTTATGTTTTGGAGATAAATCACCAAATGGCTAAGTAAATCAAATGAAAATGGGATGGGACAAATTTTGTTATTAATTATGATGTCTTAGGCCTCCATTCCAAGTTAATCACTCCAAAACAACCATGTTCACACATGCTAAAAAATAACTGAAAATTACTACTCTAAAATATGGAAATTCAAGAACTAGTGAGCTAGTTAATCGATCAAATGCCTAACCCAATCAAGTGTAAATGCAATGGGGTAGGTTTTCTTACTAACTTTAACATTATTATGACCTAATACAAGGGAAATCAAGTCAAATGAAGCTCATTAACCCATTCTAAAAAATAGCATAAATTTAATACTATTTCGTTACAAGGCATTTCTAGAAATCTTATATTCGTGAACTAGTAACCAAATCCAAGTAGCTTAATGATTAAGATGAACTTCCAAAGTTATTCCAAGGATGAATAATGCTTTTGAATCTGTAAAAAACCTGCAAAAGAACTCACTCCAATCATTTAACTCAATCCTTCAACAAAAGAAACAATACTAAATACAAAAATATGCAAAACAGAAATGAGAGACACATGTGAATAAGAAGTGAAAAGAACAAAAAGAAATTATGCAAGAGGGATCTGAGGCTCCTGGGATGGCCAAGCCCAAGGAGACTCAGATTCCTATGGAAGAAAACAAGCCTTAGAAGCTAAAAATGGTGTCAATATTCATTATTGAACCAGTTTAGGTACATCTATGCAAGAAAATAAAGTGGAGTTGCTAAACAACAAGTTTTCTCCCCAATAAGACGAAACAATACATGCCCCTAGAGGTCAATTCGAATTGGTACTTATACAAAATGATGAGGAAGCATTATCCTTTAAAGGAGGAAGCTTTCCCCTCCAAAATCCCTCAAATAGTGGATCTGGTTCTCAACACTAGGAATCTGCATTAAATGATAGGGAACACATTCCTAGATTTTCTTAATCATTGGAGTTCCATAATTACTCTGGATTTTCTCAATAATTTCATGATATTTCGTTCATTTATTCTTCGATCTTGATCCTATAGTAGTAGGGAGCAAGTCCCTAAATTTTCTCCTTCTCCAAATATTCATAATCTGCCCAATATTCTCTCAATATTCTTCAAAAATAGATAATATTAGGCATAAATATGCAATTATATCTAAACCTTACTAAGAACATATTAAAGCTTATAAAAACATTATTAAGTTAGAAGGAGAAATTTAATATGCATTTTATGTGCCTAAGAAAGGTTAGATGGCCCTTCATTTATGTCTAATTTAGAGGCCCATCATACCCCCCTACTGAAATTGTTGCTCATCCTCTGAGCAACCTATTCATCCTCCTTGCCCTGTGGTTATTCATGTATGTTGGCCTGGTCATTCTCTTTTTTTGTGTGCATAAGTTTCTCCTCCTGCTACTCTTCTTCAATTGTAATGGTTTCTATTTGTGAGGGAAACACCTTTCTTTGGGTTTGTCTTCTTGTTATTTCTATGGCACTTGTTCTTGTGAAAAGAAGGATTTATTGGTATCCATTACCTCATTACCAATGTAATTCTCATTGAATCCCTACTGATACAAATTCTTGGTCATGACACATCATATTATCCATCAAATTCTTTTGAACACTCTTAACTAACAATCTAGAATCTTTTCATTAAATTTTGGAATTGAAAACACTTCACAAAGAGCTCTTTCTTCTCACAGAGGAAGAAATGATGGTCAATAAACTGAAACAAAAGAAAGGAATGATGTGATGATCAAATTGGTGACTTGAATACCTTTCACCCTTGGATAATTTACCATGTTGGTAGCAAATACTTTGCAGCTCTATTGTGTTTCCTTGTACCTTTTAGCTATTAATTAATCATTGTTCAATACCCTAGTAGAAAAATATTTCTCTTGGAGCCCTTTGTTAGCTTCCTGTAGCAAATATATTTTTCCTATATCAAATTTTGTGCCTGTAACAACTCCATTTCGCCTGTAGTAGCTAATATTTGCATGCTAAGAGGTAGTGAGTCCTCATCTTTTTTTCTCCTTTTCAATTTTTTTTTTCGATTTTTATCCTTTTTCAAAATTTTCTATTTTTTTCATTGCATGCAAAATAAACTCAGAGTTATTTTTCTGTTAACTGAGTTCGCCCTCAGCTACCCCTTGGCACTCCTTGTCTTCCATCATCACTAACTGCTTACTACCACTTTCTCAAGTCCTCTTCACTTTTGTCTTGTTCCTCTCCCACATGTGCGTGTGTCTTGGTGGAAAAGTGAATTTGACTGCTAGATAAGGCCGAGGTTGCTCTGCTACTAATTTTGGCTATAAAAAAACCTTTCCTTCTCACACTTTTAATGTTTTCTTAAGCTAGAATAGATTTGAAGGGACCGGCTAAAGAGTTGCATACCTGAGCCTTACCCTTGATGTGTCTTTGCAGGTGATATTGAGGCTGTTGATATGATTGTTGAAGCTGCCTTTGGTGGTTCTAAAACTACTACTAATGATCCTGAAGCTACATGTGATAATTTTTTGGAGGCCCTCTTGCTAATAGCCTTGAATATTGAGGTCTTCTAGGGTTTTTTGTTGTTGTTGTTTCTGCTTCACTTCCCTGGATAAAATGTTGCTGCTGAGATGCTCATGATGTGAGTATTGTAGTTAATGATGTTGATTTTGGACAATTCTTCACAACATTATGATTTTTTCACTGATAATTTTTTTGTGTGTGCAGTCTTCTTGTTGAGTCGTCATGTGTATGTATGTTGGTGGAGGATCCCCCTTGTAGTGCCATTGTTGTCTTCATATTCATCTCACAAGTCTTATTGGTCTCCATGATTGGTCAAAACCATCTTCAGCACTTTTTTGGTGCTTACACACGGCTTGCTACATGAGGTTACTTTTTCTTGCAGCAGCATATTTCTCTGCTTGTTTTAGGCTTCTAGCTCTGTGTTAGTGATGAGGGAGAGTGTGAGGTGGTCTTAGGGTGAAGGTAGGATTATTATAGAATGATGAGGAAGTGGCGTGGCCTTGGAAAAATGGAGTGAAGGAACTTTGTGTTTTTTTCAAAAAAATAAAAATAAATAAATAAATAAATATATATATATATATATATATATATATATATATATATATATATATATATATTTTACAGAGGTGACAAAGTGTACGGTTTGAGTGAAAAATCCTTGTGCTTGAGATGGAGGAGTGATGAGAAGGTGGCAGGAAATGATGGGAATACTCTCCCAATTTATTTTTTTACACATCAAGGACCTTTGTGACTATTGTTTGTCCTTGATTCACCTACATGTAACTGGTTGTAACTTCCTGTAGCAGTTTAATACAACCCCTTGTAGTAGACTTGTTTTAGCCATAACTCTCAAATGGTAGATTGGATTGACAGAAAATTTCTTAAACATGTTATCGTCATCCGGCCATTAGATACACGAATATCGAGAAAAAATAAAAATGGTTGTAGGTGATGGAGGTCGATTTCTCACAAACTGTGCACCAGAAATCGCTGAAATTGCTTGAGTATGTTACCATCATATATATGCATCTCCCCATGAAACATCTCGGCAAATGGATGCACGATTTTTGAGATTTAAAAAAAAAAAAAAAAAAATAGGACTTCCTGTAGCAAGAATAGGGTTTGTTCTAGCATTTTAGGACAACAAGGAAAATGAATGAAAAAAACTTGGAAATGATGGGTGGATGTTGGAAATGGATGAGGGTGATGGATTGGCATGACCTTGGTCTTTTTGGAGCATATGAGAAGAGGAGGAGGTAGTCCAAGTTTGACTTCCTTTTATTATGGTTTTGACCAACTTGCTGCTTGTAAAGGTTGGAGAGTAGTTGCATTCATTATAGAGAGATACATGGAGAAAATACATTTTTTCTTTTCGTTTTTTCACTTCTTTCTTTTTTCTTTAGGCCTCCTAGCTGCCTCAATGAGGTTTTCAACTCGTAGGTCTGCCTGGGCTCCTCAAAGGAGGTTTTCACCTAGGATCTTTTTTCTCTTATTTTCTCTTTTTTTTCAACTCATTGACTGCCTCATGGAGGTTTTCAATTAGTGAGCCAATCTCATATGCCTCAAAATAGGTTTTCACCAAAGATTTTATTATTTTTCTTTTTTCTCTCTTTTTCCATTTTTTTAATTTTTTTCTATCCTAGCCTACTTGAAAAAACAAAATATCTTTCAAGTACAGGAATAATTCCAATGGAGCCATGTGCACATAAAGATGACAGATAAAATCATGTGTAGGATTCAAGACATGCTTTAACATGTACCTGAATATGAGAGACCAACTTCTTTGACTGAGATGATATTAATTATTGTTGAAGAAGAGTGTGTTGCTGCAACTTAATGACTGTTTGGATCCATATTTCAATATATTTGCGATGCCCGTAGTTCACTTGCACATTTGGATCTCTTTTTGTATTCTCTTCTACCATGACATTCAAATCTTCCTCTTTTTGTTGATTATGGCCTTGAACACATGGAGGATATAATGGTGAACATAATGTAATTTTATCAATCTCTGATTTTGATGTTTGCTCTTCATCAAGTGCAACCCATGATTCTTTGGTCTTCTTATTTGAATCTTCTTTTTTATGAATGTTGACCTTTAATGAAATCAAGAGAATCACATTTTTTCAATACTCTTCTTGAGCTAAGCTGGATACCATTTAGATCAAGAGGAGATATTTGGTAGTATTGTACCTCAACATTGTAAGTGGGTTGAGCTACTTCCGTGTGTGGGTTTGGAAATGGTGGGATAGGTAGTTGAGTGGGAGTGTATTTTCGAGATGGATGTGGCTGAGGTTGTGGTTTTGGTGGAGGTGGATGATAGGGATAGCATGGAGTTGGGTATGGAGGATATTGAGGAAAATATTGAGGATATTGTGGATTTCTCCCATAAGGCTCCTGCCAAGCTTGTTGTTAAGATTGGGTTTGGGGTTGATATGGTTAAGGTTTACAAGGAAGGGGTGTCTTCCAATTACTTTGAGGTGGATGTGAATAAGCTTGAAATTGTGAAGTAATTCCTTGCACCATATCAATTTGAATAGGCTCCAATGGTCTTCTTGGAGCTACATAGCTTATATTCTTTGGTGATTGACTTGCTCCATTGTCCTCTTGATACAATTCCTTCAACCTTAGTAACGATGGCCAATATTTAGTAGCATATGATTCTGCATGGATAACACAAATATCAGCATCTTATTTTTTCTCATTTTGCATTCTTAACATTTCTACTTGTTCACTTAGATTTCTATTTAAAGTTATCAAGCAAATTTCCAAGTTCATCTTGACTTACCAATGTTGATGTTGATTTACTTACTCTTTCCCTTCCTCTTGATATACTCTTGCATGTTTCACAAATTTCTTCAAATGATAATAGATGTACATCTCGTTTACTCATGAGATCAAGGAAATCAATCTACTCATCCCTAATTGTTCTAAGTAAAAGGGTTTTTAGTGTGTCAAATCCTAAATGTTGTAATTTTGCCCTCTTAACATTAAACATGAACCTATATATTATATCCTCAAGGCTCTCATTTTCTTTTTGATTCATTCTAAAGGTTGTTTCCTTAAGATCATCTTCATTATATTTTTCTAGAAATATATTTTTCATATCATTCCATGACCTTATTGAATTAGTACCCAAACTCATGAACCATTTAAGAGCTCTATCCTTCACCATTGCAGGAAACAATCTCAATTTTAGAGTGTGTGATAAGTAGGCATAAGATCTAAAAAGTCTTTCAATTTCAAAGAGAAAGGTTTCTGGATCCTCTGACCTCATACCATGGAAGTTGGGAAGGAAATATGGAGGGATGCTCTTCATACGCACACTAATATCAATATCTTGAATGGGAAACCCAATAGGATATTCTTCATTGTCATCATCTCCATCCATTTCTTCTAACTTCTCTGCCACCTCTTCTTCTTCTACCTGCAAAAGTGGATGTTGATGTGGCTTTTACTTCACCACGTGATCAAGTGGTGGGAGGGGGGTTGGTGTTGGATAATTCTTTTTAAATTTTTTTGAAAAAGAATGCTAATGCAATGCAATTTTTTGTTTTTGAAATGAAATATGCCTAATGCAAATTTTTGTATTTGCATAAAGTAAAGAAATGAATCAACTAGGGAAGAAATCAATGCATACTTTGACACCTCCCCGACAACAATGCCAAAAAGTGATGAGCCTCAATATTTCAACAAGGATGTTGCAATTCCCAATGCTACCAACTTTAATTATCAACTTGGGGTTCGTACAAACTTAAGAGGTATGGGCACTGTATGTGCAGCATACAATGTGTTCTTATTTTGCTGATCTGATCTAATGGAGTGAATGTCATGAAATCAAAGCCTAAACTGATTGTAGAAATGGAAGTGTTGCTTTGAAAAGAAATTCATCCTAGGCAAGAACAACAATTTGTAATTGAAATCCTAAGAGCATGAATTCAAATAAATAAGCATAATCTACTTTGTGAAAATGCATGTCCTAAGTGGTGTTTATTCTTCCTCGATCATGGATTTAGATCCTAGGGGTCATTATTTAACCTAAAATACCAAAACGAATCTTTGGGAACAAATCTGGTCGAGTTTACACGTGCTACAAGAGTGCTACAACATGTTATGTTTTTGCTTCAGGAAGTTCTATTTTGGAGATAAGTCACCGAATGAATAAGTAAATCAAATGCAAATGGGATGGGAAAAAATTTGTTATTAACTATGATGTCTTAGGTCTCCATTCCAAGTGTACTCACTCCAAAATAAACTTGTTCACACATGCTAAAAAATAACAGAAAATTACTACTCTAAAATATGGAAATTCAAGAACTAGTGAGCTAGTTAATCTATCAAATGCCTAACCTAATCAAGTGAAAATGAAATGGGGTAGAATTTTTAATTAAATTTAACATTATTATGACCTAATCCAAGTGAAATAAATTCAAATGAAGCTCATCAACCCATTCTAAAAAATAGCAGAATTTTACTACTATTTCGCTGGAAGGCATTTCCAGAAAACTTAAATTCGTGAAATAGTAACCAAATCCAAGTAGCTTAATGACTAAGATTACCTTCCAAAGTTATTCCAAGGATGAATAATGATTTTGAATCTGTATAAAACCTACAAAAGTACTCGCTTCAATCATTTAACTCAATCCTACAACAAGAAAAAAAAACAATATTAAATACAGAAATATGCAAAACAAAAATGAGAGATGCACGTGATACGAAGTGAAAAGAACATAAAGAAATTGTGAAAGAGGGCTCCGAGGCTCCTGGGATGGAAAAACCCAAGGAGACTAAAATTCCTATGGAAAAATCCTAGCCTTGGAAGCTAAAAATGGCGTCAATCTTCATTATTGAATTAGTCCAAGTACATCCATGCAAGAAAAGAAAGTGGAGCTGCTAAACAACAAGTTTTCTCCACAATAAGACTAAACAATAAATTCCCCTGGAGGTAAATTCGAATTGGTACTTATAAAAAATGATGAGGAAGCATTCTCCTTGAAAGGAGGAAGATTTTCCCTCCAAAATCCCTCAAATAGTGGATCTAGTTCTCAACACTAGGAATCTGCATTAAATGGCAAGGAATACATTCCTAGATTTTTTGAATCATTGGAGTTCCATAATTACTCCAGTTTTTCTCAATAATTTCATGTTATTTTGTTCATTTATTCTTCAGTCTTGATCCTCTGGTAGTAGGGAGCAAGTCCTTAAATTATCTCCTCCAAATATTCATAATTTTCCCCATATTCTCACAATAACCTTCAAAAATAAATAATATTAGGCACAAATATGCAATTATCTCTAAACCTTCCTAAGAAAATATTAAAGCTTCAAAAAACATTATTAAGTGTAGAAGGAGAGATTTAATATATATTTTATGTGCCTAACAAAGGTTATATGGGCCTTAATTTATGTCTAATTTAGAGGCCCATCAGCAGGTTACTCTCCTTCGCACCTGCGTTAGTTCTATAATTTTGGGAGAATGATCGATATTCCAAAAGCTTCACCTTTTAGGGGTTTCAAAAATTTGTATCAACTACTTACCTTGGATTGACATTCACATCCTATCCTACCCTACTTTGGAGTTCTCACCACTTATCCTTTGATCCTATCCCATTATCAAAGGTGGATATAAAACCTTAGAATGGTAATTGGACAAGAGCTCCCAACTTACCCCACTCTTCTATATATTTATCCGCTCATATGCAAGAGGTAATGGTTGGATTTGGAGAGTGATTATGCCCTTATGTTGTTGCAATAAGTAGTTATTATCTCATGCATAGGGTGACTGGAGGTGCATATCGTGACAAGGAAAGGACGAGTAAACAACTTGGAAGAGCTCTTCTACAAGATTAAGCGACACTTACGGTTGTAATCTCCTTAAATTTATATTAATGCAAATAATTCTATGTATTCCTGTATGTGATGTCATTATTTCACTTATTTCAATACCATGTTGATTTATTGAATAGAGTACTTAGATTATACTGCATGGATCTCATAGTTTCTTGGCTTGTGTTATTTGACTGTGTCGGTCCTAATTTTAGCAATTGAGGCTGGAATTGGAGCTTCCAAGCTAAAGGAGCAAAGCGTGTGACAGATTCCAGGTAGGCCTCACTCCGTCATCTATTCACTTTAAGGAAAAGCATTGGGTTCCTTGTCTCTCTATTATTCTAGATTGACCACCAAACCTAGGGTAGATACCTTTGTTTGCAATCGTAAATCCCGGATAACATAGACTATTATGCATTCTAAATTATTATAGGTTCTACAAGCACCAATAAAACATTTCCACACAAAATATTAGTTTTTTATTGGCATATTACTAATAAAATGACTTTCTTCATCCAAATATCCAACACAACCAGCAAATGTAATGCTCCATTGTAGACTCTTAGTATAATATCCCTTACCCACTAAGACTGTGTGGCTACAAACAAATGATACACTAACCAAGGTGACATGGCTTGCATTAATACTAGAGAATCCATTTGCTTAAGGAGTTTTAGGGCCTCCCTAGCCATGCATGGCATATCTTGAGCTTATGGAATTCTATGAGATCAATTGTTGAAGCATTTCAATCTACTCGTTATTCATTTCCTTAGTTTGTGTGCATGAAATATATACATAATATTGATTGTTAGTTTCAAGTGGGTAGGAGCATTAGGCCATCGAAAAGAGCATCTTTCATATTAGTTGCTTGCCGCTTGTAGAGGAAGTATTCATTTGGAATGAAATCCAATATCTAGACATGTCACTATGATATAGCTTGTAATTATAAATACTAGGTGTGTAGCAATGATAATATATTAATGGTTCACAAGAGCAACATCATCAATACTACATCAAATGAAGATGTAACCACATTAACTAGGAATCTTACACTATAAATCCATTGTCTAAAGTGACAACTTTTTGGTGTGGTTAATGTATCATAAACAATCTCTTCTTTTTATCCTTGTTGAATGATCCATGACATGGTGTAGCGAGCATCATGTGGAATAAAATTCCACCATAGGAAAATCCTTCTCATTTAGTGGTAGACTTGTTACATACACTGAGAATTTAACAAGTCTAACTTCAACATTCACGTATGAAAACAAAATTAGATTAGAAACAATAATAAAATGATCCTCTCCCTTGTACTCTTTCTAGTGATGAAGGTCGTGAAAAAAGAACATACAACTATTTCAATGGGATTTGATGTACCATGAATAATTCAAAGCTTCCATGAATTCTAAAAATGGAAAAGATAAACAATAGAACAACTATTGTGAGATTGCAGATAATGACAATGGATTTTAGCAATGTAACATGAGTCACGGTTTGTTGCTTTTAGATTTCTATGGAAAGTTTTGGTGGGTTTTCCCACCATATATATTTGAATAGTTATTCAAATTTATTTACCTTTATAACGTTGGCCAACAATGTGTTTGTGCATTGCACTCCTAATATAATTCCTCAAGCTCATTATACCAGGTTATATATTATATAGCCTTACAACCATATAAAGTCTTTAAAGTTTTTGGTTACTTACCTTCGTGTAGGTTTCCTACATAATTTATCAATGAAAATGCCAGGTATAACTCCTTACAGGGGTTATTTATGTTGATTTCAGGTATAACTCCTTATGTTGATGCCAAGAAACTTGCATTTACCCATACTTTCTCAACCTACAACTATACTTATGAGAGGGGTTGTTAACTACTCCATGTTCCCATGTATTGTAAATTGCATACGTAAGACTATAATGACCTCTATAACATATGGAAATATGCCTGGTAACTAGGCCTAATTTCTTACTAGTAATATAAAAGAAATGGGGGTTAATCTTCCAAAATTTCACACAGGTCTACCTGGGCACAATTCCCATAGTTTATATAGTTACTTGAGGAGTCTTAATACTCCGAGATAATTTAGTACAAAATATATTAAGGCAATCAAGGAACAATATCCCATCAATCCCATGCCATATGTGTGTGTGTGTGTGTGTGTGTGTGGATATATTTTTGGGATATGGTCACTACCCTTGTGTTGAGAGGAAACACTTCATCAATATTCATGCAATATCGAAGACAATGTCGACAACCAAATAAACAACCATATAAAATATCATGCCTCGTACATTCAATGACATCATATCTATTCAAAAAGCATAACCTGAAATTTGTCACACCAATCAAAGATGAGAGATATTTATCTCAAATTAAGACTAGGAAACTAAGTCAAGGACTACAACTCTCCACTCAACCATAGATTGGGATACATTGTGTTCTTTCTTGCAGCCCAATCATTCCCGAGCCAACTCTAGAGTTGAGAAGGTTTGCTCAAGGGATGAAGCCAACACTTCCAACTAAAATAGGGATTCCCGAGGACAAATCCCCTCCACCCACCAACTGAATTCACTGTAGTAATGCTTAAATCATGTATTCCATATGTATTCCACCTCCACCCTCAATCAAACACAAGGGAATCCAGAAACCTTTGTCTCCACCCTCATTCAATACAAAACGCAATTATTCCACCCAACGTGGGAGTCCATAATGTTGGAAATGTAACTAGTTTCAGTCTTCATAATTTTTTTTGTACTCATTTGAATATGTATCTTATGTAACAGACAAAAGAAGAAAAGAATAATTTATTATTTTAAAGGCATGGGTTTCATGTTTCTTATTAGTGGTCTTCTAGGTGAAAGCATGTTCTTCATGATTATAGGGTTTGTTAGGTCATAGGATTTATTGTCTTGAGTCAAGAAAGTCAACATGATGTTTATAAGACCCTTCCGAGAAAAATGTGTCTTGAAAAAGAATTTATTTTGAGTCTAGAAGGTCTTGGAAACATCCAAAGTACAAGTCAGCCTTGGTAGCTTCAAGTCATTGTAAAGGAGGGAATTTGACCCCTTGGAAAGGCTATATATAGAAGCAAATTCGATATCATTTGGCACTAACTCACTCACAAGTTTGATCTCAAGAGAATAAGTTTGATATGTAGCTGGGACATGTTGACAATGCTAGAAATGTGTCAACCAAGGGGGTCTCCTCGATGTGAAGTACCAATTAGAGCTCACAAATTTTTGAGTAGGATTCCCATCTGAAGTATCGGCCCGACCACCATAACTTAAAGGTTTTCCTAAACCATAATGAATAACATAAGAGAGTATGCACATAATATTTGAAATCAGCAAGAAAGTTGACACTATGAAACACCAATTGCAATGTGTAAAAGGAGGATTTCACAAGAGGTAAGTAAGAGTGAGTCTTTAGAAGGAAAGTAATATTACTATCCTAAGGTAGACACATGAGAGCAAGGAATGAATCGTTAGTTATCTTGATCCAGATCTTGGGGGGAGGCCCCCAAGATCTAAAAATTTGAAATGGATCTTGGGGGGGAGGCCCCAAAGATCTGAAAATTTGAAATGTCAAAGAAAAAGGAGAGAACACAAAGTGAACAAAGCCACAAATAATTTTTTTTTATTAAAACAAAGAATATTTGTAAAAGCTACATTGTGGTGGACAATCTATCCTTTTACAAAATGTGACTTATTACTTATAGCCTTTCTTAGTTACAATATCATAGGTAAATTCCATGGGTGGGTAAATATCATGGGTGAATGAATACAATGGGAGGATGTTACTTACAATACTATGGGTAAATTCCATAGGTGTATAAATACCATGGGTTGATGCCACTTATGATATCATGCGTAAATACCATGGGTGGATGTTACTTACAATACCATGCGTAAATTCCATTGGTGGATAAATACCATGGGTGGATGAATACCATGGGTAGATGCCACTTTCCATTCAAATCAATGCCATGATTGTGGGATTTGAACTTAGGTAGATGCCACTTTCCATTTGGATCAATGCCATTATTGTCGGATTTGAACTTGGGTAGATAGAATAACAACTTTTGCAAGACAATCAAATTTCGTCTAAAAAATATATCACATAGGATAAAATTAGCTTTGAATAAGGAGAGTCAACTTTTTAAGGGAATAAGGAAGAATATAGCAAGAAGCTTTGAGGCAAGAAAGTTGTTAGGCTTGGCATATTAGATGCATGCAAGGTCGCTAAGAGAAGAAGAGTATAAGCCTTTGTCTACTCTTTCGGAACTTGGATGTTACTCATCATCCTCGGTTTTCAAATTCACAACATGACACAACCCAAAATACTTCAACAACTCATGAAAGAATTGCAGGATGAGAATAAGATTGTGGTCACTGTGGATGGCCCATAAAATTTGTCTTATAATGGCCATTTTGGTTGTCATATCAGAGGCAGATGGACAAGATGCAACCTTGACTGGTTAACCTATTGGTGTTGCTGGGTACAATACCTTTGAACATTCCCTGCATTTTCCAGCTTGAGTTTGTTTTGTGATTGGTGACTTCTCGCATTAATTTTACTAGACCTTTTTCAGAGGTGTAATTCACATTAGATAACCTGCAAGTGTGGTGTAAAAGAATCGATCCCTGGTTGATCTAAGGCTCAAAGCGTTGTGGCATGGGCGACACCTCAATTTCAAATTTCCCATCCAATTAATGGGTTTATGGGTGTTGCCTAATGCTTGGACCTACCAATAAAGGTTGGCTGACATTGGTGGCTTGATTTTTTCCTAAAATATGATCAGCAAGATCTCCTTCTCTACGATAGTTAGTTTCTCCTCTAAAGAGTGCCATCATTCTTATTCAATTTTCTTTGCAATCTTCACCAAACAAATCTTGTATATGGAAACTTACATTGGGCTACCACATTTCAGAATCCACTAACATTATTCCATATGTTTACATACATTATCCCCCAAAGATACTTACCATTTTGAAGTACCATGGTGTTTATTGATTTTTTTGGACAATTGGAGTCAAATTTGGCATTTTTTCGGGCCCAATTGAGCTCGTGTCTTCCAATCATAACTTCCATCAAAGCTTATGCTCCTCTGATTGGTCAAAATCAACTTGAGTGTTCAATAACGGCCTGACTGGTTGTTTTTCAATCGTATTCACATGACGATCCCCCAATCCATTATGTCATATTCTCTACAGACTGAGCAGCTCATCGAGGTCATTGTTCTCGCAGAGGAGCGAGTAAAAAAAAAACTTGATTGTTGTAACAACCCTTGTGAAAAATCCATGTAATCAAAGTTAAAAATAATAACCACGGTTGATGGGACACTTGTTCCAAGTTGAATCTTGGGAAAAACATCCTAGTGGTTAAGGTATGAATGTTTCCACAGTCAACAAAAATATTTTTGTTGAGAATTTATGGAGACCTGTGTATTCATATCTTAGTGGTTGTTACTTTGGTTCATTATGGCTAAGGAATTTGGCAAAGGCAATGGCAAAGGCTTTGGAAAGGCAAACAGCATTTTTGACACATTTATTTATGAAAATAATGGAAATTAGGAGAAAAGGGAGATGAAATATCACAGGTTGCATCTGAGGAGGAAAAAGAAGGAAAATAATGGAAAATTAAGAAAATAGAGGCCTTGTCAATAAAAAGGCTTATGAGGATCAGTTGGTACCTTTTGTCAGTTCAGTTTTGGGTTCTCTCTCTCTCTCTCTCTCTCTCTCTCTCTCTCTCTCTCTCTCTCTCACACACACACACACCCCCGCGCGCGCATACCCTTGGACATAGAGGTTTTTTGGAGCACTTTGAAATTGCATCAAGAAATGAAAAGAACGCAAGAGAAATGGAGTAAGCAAGGAAGAGCAAGATCAAGCAGCTTCAACATGATTCTTTACAGGTATTAATTTGCATGTGTGATTTCATTGTTAGATTTGGCATGCATGGTATTGCACGTGGTTATTTTCTTTCATGGCATGGGTTTTTCCAAGTGTGACAATGTTTTTAGCCTAGCCTTGCCATTTCTAGATAGCTTTGATGAGATGGGTTCTCGCAATTTGGTTGAGTTGGATTGAAGGATGGATTCGAAGCTGAGTGAGGTGGACCTATGAAATTACAAACACATGGCCTAGTGGTCCCTAAACCAAATTATGGATCACGATAAAGCCACTGACCTGGTAACCCCTGAACCAGATTGTGGGTTGCAGTAAAGCTAGGATTGTGTGACTCGATGGGCCTAGGAATCCTTGTTGGTGAATGGCAGGATATAAGGTAAAGCGAAGAGGTGGATTTCTCTCTGTTGGGCCTAGTAGTCATGAGATGGAATGTATAGTAAATCTTGGGGAGTGGGTCTCAGTGTAGGGCCTAGTTATCCCTGGATCGGACTGTGTATTATGGTAAATCCTGAGAGACTAAGAGGAAATAAAATTCCTCATGGTGTAGGTGGATAACTCCGGTAGCACTTTTGCTCTTTTTGGTTGGTTATGAGTCCCACATTCATGCTTTGAATACGGCACATGGGTGATTGGCTGAAGAGAGATTTGGTTCAATGAATATACGGTCGGGTGGAACGTGGTAGTCCCATCTCCGGTTGGTTTTTACATTCATTAATGAGAAGTTCATTTCCTTGTAATTTTATGTGTGTACTAGTTCATATGTGGATTCTATGGTTGATGTATCCATGATATTTATGTTGTCATTATGCTGGTTATGAGCATGTATTCTGATAGCGATGATGTATGGCTCTCCTCGTGTTTTTATCTGTAAATGATTAAACAATGTATCTATGACCTAATAAATGATACTACAACTAATGGTGTAAGGGAGCAATTCTTCTTGGTGATTCTCAGATAAGTATGAGGCGCCTATGTTTAGATATACTGTTTACACCTGTAGATTACATATTTGTGATATGTTTGACGAAATTCCTGTCATGGGTAGTGGGGATCTAGTCTAGGTATTGTCATGAATTTTGCCAATACACCATTGTTTCACTGTTTTATTTCATTTATGAACTTTTCATTGAGTTATGGGCAGTGCCCTGAACTCTGGGCTCGAAAAAGTGCCTTAAATATCGCGTACGCAGGGACATGTCTAGGCAATTTAGTCCCTGGACGCAGTCATGCAGGCTTGTGCATGCATCCAGAGCCTCCCAGACGCACTCATGACCATCTGTGGGAACGTCCCTAGGTTAAGTGGGCTAAAAACTCAGTGGGACCCAGGGTCTAGTTAACTAAGTGGTTGGGATGGTTCTTGGGAGTCTTGTTGTTGATTTGGAAGGTATGTATGATGTGTTTTCATCGGTTCCAATTCCTTAATGTCACCCAGGAGGTTGAATATGATCATAGTAGCCTCTCCTCACATGTTTATCCCAGTTGGTCGGTTACTTGGGTAGATATGGGAGGAGGGTGTTATAGAGTGGCATAAGAGAATGGTTCACCCCTTGGACTGGATGAGCGGTGTGTTGGTATTGAATTCATGTCGTTTTCCCATGTGTTTTCATCCTGGTGGTCTATGTGCTTATTGCACATGCATGGTGCCAATCATGGTTGGAGCGATGTCGTTGTGTGAAAGAGGATGTTGTTGTTGGGAAGTGTGCGTCATGAGTGTATGTGTGGTTACATGTTGTTATATGTTGCTACATGTATCGTCCTTGTATGGTTGGTCACATGCTGCTACCTGTTGTTACAAGTATTGTCTGTGTTTATGCTTGTGTATTGTCAGTGTGTACGCCTGTGTATTGTATATGTTTATGATTGTGTAATTACCACGTACATTTGTATGGTTGATGTCATCATGCATCAGGTCATGTTATATGTAGTGATTGATGAGCTCCTGTTGTACTATACAACAACCCTCCCTTTTTCTAAATTTAGAAATAAAATTTAGAAATAGGGTCCCTTTCTTTTTAGAAATAAAACACTTAGGAATAAGATTCATTGTTTTGAAATTTCATATTCAATATTCAAAAAAAACTTATGGTCCGATCTAATATACAAGGCTTTATCATAAAAAACAAATCAAAGTTAAAAGCTCAATCGCAATCGGAGAATCGGAGATAACACTCAAAAGAAATATCATATGCCCATTTCAAATCTTCCGATGCGATTAGTCCAATCGGAAAATTCTAATCGCTGAAGAGTTTAAAACAATTAAACAAAGCTTCCGATGCGATGCGGTCAATCGCAATCGATCAATCGGGACAATCTTTAAAAAACTCTTTACGCTTAGTTGAAATTTCCCGATCCGATGTGCATTTGATAATAAGCGCTTTTAAAAGAAAATCGAACATTTGTTTTAAAAATATGGTAGACCCCACTATCAGAGATCGGAAAGATCGGCAATCGCAATCGATCAATCGGAATAAACGTATTGTGATACTCATTTGCCATTCGAAAACTTCCGATGCGATTCATCTATTTTGCATACGAAGATTTTTGTTGAATATATTAATATATCACAAGCGCCAAATCTTTATTGGTACGAAAGGCATTCAATAACGAATCAAATGAATATGGTTTGTGATTTGGTGTTAAATACCTAAGTGTGACCCAAAAGGAGCATTTACGCAATATACGAAACAAATGAATGAAAACCATAAATTCATAAATCATTCCGTTTGAATGACTTGTTGAGCACGACTGAGAGTTTATTGTCTTGCAGAGCCAAAGAACACCAAGTTCTTTCATTCACAGACAAAGAGAAGCGGTAGCAGACGTAGAAATGTCAAAAAGAGGAAGAAGAAATAAGACTGTTCTACCAGTGAAGTTTGCTGAGACTCCTACAGTCTCAAAAGAAAAGCTCGTAAAGCTCAGGCTAGTCACAGATACATCATGCCAAGGTCTTGGAAAAATGACATGGGACACAGTCTACAACCTGTTGGAAAAATTAGACCCCAAGGTCACAGTGGAGAAGGCATCAGTTCCAGACGAGGATAGCTCGGATTCCGATTCTGACATCAACGAAAGAACACTTGCAAATTCATTTCTGCATCGAATTGCAGCCAGAGCAAGCATCATGCCTTACTATGATGCAGTTCGATGGATTATTGACAGTGTAAAGATAAAAGATAGAATGATTATTTCAGCATCCGGAGTGCCTTTCGGCTCGTTTAAAGCAGAAGACTTGAAAGCAATGTACCACCTTCCAGACCCACAGAAGGTGTATAACAAGGAATTTATCAAAGATTTTGCTGATAATAACAAAGTCCAATCCGACCCTATCGAAGATTGGAGGAAAAACCCAGAGAAGCACCGAAATGAAGCATCCGGTATGTATTCTGTAGATTCTCTTCTGCCTCCATATTGCTATGCAGCTGCCATGATGTGTAGGTTATTTGGAAATGATAATCAAATTAGGTTTTCTATACAAATGGTCCCCTTAATCCTAGCAAATGAATTTAACATTATGATTGGGTCGTTATGCTTTTCTCAGAAATGGCCAATAGGACTTTGAGCAATAAGATAAGAAAAGGATGTCGGAAATTTACCTTTTCTTTTTTTTTTGTGCCTATATTCTCGATGCTATTTGTTTCACCCGAATTTCCCTTATTTGGATGGAAATGGACTCCCAATAACCCCCTTCCAATCCATATTTATCATAAAATGCTTTGGAAGATTCATTTCCAAGATAATGTATATAGAATCTGTCATGGCTTCCTCATTCCCGTTTTCCAAACCATTTTTAATCGCTTTCCCCCTAGGATTTCTGATAAAAGCAAGCCGGACTGGGTTCGCAACCTGAGATTGTCAGAGGAAAATTTACTACACTGTAGGCTTTGGTACTATAGTGAGCCGCATGTTCTCTCCGCTTTTTGTCCTGCATAAATCCTCGCTCAAGAAGTTTCTTATCAATTAAGACAATTGAAGTGGCATTCAGGTCTTTGAATGCAGTCAGTAAGAAGAAAATTTTAGCTCTAATTCCCACTCAATTGTGGTCATTTCACTCTAAAATGATTTCTGCTATTTTAAAAGGAAGTCTTCAAGATAAGAGGTTGTAAATTTGCAACCATTCCTGGAAGACAGTATGATCCAAAAAAGATAGCATTGGATGTCACTGCTTCAGTTTCAATTGCTCGTTTTGAGCATGAACCAGATATGTTCGATGATTTGTTTATCTCATTAGATAATTTTCCTCAGATTTTTGACTTAATCAAGTCTACATTTCAGCAGGAGGAAATAAATAAATTTCTCTTATTTAGAAGCCAGAGATTGTTGACAGTACCTCTAGACCAGCTGAGAACTCAAATCCAAAAATCAGAGACAGAAGGTACATCCGGCCAAATGCTAGTAGAAACATCTACCAGCAAAATCATTACACAATCGGCTGTCAACCAGCCGATTGTACATTCTCAAAAAGTGGTCACTATTGACAAACCTGATGCCCCGAAAGGGAATACTGTGCAAATGATAGACAAATGTACAAATATCAATGATGAGGTGCGTAATCAAAAGGATGGATCAGATGACAAAAGCACCAAGCAGAGCATAGATAAAGAGAAAGAAAAAGAAATAACTAAGGAGATTACGGTTTCCACTAATCTTGATATTTCTCCTCAGCTATTAAATCAATATGATCAGTTTGCTCAACAGCTTGGATTGCAGGATAAAGGTTCAGAACAAATAGAGCAGGATGTTGAAATCATTCCTGAACATCCTACAGGGCATATTGTATTAAAAGGTGAGGAGATCCCTCATTTGGATGTGTTTTACAGCCCTAAACATAAGGCTGTTGTCAAAAGACAAAGAAAGAAAAGAAAAACAGAACAGGGTATATTTTCTACTCCATCAGAGGAGTTGATGAATATTGTTTATAAGAACAATGAAATGAATCCATTTGAAGACCTTACGAAATTGTCCCAGTATACAGGAGCTTATAGTGCTGCAACAGTGGACAAAGTTGTAGAAGTTTCTCAACTAATAACTCAGAAAAATCTTCACATAGCTTCACTGGAAGAACAAGCTAAGGAGAATCAGCAACTGATCAGCCAATTGCAACAACAACTACAGGATCAGACATTCGTGTCTAAAGAATTGAGAAATACCGGTCGAAGAAAAGAAGAAGGTCGATGAAAAGCTTTCAAAAACAAAACAATGCTAAACCCAAGTAAATTTTAAGTTGCAGAGTTCTACATAAATGAGAAAAGGCAAAAATGATTCAAGAAAAGGAATTCCAAGCAACTTTGGATAAGTTTAAAGATTACCCAAAGTTAAATGAATTCAAATCAGAAGCCCTTGAGGCTAATAAATTATTGACTCAACAGTTAATTGAATTTTGCTCAAAACTGTCACAAGCAGAACCTTTTTGTGGTATTACTTCATCTTTAATCCAAACTATCATACACTTAGACAAGAAATAGATAAAACAGTGATTTCTCAGTTTTCAACGGATGTGATACAGTAAAAGGGAAACAAAGAAGCAAATCTTCCCAGGAGGAGGAAAACAATAAAGAAATCTCCGTTTATGTATCGGGAAACACTAATTAATGAAATCGAATAAAGAGCAATATCAAGGGACAGAAATATAATGAATAATCTCACGCAATTCATAAATGACAGCTTATATTCAATTAATCTCATTTCAGACTGTGTTCCTGGCAGTTTGCCAAAAATAAAAGAAACTGAAGACAGGTGGAGAGAAGAAATGGAAAGGAAAAGTCAACAAATCGTCAAACTTCAAACGATATCCTGGGATAGTATGTGGACTCATTTGATCAAGCCAAACAATCAACAGACAGCTATCAAACTTCTATCAAACGTTGTCGATTGTCTAATTCCAGAATTTTCTGATGCCACCTATGCTGGACAGTTGCATTCTGAGATGAGTCATCCACCAAGACTCCGAGATATTTTGAACATTTGCAACTTGGCTTCATCAAGCGAGGGAGAAAAACAATGAATCAGTTTCATTCAAGATAGCATTTTAGTTTTAATTTGATAGATTGTAGCAGTAGTATTAGGATTTTGTTATGTAATTTATTATTTAAATCCCTCTCATGCATTTAGAGAAGGATCGGAAGTTGTAATATTTTTGGGATTTGGAGCTAACATTTCTGTTCTTCATTCCTTATTATATTTATATGAAAGATCACATCTGGTGATTTTTGTGCTCAAAATTATCTTTGAAGTGTTGCATTTTTGTGCGTTTGGATTTAATTTTACATTGGAGTTACTAGATCAGAGTATCACATTTCGTTTGACAGTCTGCAAGATGAATGAGGTATTTTTATCTGTTCACTGTTGATTTTCTCTGTTATATGATATTCATTTGAAGAATTTGCTATCATTTATATATTTGATTTTCATAATATTTTCTTTTATATTATCATTTCTGAGTATAATTGGAATGTTATTATTTATAGGCATATATGAATGGTATATAATGATGAATGCAATATGCTAATATAACTCTGTTTAATTTATTAAACAGAGTTATCTTTATTCGTTTCTACACATTTCAATTTAACTAATAATACATTTCCATGGTTATTATTAGATTGAAACAATCCTAAGTTGTATTCACATACAATCACCCGGGTTAAAATTAGAATTTCTTTATCAGTATTTAGTTTAGATTAGATAGTTTTATTTTCTGTTAATTTAGTCCCATTTTCACCCATCCAATTCAATCCACTTAGTTATAAGGAAACTGGTCCTTTAAATCCAGTCGGAGCCACCATCCCAAACGGAAAAGGAGCTGTCTTAAGGTCCCGACCGGGTGGTTTTCCCCCAATGTTTGAAGCAGAGATTTAAAAGGCTTCAACATTTTTGGCGCTAGAAGGAGGGCATGCTACTGTGAATGGCAAGCAAACCCAAATCTACAAACCATTCTAAGAGTAATTCTCTC
This sequence comes from Pinus albicaulis, assembly GCA_034641835.2. NCBI lineage: Eukaryota > Viridiplantae > Streptophyta > Pinopsida > Pinales > Pinaceae > Pinus > Pinus albicaulis. Next base: position 1,207,318,420 of record CM076572.1, on the reverse strand, counting down.
TCCGCATCACCTCGTACTTCCAAATTGCCCGCTGATTCCCCAGCATCCAAGCAAGAAGAAGAGGTATCTACTATCACTGCTCAAACCCACCATACTTCAGAACAATTAAGTCTTGAATCTCCTGAAGTTCAGTTTCTCATCCAGAAACTTCAGAGCTTCTCGATTTCACCACAGAAGTCTGAGCTATCTCAAAGCAGTGAGACTTCGCAATTCAATCTACCTCACCCTCTTACTAGACTTCAGAGTGAAAAGCTCGGTATTGAACCTACTGTATTTCCTTTACCTAAAAGGAAAAAGGCAAAGAAAAATACTGAAGATTCTGACAGTGAAGCACTTTCATCCACATCTTCCATCTCATCTTCCCCAGTGCGAAGTCAACCATCCACTTCCTCATTACATATCATTTTTCACTGTGAATCGTGTCCTCAAATATCTCAACCTCGCTACACTCTCAATATCAATTCCTTTCCGTACATCTGAAATCTCAACAATGATTGGTCCACCATCGGGTGACGTCAATGGGCGTATCCATACGTACCTAAAAGTGGGTCAATATGTCTACTCCACACATGCATTACCCGATGCTCCTGAAAAATGGCTACCCAAGTTTAATCCAGAAAATGGAACCCAAGCCGAGGAACATATCAATAACTTCATGTTAGAAGTTAATTTGAAGGGAGTGACTGAGCAAGATGTCGTTGTTAGGCTTTTTCCTTATACATTGCAAGGATCAGCAGGATCCTGGTATTTTTCCCTGCCTTCTGATTCTATTACCAGTTGGGACATTTGCCAAGAACAGTTTCTCACTAAGTATGGAGACGATAGATCTTTAGCTACACTAATAAATGATCTCTCCAATCTTAGTATAGAGCATAGGGAACCCATTAAAGAATTTAATGCTCGTTTCAATAAACTTTTGAATAAAATCCCAACGACTTCCAAACCAAGTGAACAAATCAGAAGTGAGTGGTATATTACTGCCCTACCTGCCAATATAGCTATTTTTGTAGACAGGGCCGCAAAACCAACACTTGCTGAAAACATGAAAGAAGCACTTGCTGTGGAAAAACGTATTAATGCTCTAGAAAAGAAAGCAGCTCTTGAGGAAAGAAAAACCAAAAAAGTTTCATTCAAAGAAGATTCAAAGAAGAAAATCTCAAAAGATCCATATGATATGGAAGGCCTCCAAAAAGTTCTCAAGACTATGTCAAATGAAATGATTGAAATTAAGAAACAAGTAGCTGAAACTTCAACCAAGAGACCCTTCAAGAATTATAAGAAAACCGAATCAAAACCGCCAAATATCGTATCTTATGCAGAATCAGATCAAGAAGAGGAAGAAGAGGAAACAATCTCATCAACTGATAATGAAGAAGAAATTGTTGAATGTCATGGTATGTGAGATTTCATACTGCCCAACTCCGATACAGATAATGATGAAGAAGCTTTACCTGTCTCTACTAGGAGTAAAGGTACTCCCGAACCTGTTCAGACAACTTCAAAGAAACGGAGTGCAGGTGCTGCTACAACAAAAGAAAAAGTACCTACAAAGAAATCACCCGCAGCAGTTCCCCAAAACCCACCTTCAACTTCAAATACTCTTCCAACATCCAAAACATTAGTAGTATCTGATTCAATGGATTACAATATTGTTGATGATATGAAGAAAACTAAGGCAAACATAACTATGTTTGAACTTAGCAAATTAAAACATCAACAGAAATTGCTTCTCAAAGAATTGAATGATGTTCCCTGTTCACCTCTTCCCAGTGCTAAAGCTGCAAATGATTCTGGTCAACCACCTTCTGGTATGATAGAAGCTACTGATTCAGTCCTGATTGGGGATAGATCAAATTCTCATACTCCACCCTTCCTTTTGACTTTTGAGATCTACAACAGAAACCTACACAATTGTTTGATTGACTCAGGAGCATCATCCAATATAATGCCAGCTTCAGTTTGTTCCAAACTGAACATAGAACCCCAAAAGTCTTCCATACATATTGTACAGTTAGATAGAAGCAAGGTCCAGGTTTTAGGAGAGATTAACTCTGTAACTATCAGGTTAGCAGCTGATCCACGGGTAGTTCAACGAATTGATATCTTAATAGCTGATATACCTGATTTTTATGGGTTGATTTTAAGTAGAGATTGGTCTGAAAAGCTCCACGGATATATTTCTACCGATTGGTCTCACATGTGGTTACCTTATGGAGGAAAGCCAAATCAAATAAAAATCAATCGAGAGAAACACATGACCCATACTGTCACAGATTTTGAACAAGAAAATCAACCAATTGCATTTAATAACAACATCTTGGGAAATTATTCATCAGATTCATTTTTTGGAAATCTCACTGCCCAACCATCCCCTTTCTCAGTAAACAGTTTAACATCACAGATTGAAAACTATTCACAAACTGATAGGTCAAGATGTTTTAGTGATACTGGGGAAACTGTAAATAATCTTGTTAATACTTCTTTATTTTGGTCTTTATATTTTGACGGCTCTAAATCTAACGAAGGTTCAGGAGCAGGGTGTATCTTGGTGAGCCCGCAAGGTGAAAAGACAATGCTGTCCTGTAGGTTAGAATTTGAATGCACGAACAATACAGCTGAGTATGAAGCTCTAGTCCAAGGTTTGTATAAAGCAATTGGCCTTAAAGTGCAATATTTGAAAGTATTCGGCGATTCTGAAATTATTGTCAATCAGGTGAGAAATACAATTCACTGTCTTTCAAATCACCTCAAACATTATCAATCGCTGGTTCAAGAACTCACCACACACTTTTCTGCATTCAATATTTCTTCCATCCCTAGGTCTCAAAATTCAGCAGCAGACTTGCTAGCCAATGTTGCTTCCGGACTCATACCTTCTGAAGATTTTAGCCCAGATAGATTTTCAATAGAATTACTTTTTAGACCATCTGTCCCAGACAATGTTACAAATTGGAGAGTTTTTTACCATGATCAAGATATCTTGAACTTCATGACTTCTGAGAAATCATATGATGATCAAATTATTGATGAAGAAGAGCATGATTTACAAATTTCTTCAAAAAGTAATGAAAATCCCATCCCGAAATCTGTTGTTAGATTAGAGGACTTGTATGATATTAAAGACAGATTCAAGAAAGTCACTAATACCAAGCTTCAAAGTTCTACTTTGAAATTTGAATTAGTGAATCTTGGTTCTGATTCAAAACCTCAAAATGTTAATTTAGGACTTAATTTAACATCAAAGGAAAGGGATGCCTTCATTAAACTATTGAACAAATACAAAAATGTTTTTGCTTGGAATTATGATGATTTAAAAACATATGATACTTCAGTTATTCAGCACACAATTCCAATGCTTCCCGATATTAAACCTGTTCAACAAAAGCTAAGGAAAGTTCATCCAAATCTTGAAGATCAAATCAAATCAGAAATTAATAAACTTTTGAAAGCCAAAATCATTTTTCCTGTCAGGCATTCCAATTGGGTTTCTAATATGGTACCTGTAAGGAAGAAAAATGGTGATATAAGAATCTGTATTGATTTCAGAAATTTAAACAAGGCATCTTTGAAAGACAATTTCCCATTGCCAACCATGGAGCAGATACTCCAAAAAGTAGCTGGTTCTGAAATTATGTCCTTTCTTGATGGATTCTCAGGCTATAATCAATTCTTAGTTCATCCAGATGACAGATTGAAAACAACTTTCAGAACGAAATGGGGAACTTATGCTTATCAAAAAATGCCTTTTGGATTAATAAATGCAGGAGCAACTTTCCAAAGAGCCATGGACATAGCATTTAAAGGTCTGATCAATAAATCAGTCGTTGTTTATCTCGATGATATAACAGTATTCTCTAAAAACAGAACCACTCATCTACATGATCTTAAACAAATATTCGAAAGATGTAGAAGGTTTGGTATTTCATTAAATCCGAAAAAATCTTTCTTTGCTTTAGGTGAAGGAAAACTTTTAGGATTTATTGTATCTAAAGATGGTATATACATTGATCCAGACAGAGTTAAAGAAATCTCTGATATTTCTTTACCTCATAACAAAAAATCCATGCAATCATTTCTTGGACAGATCAATTTTGTAAAAAGATTCATTCCTGATTTTTCTTTAATTGTTTTACCTATGCAAAATATGATCAAGAAGAATTCAGTATTTAAATGGGGGCATAAAGAGAAAGAAGCTTTTGAGTTAATCAAACAGGCAATCATTAATGCACCAGCATTAAGTACTCCGGATTTTTCTAAAGATTTTATTTTGTATACTTTAGCCACAGAGACATCTTATGCAGCTGTTTTAACACAAATTAATGATCAGAAAATTGAAGCACCAATTTCATTCTTCAGTTCAAATCTGCAAGGAGCTGAACTGAATTATTCCGATGTTGAAAAACAAGCCTTTGCCGTGTTCAAATCAATCAAGCATTTTAGACCTTTTCTCTTAAAAACTCATACAAAAATTATTGTCCCATTCTCTGCAGTGAGGCAATTATTAATTCAGAGAGAAGTAGGAGAAAAACGAGCTAACTGGGTGACAGCCCTACAAGAATATGATGTTGATATTAAACCAGCTAAGATTGTTAGAGGACAAGCTTTTTGCAGATTATTAGCAGGAGCTCATAACATACCAGAGAATGATCATTCAAATCAAGATATTCAAGTAAATCAGATAAGTGTTACGGATTCTGAGTCTCAGTATTCTGATCTCATCTATTACTTAAAAAATGGGTATGCTCATTCTGATCTCAGTTATAAGAAAAAACGTGCTTTAAGATTAAAAGCTGTTAAATATGAGATCATTGATAATGTGTTGTTTAGAAAAAATTATGATTCAATTTTGTTAAGATGTCTAGAAAAGACTGAGGCTGAAAAGGTTTTGCAGGAGTTGCATGATGGACCAGCAGGAGGTCATTTTGGAGGTGATACCACAGCTCACAAAATAATTCGTGCTGGCTATTATTGGCCTACCCTTTTTAAAGATACACATGAATATGTAAGAAAGTGCAGAATCTGCCAAACTGCTAGTGGAAGGCAAAGGAAACCAGCTTTTCCTTTGCAACCAGTAAATATTGAGCAACCATTTGAACAATGGGGACTTGACATTATTGGTGAGATAGTACCTCATTCTTCCAAGCAACACAAGTACATTCTTACTGCAACCGATTATTTTACAAAATGGGTAGAGGCAATCCCTTTGAAGGTAGCCAATTCTGATGCAATTATTGATTTCATAGATCAATTTATCATAACCAGGTTTGGTTTACCTCAAGCTCTTGTCTTCGATAATGCATCTTATTTCTCAGGAAACAGTTTAATTGAATTTGCAGTTAAAAGAGGTTTTAAACTCAAATATTCAGCAAATTATTACCCACAAGGTAATGGATTAGCTGAATCCACTAATAAAAATCTCATCAAGATTATTAAAAGGACTATCGATCAAAATCAAAAGAATTGGCATAAATCTTTAATCTTTGCATTATGGGCTGATCGTATTACAGAGAAAGCTTCAATCGTAACTTCACCTTTTAATTTAGTTTATGGAAAAGAAGCTGTGATACCATCAAATTTAACTCTTCCATCATTAGCCCTAGTACAATTTATTGAAGAAAATCCTTCTTCATCCGTTCAATTAAGGTATGATCAAATCCTTAAACTTGAAGAAGAGAGAGATAAAGCTAGAATTGTTCATGAAAAACATCAACAACTTGTGAAATCTTCTTTTGATGCAAGTTCTACCGGCCCAAAATTTTTGTCAATTGGTGATCTTGTTCTAAAATGGGATAAGGCACATGAAGAAAAAGGTAAACATACCAAATTTCAAAAGATGTGGCTTGGACCATTTCAGATCATTGAAAAGATAAGCTCAAATACATTCATGCTCCAAGATCTAACAGGTAAGAGAGAATCTCTTCCTGTAAATGGGCTTATCTTAAAGAAATTCTTTTCATAAGGAGGTAACCCCTTCTTAAACTGTACATATTCCTTTTTTTTTGCAAAGTCTTTTATTTGTTTTTTTTTAATAAATAAAGGTTGTTAATAAGTCTCTAATTGACTGTTTACTTGATAGAAAATTCTTAAGGAAAATATTATAAATATTTATTTTAATGTAAATAAGAATTTTTAAAAGAAATGATTATATTCCCTTGATAGTTTTAAATAAGATGTTAAACTTTGAAAGATTATACCAATTATTTGCATAATCTTTTTGGAAAAACTTGAGGAAAATGTAAATCATCACAAGTTTATTAAGCAGAGAGAAGTTATCTATAAAAGTAAAGATTATTCAAGTCTTGGTACTCAAAAACTCAGAAAATTGTCATCCATTGATTCTTAAGGATAAGACTAGTTCACCCCATTCATTTAGGTTGTGATTTTTTAGAATATAATTCTAAGAAATTATTGAAAAACATTTTTAAGAGATAAGAGGTCTCATCACGAGCCGACTTACCATATTCATAAGAAATAATAAAGCTGACATTACCAATACTGCCTATCAAAACAGGGTAATGGCTTATTAATATAAGACAAGGGGTCTCATCACGAGCCAGCTTGTTCAGTTTAATTATAACTATTGAATGGCATTGTTAACAACTGGCTACCAAACCAGAACAATGGCTCTTAAAAAGAAATAAAAAAATAAATAAAAGACAAAAAACATGAGATAACATGTCTTATGAATTTATCTTTTAAAAAGTCATAATCTTAGTTGAATGGGACAATGAATAGTTAATGGTTAAAAGGTAACCCTGTCGAGACTATGAACGTTTGCAGGCAACAGAGGCAATACCTATGACAATAGAGTATATTATCAAAACCAAGCTTGAAGAAATCCACTTACTTCATTATTAATACCAATCAAAGCTTAAGACAACTCAAAATGTTTTTATTCTCAAGAAACTAGAAAGAGATTGTTAATAATTTTTATTCTTTTTCATAAAGTTAGATTTTATTTTTGATTATCCTAGGATAATTTTTATTTACCTTTAAAAATCTTTACTTACTTAAAGATATAGTATTCATTCTATTTTTCAGAGATAACTCGTTCTTTCAAGTGAATCGCCAATTGTTGTACTATACAACAACCCTCCCTTTTTCTAAATTTTAGAAATAAAATTTAGAAATAGGGTCCCTTTCTTTTTAGAAATAAAAAACTTAGGAATAAAATTCATTGTTTTGAAATTTCATATTCAATATTCAAAAAACTTATGGTCCGATCTAATATACAAGGCTTTATCATAAAAACAAATCAAAGTTAAAAGCTCAATCGCAATCGGAGAATCGGAGATAACACTCAAAAGAAATATCATAGGCCCATTTCAAATCTTCCGATGCGATTAGTCCAATCGGAAAATTCTAATCGCTGAGAGTTTAAAACAATTAAACAAAGCTTCCGATGCGATGCGGTCAATCGCAATTGATCAATCGGGACAATCTTTAAAAAACTCTTTACGCTTAGTTGAAATTTCCCGATCCGATGTGCATTTGATAATAAGCGCTTTTAAAAGAAAATCGAACATTTGTTTTAAAAATATGGTAGACCCCACCATCAGAGATCGGAAAGATCTGCAATCGCAATCGATCAATCGGGATAAACGCATTGTGATACTCATTTGCCATTCGAAAACTTCCGATGCGATTCATCTATTTTGCATACGAAGATTTTTGTTGAATATATTAATATATCACAAGCGCCAAATCTTTATTGGTACGAAAGTCATTCAATAACGAATCAAATGAATATGGTTTGTGATTTGGTGTTAAATACTTAAGTGTGACCCAAAAGGAGCATTTACGCAATATACGAAACAAATGAATGAAAACCATAAATTCATAAATCATTCCGTTTGAATGACTTGTTGAGCACGACTGAGAGTTTATTGTCTTTCAGAGCCAAAGAACACCAAGTTCTTTCATTCACAGACAAAGAGAAGCGGTAGCAGACGTAGAAATGTCAAAAAGAGGAAGAAGAAATAAGACTGTTCTACCAGTGAAGTTTGCCGAGACTCCTACAGTCTCAAAAGAAAAGCCCATAAAGCTAAGGCTAGTCACAGATACATCATGCCAAGGTCTTGGGAAAATTACATGGGACACAGTCTACAACCTGTTGGAAAAATTAGACCCCAAGGTCACAGTGGAGAAGGCATCAGTTCCAGACGAGGATAGCTCGGATTCCGACTCTGACATCAATGAAAGAACACTTGCAAATTCATTTCTGCATCGAATTGCAGCCAGAGCGAGCATCATGCCTTACTATGATGTAGTTCGATGGGTTATTGACAGTGTAAAGATACAAGATAGAACATTTGTTTCAGCATCTGGAGTGCCTTTCGGCTCGTTTAAAGCAGAAGACTTGAAAGCAATGTATCACCTTCCGGACCCGCAGAAGGTGTATAACAAGGAATTTATCAAAGATTTTGCTGATAATAACAAAGTCCAATCTGACCCTATCAAAGATTGGAGGAAAAACCCAGAGAAGCACCGAAATGAAGCATCCGGTATGTATTCTGTGGATTCTCTTCTGCCTCCATATTGCTATGCAGCTGCCATGATGTGTAGATTATTTGGCAATGATAATTCAGCTAGGTTTTCTATACAAATGGTCCCATTAATCCTAGCTGCTGTGAATTCCGACATTATGGATTGGGCCGTTATTCTTTCTGATAGAATGGCCAATAGGATACTTGAATACAGACAAGAAAAAACTGCTGGAAATTCTACTCCCTTTTTCTTTTGTGCCTATATTCTTGATGCTCTTTGTTTCAATTCCGAATTTCCTTTATTTGGATGGAAATGGACTCCTAAAAACCCTGTTCCAATTCATATTTATCATAAATTGCTTTGGAAGGCTCATTTCCAAGCTAATGTATATAGAATCTGTCATGGTTTCCTCATCCCTGTTTTCCAAACCATTTTTAATCGCTTTCCGCCTAGATTTTCTGATAAAGCTAAGGCCGACCTATCTGCAATCGGAGATTGGTTTGGGGAGGAAAAATTCACATACATCAGGGTTTTTGGTAGTATAGTGGAGCCACATGTTCTTCCACTGTTTGTTCCAGACAAACTTCTTGCTCAAGAAGTTTCCTATCAATTGACCGTTGAAGGAATATCTAGGTCATTGAATAACAGTAAGAAGAGAATGTGGCCTCAATTCCCACTCAATTGTGGTCAATTCACTCTAAATGATTTCAAGCATGCAGAAAAAGAAGTCTCCAAGATAAGAGGTTGTAAATTTGCAACCATTCCTGGAAGACAATATGATCCAAAAAAGATAGCATTTGATGTCACTGCTTCAGTTTCAATTGCTCGTTTTGAGCATGAACCAGATATGTTCGATGATTTGTTTATTTCATTAGATAATTTTCCTCAGATTTTTGACTTGATCAAGTCTACAGTTCAACAGGAGGAAATAAATAAATTTCTCTTATTTAGAAGCCAGAGATTGTTGAGAGTACCTCTAGACCAGCTGAGAACTCAAATCCAAAAATCAGAGACAGAAGGTACATTCGGCCAAATGCTAGTAGAAACATCTACCAGCAAAATCATTACACAATCGGCTGTCAACCAACCGATTGTACATTCTCAAAAAGTGGTCACTATTGACAAACCTGATGCCCCGAAAGGGAATACTGCGCAAATGATAGACAAATGTACAAATATCAATGATGAGGTGCATAATCAAAAGGATGGATCAGATGACAAAAGCACCAAGCAGAGCATAGATAAAGAGAAAGAAAAAGAAATAACGAAGGAGATTACGGTTTCCACTAATCTTGATATTTCTTCTCATCTATTAAATCAATATGATCAGTTTGCTCAACAGCTTGGATTGCAGGATAAAGGTTCAGAACAAATAGAGCAGGATGTTGAAATCATTCCTGAACATCCTACAGGTCATATTGTATTAAAATGTGAGGAAATCCCTCCTTTGGATGTATTTTACAGCCCTAAACATAAGGCTGTTGTCAAAAGACAAAGAAAGAAAAGAAAAACAGAACAGGGCATATTTTCTACTCCATCAGAGGAGTTTATGAATATTGTTTATAAGAACAATGAAATGAATCCATTTGAAGACCTCACGAAATTATCCCAGTATACAGGAGCTTATAGTGCTGCAACAGTAGATAAAGTTGTAGAAGTTTCTCAACTGGTAATTCAGAAAGATCTTCACATAGCTTCACTGGAAGAACAAGCTAAGGAGAATCAGCAACTGATTAGCCAATTGCAACAACAACTACAGGATCAGACATTCAGGTCTAAATAATTGGAGAAACAGCTTGCTGAAGAAAAGAAGAAGGTTGATGAAAAGCTTTTAGGCAAACAAAAGCAGCTAAATGAAGAAATTTCTAAGTTACAGAGTCTGTTACAAAATGAGGAAAATGCAAAAATGATTCAAGAAAAGGAATTTCAAGCAACTTTGGATAAGTTTAAAGATTATCCAAAGTTAAATGAATTCAAATCGGAAGCCCTTGAGGCTAATAAATTATTAACTCAGCAGTTAATTGAATTTTGCTCAAAACTGTCACAAGCAGAACCTTTTTGTGAGATTACTTCATCTTTGATTCAAACTATCATAACTCTTAGACAAGAAATAGATGATGCCGATGAAAAGATTTCTGAGTTTCTCAACTGGCAGGATACAGAAAAGGGAAAAGAAGCAAATCTTCCTAGGATAGAGGAAAAACACAAAGAAATCCTGTTTACAGAATGTGAACATCAATTAATGAAATCTGATAGAGCAATATCAAGAGCCAGAAATATAATGAACAATCTCACGCAATTCATAAATGACAGCCTATATTCAATTAATCTCATTTCAGACTGTGTCCCTGGCAGTTTGCCAAAGATAAAAGAAACTGAAGACAGATGGAGAGAAGAAATGGAAAGGAAAAGTCAACAAATCGGCAGACTTCAAACTATATCCTGGGATAGTATGTGGACTCATGTGATCAAGCCAAACAATCAACAGACAGCTATCAAAATTCTATCAAACGCTATCGATTGTCTAATTCTAGAATTTTCTGATGCCACCTATGCTGGACAGTTGCATACTGAGATGAGTCATCCACCAAGACTCCGAGATATGTTGAACATTTGCAACTTGGCTTCATCAAGCGAAGGAGAAAAACAATGAATCAGTTTTATTCAAAATAGCATTTCAGTTTTAAATTTGATAGATTGTAGCAGTAGTATTAGGATTTTTGTTATGTAATTTATTATTTAAATCCTTCTCATGCATTTAGAGAAGGGTCGGAAGTTGTAATATTTTGAGGATTTGGAGCTAACATTTCTGTACTTCATTCCTTATTATATTTCTATGAAAGATCACATCTGGTGATTTTTGTGCTCAAATTATCTTTGAAGTGTTGCATTTTTGTGCCTTTGGAGTTAATTTTACATCGGAGTTACTAGATCAGAGTATCATACTTCGTTTGAAAATCTGCAATATGAATGAGGTATTTTTATCCGTTCATTGTTAATTGTCTCTGTTATATGGTATTCGTTTGAAGAATTTGCTATCATTTATATATTTGATTTTCATAATATTTCTTCTTTATATTATCATTTCTGAGTATAATTGGAATATTATCATTTAGATACATATATGAATGGTATATGATGATGAATGCAATATGCTAATATAACTCTGTTTAATTTATTAAACAGAGTTATCTTTATTCGTTTCTGCACATTTCAATTTAATTAATAATACATTTTCATGGTTATTATTAGATTGAAACAATTCTAAGTTGTATTCACATATTATTACCCGGGTTAAAATTAGAATTTCTTTATCAGCATTTAGTTTAGATTAGATAGTTTTATTATTCTGTCAATTTAGTCCCATTTTCACCGATTCAATTCAATCCACTTAGTTATAAGGAAACTGGTCCTTTAAATCCAGTCGGAGCCACCATCCCAAACGGAAAAGGAGCTGTCTTAAGGTCCCGACCGGGTGGTTTTCCCCCAATGTTTGAAGCAGAGATTTTCTAGGCTTCAACATTTTTGGCGCTAGAAGGAGGGCATCCAACTGTGAATGGCAAGCAAACCCAAATCTACAAACCATTCTAAGAGTAATTCTCCCCCGCACTGTACTGGAGCTCTATTGTGCGTTCATTCTCAAAGATCATAGCGCCATAAGAGGTCACTAATAATGTCAAACTCACTATGTTTTCAATAATTAAGTCTATCTTCCTCAAGCCCGCCTTCTATCCAGAATTTTGGAGTTTTTATCACTGTTTAAGTCCTGCTCTCTCAAAGCAAAGGAGATTGTGAATTCAATCTACTCCACCTTCATTGCATCAGAGGAAAACAGATTTAACTCATCTAAAAAATAAAATAGTTACCTGGGTGAAAGTGCAGTAGAAAACGTCAGACTCGACAAGAAAGCACTTTCATCCACATCTTCCATCTCATCTTCCCCAGTGCGAAGTCAACCATCCACTTCCTCATTACATATCATTTTTCACCAGGAATTGCGAACTTCAACATCTCAACCTGCTCACTCCTCAATATCAATTCCTTCCCAGAGATCTGGAATCTCAACAGCAGTATCATCCACCACTGGTATTACAATGGCAGATCCATGGACCAGACCGGGTGCAGTCAATATGCCCGCACCATTACATGCATTACCCGATGCTCCTGAAAAATGGCTACCCAAGTTTAATCCAAAAAATGGAACCCAAGCCGAGGAACATATCAATAACTTCATGTTAGCAGTTAATTTGAAGGGAGTGACTGAGCAAGATGTCGTTGTTAGGCTTTTTCCTTATACATTGCAAGGATCAGCAGGATCCTGGTATTTTTCCCTGCCTTCTGATTCTATTACCAGTTGGGACATTTGCCAAGAACAGTTTCTTACTAAGTATGGAGATGATAGATCTTTAGCAACACTAATAAATGATCTCTCCAATCTTAGGATAGAGCATAGGGAACCCATTAAAGAATTTAATGCTCGTTTCAATAAACTTTTGAATAAAATCCCAACGACTTCCAAACCAAGTGAACAAATCAGAAGTGAGTGGTATATTACTGCTTTACCTGCCAATATAGCTATTTTTGTAGACAGGGCCGCAAAACCAACACTTGCTGAAAACATGAAAGAAGCACTTGCTGTGGAAAAACGTATTAATGCTCTAGAAAAGAAAGCAGCTCTTGAGGAAAGAAAAACCAAAAAAGTTTCATTAGAAGATTTGCACAGAATTAAAGATCAGCAGGATACACCCCAAAAAGTTTCACAGACTATGCTGCAACTAAATGATTAGCTCATTAAAACAAGAATAAATTTAAAACTGAAGAGGCCCTTCAAGAATTATAAGAAAACCGAATCAAAACCGCCAAATATCGTATCTTATGCAGAATCAGATCAAGAAGAAGAAGAAGAGGAAACAATCTCATCAACTGATAATAAAAGGTGAGGAGATCCCTCCTTTGGATGTATTTTACAGCCCTAAACATAAGGCTGTTGTCAAAAGACAAAGAAAGAAAAGAAAAACAGAAAAGGGTATATTTTCTACTCCATCAGATGAGTTTATGAATATTGTTTATAAGAACAATGAAATGAATCCATTTGAAGACCTTACGAAATTGTCCCAGTATACAGGAGCTTATAGTGCTGCAACAGTGGATAAAGTTGTAGAAGTTTCTCAACTAATAACTCGGAAAGATCTTCACATAGCTTCACTGGAAGAAAAAGCTAAGGAGAATCAGCAACTGATCAGCCAATTGCAACAACAACTACAGGATCAGACATTCAGGTCTAAAGAATTGGAGAAACAGCTTGCTGAAGAAAAGAAGAAGGTTGATGAAAAGCTTTTAGGCAAACAAAAGCAGCTAAATGAAGAAATTTCTAAGTTACAGAGTTTGTTACAAAATGAGGAAAAGGCAAAAATGATTCAAGAAAAGGAATTTCAAGCAACTTTGGATAAGTTTAAAGATTATCCAAAGTTATATGAATTCAAATCGGAAGCCCTTGAGGCTAATAAATTATTGACTCAGCAGTTAATTGAATTTTGCTCAAAACTGTCACAAGCAGAACCTTTTTGTGAGATTACTTCATCTTTGATCCAAACTATCATAACTCTTAGACAAGAAATAGATGATGCCGATGAAAAGATTTATGAGTTTCTCAACTGGCAGGATACAGAAAAGGGAAAAGAAGCAAATCTTCCTAGGATAGAGGAAAAACACAAAGAAATCTTGTTTACAGAATGGGAACATCAATTAATGAAATCTGATAGAGCAATATCAAGGGCCGGAAATATAATGAATAATCTCACGCAATTCATAAATGACAGCTTATATTCAATTAATCTCATTTCAGACTGTGTTCCTGGCAGTTTGCCAAAGATAAAAGAGACTGAAGACAGGTGGAGAGAAGAAATGGAAAGGAAAAGTCAACAAATCGGCAAACTTCAAACTATATC
>CM076572.1:1206945967-1207303885 GCA_034641835.2 Pinus albicaulis | reverse complement strand
GAAATTTTCCAGGACGAAGACCTCGCCATTGATGCAGCCAAATTTCGGTACCGAATCTCTAATCCAAACATCCAGCTCAGGGAACCATTTAAGTATGAGAATTTTGAATTAGATACCAACCGTTTGAACCTCTATGGCGAGAGAATTTTGAAAGCAGGGCCATCCTGGTTAGGATATAGATTTCGCAATCCAATTATTTGGCACCCTGCACCTGGATATCAAGCCCTGTATGAGATGCCTGAGGGGCAAACAGGTCAGTTCTTTGACTATCTAGTCACTCATCATGGTTGTAGGCCTCCGCATGAGATTCCTTCTCCAGCCTATTCTCTCACTGCCTTGCATGTCAACTACAATTTTTTCATGAGGACATGAAACAAGGTAAGCAGGGGGGTTTGTGGAGTAATAAAAAGGTATGCTTTTGATGATTATTTTAGTGGCTTTTTAGTAGAATTTGTAAACCTTTTTGCATCATGAATTTGGAAAATGATAAAGAATTATAACAAAACATGTGAGAGTTGATATGCAAGACTTAACCGCTGATAATTGTTATTTTTCTGTGCAGGAAAAGGTGAAAACGAGGAGTTGTCGTTCCAAAGGAAAGGACAAAGACGAGATAACTGCTGTCCCTTTGAAGGGGAACCGAATGCAAACAAGGCTAAGCAGATCAAAGAAAATCAGCCCGGAAAAGGAGGAGAAGACGCCAGCTCGGCGGAGAAGAAAAGAAAAGAGGAAGGATTAACAGTTTGGCGAATCCCTCAGGATCTTTGATCCTGAGGGATCGCTGCTTTATTTATCTTGTTACTTGGACATCTCCGCCGTCACCTTTATATAAAGGGACAGCACTGTTAGCTTGAGGGATATACTTCTAATGTAATTTTCTTTTAAAAATCAACTTTGATAATCGACTCTCGTTGAGAACTGGTTCATTGTACTTTTGTCTTATGCATTAATATAAGCTTGGTGATTATCTCATTTCTGCGTCTGGATTAACTTAAGGCGGTGTACCCTTGGAGGCTAAGGGCCCGGCCCCGGAGGACACTTGCTTCTGTATCACTACGATTTGATTTCTACGTGGTTTGCTTATCATTGTTATTCGGTAATATGATATGCTTTATAAGTTGCTATTACATGCTCTGTTGAGATTAAATCATTAAGGTTTTTACAGATAGAATTGTGTATTGACTCTGCATTATGTTACTGATCCTTTCAGAGTTGATTGCAGGTTATTAGTCTTAACCGAATATTCTTACTGTTCTGTTACAGAGCTTTTGTACTGAACATTCGTGTCATAGATTCATTTGAAGTTGTGTTCTTCATGATTGTTGGATTCAGAAATAATGTTGTTATATTTGGAAGCACAGTCGTATCCCTGTTAATTGAGATTGATCAGATTACTATTCCAGCGTGTTGAGTGCGTATATGATTTACTAGTACTGTTCCATAATTTATCAATAGTTAGTGTTGTTCCATTAGTGTGTTCTGCTTGATTTGCCTTAAGAGTGAAAGATTGTTATTTGATTGCGAAGAGTGCATTTGGGTTAATAGATTAAGTTTGGTTACGACTCGCGAGACTTAGTTGTTCGATTGATGTTCCATTCCATTCCAGGTTTGCTGTTCAATTCTTTATTTGCTGTTCTATTTTGCTATCTGCTGTTCCATTTACTCGCATTTGTTGTTTTGGTGTGAGAGACGATCTAAGGCCGTAGTGAGCTTTGGCATTCACTGTCTAGCTCCCAGACCCGTGGTCTATGCTCTAATTTCCTTTCCATCAGTTTCCAAAGGGATGGGTTATCGCTGCCGAACCCTTGACTGATAAGCTGCCTAGTTTTCTGAATGTGTGATTTATTCTTTTGAAGTAACTTAGTTATAGACCAGCATCCGTTTACTCTTGTATCTTTAAAACACTGTACTACTAGCATTACTCTGACAAGTGATAGCCTCAGACTGAGACACTCTTTGGAATAAAAAAACGCTCCCGGATTGACATATTAATGTGAGGTAATTAGAGGTGAAAGAGACCCTTTTTATAGCTCTACAGAGTTGTGTCCTGTTTAACTTAGTTGAACTAGTTGTATTTAGTCTAACTGACAAATACACTAGTGATGAGTGGTGTGAATTAATTGTTAATTAATTCACTAATTATTAACTCATAAATCAACTAAGGAACACATCAGTTAACTGCAATGCATGGACAGTTTATTGGAGACCAGTGTTAGAGGTGGGTGAAAGGGTGAGTCTACTATCAGTTGTGACTATTGGCTGTGCATGAGATTTGCACACACATTGATGGAGATTTCCAATGAGGATTTTGCAGTTGGAGCTATTGGGATTTGAACTTGGATCTCATCATTAATCAACTTGGATTGCGCAGTAGAGGCAGGCAGACTTGTGGAGGAGATTTGAACCTGTGACTAGTTCACTTTCCATACTAGTTTGTGTGTAGCATGTGAGATAGTGTTGAGAGCTGTGAGAGCTTTGTGCTATGTATTGTTACATGTTCTATATCATTATAATATACAGATATTTGGGGGTTTTCAGCTATTGCTTTCCCCATTACATCCTGTGTTGATATGTGTGCTTGATTATGTTTTAATGAGCGCATGCGACTGCTTTCTATTTCCGCATATTGATGATCAATTGTAGAAGAGGTTATGTATTATGCATGAAGCTTAAATTGTGTGTAATCATGATAATCTTGGTGAATAATTCAGAAAATTATTCAAATTTCTACACCGGTTACTGTTCAATCGGTTCCTCCGCCTGAGCAACATCATGTTGATTCCAAGGCGGACCTCTCCACTTCTTTGCCTATTTCTGCATCCTCCTCTTCTACTTCGCCTGGTGAAAGTCTGGATTCGAGTAACCAGGTGGCTAAGAAGAAGAAGAAGAAGACAAAGAAGAAGAAGTCTGATAAAGGAGAGGCTAGCTCTGCGGCTATTGCGCCTAAGAAGCCTTCCGTCGATAAACCTCCCAACCCTCCGCGAAAATTCAAGTTCCCTTGCATCTTGTGCATAGGAGACGATCTTCTTCGAGACTGCCCTGGCATTCCCAAGGTGCTCAAAGTATGGTCCAATGGTCATCCGCCATTGCCTTTGGCTTCCGGGAGTCAGGTTGGGGGCACGTCTTCAGCTGGTGCTGGTAAGACTCTTAAGAAGCAGGGTAATATTATCAATCCCTGTAAGTTGTGTGAAGGGCACCATGCCATTCACCTTTGTCCGTATATGGATGAGGCCAAGTGATTTTTGGACAACTTAACCAGTTCTACACCATGCCTTCCAGCTGGTTATAATCGGCTTTCTTTGAGTCCTCCATCAGCTAATCCTATGATTGGTCAAGAGTCATCCTTGGTCGATCCCGCTCCCTCGGAAATTAAAATTCAGGAATCCATTCCTGACCAACCATTGGTCGTGAGATCGGTTGACCTGGCCCTGTCTACTGTGCACCAGGTCTTTTCCATTGAGAGTGGACCTCATCCCCCTCAGGTTCTTCTTATTTCTTCAGATTCCTCAGACTTGGAGAAAGATTCTCTTGTCCCTATATCTCAAGAAGCGGCTCCTCTGCTTCCCGTGATGGAGGTCCCGGAGGATATCCCTCCCACCTTCGAGATGGAGGTCATGGAGGATGCTCCTTCTTCTTCCGTAACGCTAGGGAAAGACTATCTCGATTCAATGGTAGCCCCTCCGAGTAGTTTAGTCGCTTCCTTTGATTGGAGTCGATTTGCAGGATACCGCCTTCTGTCTTTTGTGCCTTTTGAGATCACAATACAGGCTTTTGGTTTGGCCGTACCCAGCACCATTATAAAAGAAGGCGCATCTGTTAGTGTTTTATCCTCAACTACGATTTTGGCTCGCCGCTGCTTGTGCCTGTTACGCAGAATCTGTTGGCATTTAACAGAAGAACTAGTCAACCATTAGGGATCCTTCCAAGATTACTTGTTACTTTGGGAGGTAAAACTGTCCATATGGACATGATGGTTGTTCCAGGCCCCTTGGATTTCAATCTGCTTTTGGGGCGCGATTACACCTATGCCATGGGAGCGCTTGTCTCCTCCCTTTTTCGTGTGGTCTGTTTTCCGCATGAAGGACAGATCGTGACCATTGATCAACTTTCATTCTTTGGTCTTGATATGGCAGCTGGCCTGCCATCATCCCTTCCTAGTTTTTATCCACCCGTTGTATCTGCCCCACCATAGGTCAAATATGTGGCTACCTACCCCATGCCTGTACCCAGTGATTGTGCCATTGTGCGTCAGGTGATGGGGGCATTGGGTCCTGACTTCCAGGATGTTTTCCTTCCATCAGGAGTGGAAATATTGGAAGCGATGACTTCTTTTTCATTATGACGAGGTCACCAGAGCATGGTTCCTTTCCTGTGTCAAGCTCCATAAAAAATGAAACAAGGTGCTCGGAGCAGAGTTCCTTGTCTTGTGCCAAGCTCCTTAAACCATGAAACAAGGTCTTCTGAGGATAGTTATTTTAATGTGTCAACCTCATTAAAACAATGAAACACGTTCCCGTTCAATTCGAGTCTTTGTTTAGATCTCGTAAAATCCCAGTTGATTCTTTCTCTTGATCTTGTAACTTGAACCTTCACTCCATCTGTCTCTCATATGGATTGAAGCTTAGGGGGCATGTACCTCGAATTGAGTCACCATGCTGGGGGCATGCTTACTTTTTCAAGCATAGTTTGTTTCCGTTTCAAGCTTGTGTAAAAATGAAACCGGTTTCAAGCATAGTTTATCTTTGTTTCAAGCTTGTGTAAAAATGAAACCATTCTCGTTTTACCTCTCGTGATTGCCATTTTATCAGCTTGTTTTTGCCAGATGAACCTTGGTTTTCTCACTCCATCGTCACTATCTGCTTGGCCGATCATATGCCTTCACTTGGTTGTTTCACCCGTTCCTGAGGAACTGTTGCGATGAGTGGTCTTGTTAGCCAGCCTCTTAACCTTTACTTGTTCTGAGCAGTTCCACCATTACCAGAACCAGTAGCTACCCTTTATACCACTCGTTCCTCCAGGAGGAGTCATCTTTCAGCTCTTTTCTGACTCTCTAAACATGAAAATATTGCTGAGTCCCTTATCGTTTCGATCTCGTTAAAGTGGACACGAAACGACATCTACCCAGTATATGTTTACCCCTTTTTCGGGCTGGGATAGATTATTTACGTAAAAGGAATACCCTAGCCTATTGCGACTAGGAGGTTTTCTCAGACATAGTTTTCTACCTTTTCGGATCTGAGGAACTATTTACGAAAAGGGACCTTTGGATTTTACTTTTACGCTGCCTTTTCAAACTCTCTAAACATGAAAAGACGCCGAGTTATTCCTTTGTTAGACTCATTAAACCCTGATGACATCAGATCCAGTCGTAATGACGATATTCAAGTTCCTCCTTCCTAGGGCTCATTAAATGTACTAGGATGGATTCGTCTGAAGGAGGAACTTATATGACAAGCATATGGTATCCTCTTCAAGCTTGTGTAAAAATAAAGAGGTACTCGCCAGAAATGGTAGGGGAAAATGGAACCAACATCATTGTCGTGTTGACAGTATGTCACTCTTGAACATGGCACTTGTATGCATTCATGTCGAGTTGGGGACATCTCACCTCATTATCTGATTGCCTCTGTGGGTTTGGGTGATCCCTTTTGACCTCTCATCTGCTCTTTGCCTCGTCATCATGACCTCTGATCTTTTGATGTCAAATACTGCCAAATCCACTGTTGTGCCGCCAATATGTTCAAGAGAAGTTGACCTCTGCAGATTTCAACCTTCCTCTGATTCTCATTTAAATCTTGATTCACAAAGACATTATGTTCCTCTGTCTCACGTCGATGATGTGGGAAACACTATGGCCCACCTTCGATCAAGGTCGCTTTCTGTCGAATTCAGCTCATTATCCAAGAAGCTGATCTAGAGACTCCCTTCTGGTACCTTGGAGCCTGCATGCCTCAATGGCAGGTTCTTCGCATTCGACGTGAGGTTTTCATCATTGGCTTCCGATTGAGTGATTCTACGGGTGTTCGACGCCGGCTCATTGATTCACACGCTGTGGATTGTCCCTATAGTACCTTGAGGACCATTGTCATTATTGGTGGTACCTCTCGCGTCTGTTAACAGCTTTCATCATTGGCTGGTAATCAGGAGATGTTCTTGCATGTTCAACTTCAGCTCACATATTCACATGCTTGAACTTGTACTTTGTTTGGGTCTGGATGGAGCGCAAGACCCTGGATTCTGTCTGTTATAATCCAGGCTGCGATTTTGTGGATTCTTATGATTGGTTACATGACTCACCGATTGGATGGCTGCGACCATACCTGAGTCTATTTATCGATCCTCACTGGATGGCTGCATCCATGCCTCGAATCTGGATTATTACATACTCTGTTATGGATGGTTGCGCCCATACCACATATGTATCATGTATTTGAGATATCAATTGTACTTCTCTACGCAGGTTCTTCGACGGTGGTGTTTTCAGTTGGACACGTTCTCGTAAAGCATTTCACCCCTCTCTCTCTTTCGGGCCTAAAGTATAGATTACAATTGCATAGTTTTCGAAGAAGAGGATTTTGCATAGATTACATTGCATTATTCGCATTGTTGAATGTTTGAAATTACTTTCGGATAATGAAAGTCATCTAGTTTGGAAAAGTTTCGTTTTGAGTGTTGTTGTTTTTTGCATCATTGTTTGAAGCTCTTCCCTTAATTAGATAGCATTCATCAAATTGAAAATATTTCTTTTCTCATATATCTGCATATAGGAGATTGTCAGATGACACTCGCTAGGGCCTGAAAATTGAAACATAATTGAAGATCAACATTAAAATTTATTCAATCAACCTAAGGCAACATTGAAACATTAATGAAATATTTAAGAGGTCTAGGCTAGCGACGTGTTCTGGCGTCTTTAAACCTAGTAGCTGTCGTTCGCCTCTTGTCTTTAGACATCACTAGTACGAACTTGTGCTCCTCGTACCGTCGCGTATATAAAGGGAGACCCCACTAGGTTTCCATCCTTTATCCATAGGAAGCCGAGTCTGGCGCCCTATACCCGTGATAGACCGGACACAGCATTCGGGGAGATTGCCTGCACGTACGTTAAGTCCTTGGTTTATTTCTTTTTCATTTTGAAACCAAGGTGTATATTGCAGTTCACGGTTATTTGGTACACCCTTTTCCTAGTATTCTTGAGTAGTCATTTGATCTTTTTTGACTCTTTAAATTTGAAAAGATCATCAAGCGCTTGTCCTTTCACGCTTGTTTCCAATCTGAAAGCAATAGAGTCACCTTTTACTCGTTTCTTGACTCTTAAAATATGAAACGATAGAGTTTTGTTTCAATGTTTTAAAAATTAACTGCCCACGTAATATTCCTGGTTAAAGTTAGTTTCCTTAGGGTGTTGTTTTGAAGATCGTTTATGATGGAAAATTTTCCGGAGTACA
Organism: Pinus albicaulis; assembly: GCA_034641835.2. Classification (NCBI taxonomy): domain Eukaryota; kingdom Viridiplantae; phylum Streptophyta; class Pinopsida; order Pinales; family Pinaceae; genus Pinus; species Pinus albicaulis. Next base: position 1,207,296,437 of record CM076572.1, on the reverse strand, counting down.
CCAACCAAGGAATCCCTTCCGATGGGAATCTTGGTCCTTTTCCTCCTTTTGGAAATGTTGGCGCTCCTTATATGGCAACGTTGTCCCTTCCTGGGTTAACTGTTGGGTTGCCTGTTTGGTTGTTTTCAACCTCTGTGGTCCCGAATGTCCCAGCTACTCTGCGACTATTGCGCCTAAGAAGCCTTCCGTAGATAAACCTCCCAACCCTCCGCGGAAAGTCAAGTTCCCTTGCATCTTGTGCATGGGAGACCATCTTCTTCGAGACTGCCCTGGCATTCCAAAGGTGCTCGAAGTATGGTCCAATGGTCTTCTGTTGTTTCCTTTGGCTTCCGGGAGTCAGGTTGGGTGCACGTCTTCATCTGGTGCTGGTAAGACTCTTAAGAAGTAGGGTAAGATTACCAATCCCTATAAGTTGTGTGAAGGGCACCATGCCATTCACCTTTGTCCGTATATGGATGAGGCCAAGCGAGTTTTGGACAACTTAACCAGTTCTACACCATGCCTTCCAGCTGGTTATAATCGGCTTTCTTTGAGTCCTCCACCAGCTGATCCTATAATTGGTCAAGAGTCATCCTTGGTCGATCCCGCTCCCCCAGAAATTCAAATTCAGGAATCCATTCCCGACCAACCATTGGTCATGAGATCGGTTGACCTAGCCCCGTCTACGGTGCACCAGGTCTGTTCCGTTGAGAATGGAACTCATCCCCCTCAGGTTCTTCTTGTTTCTTCAGATTCCTCAAACTTGGAGAAAGATTCTCCTATCCCTATATCTCAAGAAGCGGCTCCTCTGCCTCCCATGATGGAGGTCTCGGAGGATATCCCTCCCACCTTCAAGATGGAGGTCGTGGAGGATGCTCCTTCTTCTTCTGTAACACTAGGGGAAGAACATCTCGATTCAATGGTAGCCCCTCCGAGTAGTTTAGTCGCTTCCTTTGATTGGAGTCGATTTGCAGGATACCGCCTTTCCTCTTTTGTGCCTTTTGAGATCATAGTACAGGATTCTGGTCTAGCCATACCCAACACCATTATAGACGAAGGCATGTCTGTTAGTGTTTTATCCTCAACTACTTAGCAAGATTTTGGCTCGCCGCCGCTTGCGCCTGTTACGTAGAATCTGTTGGCATTTAACAAAAGAACTAGTCAACCATTAGGGATCCTTCCAAGATTACCTATTACTTTGGGAGGTAAAACTATCCATATGGACGTGATGGTTGTTCCAGGCCCCTTGGATTTCAATCTGCTTTTGGGGCGCGATTACACCTATGCCATGGGAGTGCTTGTCTCCTCCCTTTTTCGTGTGGTTTGTTTTCCGCATGAAGGACGAATCATGACCATTGATCAACTTTCATTCTTTGGTCTTGATATGGTAGCTGGCCCGCCTTCATCCCTTCCTAGTTTTTATCCACCCGTTGTATCTGCCCCACCATAGGTCAACTATGTGGCTACCTACCCCGTGTCTGTACCCAGTGATTGTGCCATGTGCATCAGGTGCTGGGGGCATTGGGTCCTAACTTCCAGGATGTTTTCCTTCCATCAGGAGTGGAACTCTTGGAAGCGATGACTTCTTGTTCATTATGATGAGGTCACTGGAGCATGGTTCCTTTCCTGTGTCAAGCTCCCTAAAAAATGAAACAAGGTGCTCGGAGCAGAGTTCCTTGTCTTGTGCCAAGCTCCTTAAACCATGAAACAAGGTCTTCTAAGGATAGTTCTTTTAATGTGTCAACCTCGTTAAAACAATGAAACATTTTCCCGTTCAATTCGAGTCTTTGTTTAGATCTCGTAAAATCCCAGTCGAGTCTTTCTCTTGATCTCGTAACTTGAACCTTCACTCCATCTGCCTCTCATATGGATTGAAGCTTGGGGGGCATGTACCTCGAATTGAGTCACCATGCTGGGGGCATGCTTACTTTTTCAAGCATAGTTTTTTTCCGTTTCAAGCTTGTGTAAAAATGAAACCGATTTCAAGCATAGTTTATCTCTGTTTCAAGCTTGTGTAAAAATGAAACCATTCCCGTTTTACCTCTCGTGATTGCCATTTTATCAACTTGTTTTTTCCAGATGAACCTTGGTTTTCTCACTCCATCGTCACTATCTTCTTGGCCGATCATATGCCTTCACTTGGTTGTTTCACCCGTTCCTGAGGAACCGTTGCGATGAGTGGTCTTGTTAGCCAGCCTCTTAACCTTTACTTGTTCTGAGCAGTTCCACCATTACCGGAACCAGTAGCTACCCTTTATACCACTCGTTCCTCCAGGAGGAGTCATCTTTCAACTCTTTTCTGACTCTCTAGACATGAAAATATTGCCGAGTCCCTTATCGTTTCGATCTCATTAAAGTGGACACGAAACGACATCTACCCAGTATACGTTTACCCCTTTTTCAGGCTGGGATAGATTATTTACGAAAAAGGAATACCCTAGCCTATTGCGACTAGGACTATTTACGAAAAGGGACATTTGGAGTTTACTTTTACGCTCCCTTTTCAAACTCTCTAAACATGAAAAGACGCCGAGTTCTTCCTTTGTCAGACTCGTTAAACCCTGATGACATCGGATCCAGTCGTAATGACGATATTCGAGTTCCTCCTTCCTAGGGCTCGTTAAATGTACTAGGATGGATTCGTCCGAAGGATGAAATTATATGACAAGCATATGGTATCCTCTTCAAGCTTGTGTAAAAATAAAGAGGTACTCGCCAGAAATGGTGGGGGAAAATGGAACCAACATCATTGTCGTGTCGGCAGTATGTCACTCTTGAACATGGCACTTGTATGCATTCATGTCGGGTTGGGGACATCTCACCTCATTATCTGATTGCCTCTGTGGGTTTGGGTGATCCCTTTTGACCTCTCATTTTCTCTTTGCCTATTCATCATGACCTCTGATCTTTTGATGTAAAATACTTCCAAATCCACTGTTGTGTCGCTAATATGTTCAAGAGAAGTTGACCTCTGCATATTTCAACCTTCCTCTGATTCTCATTTAAATCTTGATTCACAAAGACATTATGTTCCTCTGTCTCACGTCGATGATGTGGGAAACACTATGGCCCACCTTCGATCAAGGTCGCTTCCTGTCGACTTCAGCTCATTATCCAGGAAGCTGACCTAGAGACTCCCTTCTGGTACCTTGGAGCCTGCATGCCTCAATGGCAGGTTCTTCGCATTCGACGTGAGGTTTTCATCATTTGCCTCCGATCGAGTGATTCTACGGGTGTTTGATGCTAGCTCGTTGATTCACACGCCGTGGATTGTACCTATAGTACCTTGAGGACCATTGTCATTATTGGTGGTACCTCTCGCGTCTGTTAACAACTTTCATCATTGACTGGTAATCAGGTGATGTTCTTGCATGTTCGACTTCAGCTCACATATTCGCATGCTTGAACTTGTACTTTGTTTGGGTCGGGAGGGAGCGCAAGACCCTAGATTCTGTCTGTTATAATCCAGGCTGCGATTTTGTGGATTCTTATGATTGGTTACATGACTCATCGATTGGATGGCTGCGACCATACCTGAGTCTATTTATCGATCCTCACTGGATGGTTGCGTCCATGCCTCGGATCTGGATTATTACATACTCTGTTATGGATGGCTGCGCCCATACCACATATGTATCATGTATTTGAGATATCAATTGTACTTCTCTACGCAGGTTTTCCGACGACGGTGTTTTCAATTGGACATGTTCTCGTAAAGCATTTCACCCCTCTCTCTCTTTCGGGCCTCATGCTTTAGGGGGCATCTGTTACACAGTAATTTTTCACCGTCCTTGCAATCCCCATATCGCCCATTGGAGGGTCATTTCTGTGACCAATAATCAGTGTCATGCCTTGCAAATACCATCATTGCATCCCTTTCCATGAGGACAACATTCCTTCTGTTGATCATTTCCTGAGCAGGCCCCTAAAAACACCTGTTTTTGCCTTGGCGCTGATAGCCCGTTATGTACTTGCGCCAATGAGGAAAATTAACACTGAGCTCGCGCCAATTGGCTTTCTGTCCCAGTTAAGCACCCGTGCCAATCTGTTTTTGGAATTTTTTTTAAAAAAAGAGGCGAAGTTTCGATTACAACAACTTCTTGGATGAGTCATCAGGAGTGGTTTCGACTGAATAACCATGGCCTTCCTTCTTTGGCCTCTTGTTTCCACCTTATGGGGAACCTCCCAAGGGATAAGGCCTCCCTTCCACTATTGTAGGGATCCCAACCTCCTCCTCTCCTCTATAAATATAGCCTTCATCCATTGATGAAGGAGCTGAATGGTTGAGTCTCCAAGTTCCCAAGAGCCATCAGAGCCTTATGCTGCAAGAGCCTTGATTCATTCCCTTAAGGCCAAATCAAAGCAAGGAGATCATTGTCGAGACATCCAAAGGGAGAGGTTTGTCCCATCCCCGACAGGATTTTTCGAGACGTGTTCCGCTGGCGACCCTCCGAAGGAGAATTCGGCGTTAGGGCTATGGTTGTATTCTTCTTTGATTGATTAATGATAAGCGACTATTGGTTATGGTTCCACTCTTGTTGTTGATTATGATGTTGAGTTATGTCTTCTCTAACTAACATATAGTTGCATATACTGGATTTTACGCTTGTGTTTGTTTTGTTTCTTGCGTGTGCAGGTGTCCGATCACGAAGATCGTGAGGATTGTGATCTGCCAGAGCTAAGGGACGGGAGCGCTACTTTCTCTACAAGCGACAGCGTTGGATTCCAGGTAAGCCTTCGTCGCTAGTTGGTTTATTTGCAATTAGGAACCTGCACTATAGCGTGAACGATTGTTGCTAGACCCGGTCTGGGCTAGTAGGGATCGCCTCTGTCCGCAGAGGAGATTTACCTCCACAACAATTTGCCAATATTTCAAATTATCAAGTATTGTTGGCCTATGTATCACCTCAATAGTGTTCTGATGATTTGGATGAAAAGGTAATCTACATGTGCTGGAAAAATTAGCCAAACTGTGTGATTGCATATTCTATTTCCTTGGAATAACAACAAAGTCAATTTCAAGAAAACAATTTATCAAGTCTAGAATGGTTTTTCTGTATTGGATAAGTCTAGGATTATTCACAAGATACTTTCCTTTGATTTGTTTTATGATAAGTTTTGAGTCTCCCATGACAGAAACTCTTTTGGCACCAAATTTTCTTATAATTCGTAGTCCTAAAAATAATTCTTCATGCTCTGCCAAGTTATTAGTGCATTTAAGTTTAACCTGAAATCATGTCCTTCTGAATGATCATTATTTAAGTTATAGATCCATACTCCAGATCCTGCTCCTATTTTGTTTACAGAACCATCGAAATATAGATGCCACATAGACTCATGAGTTATATTGTCACTATCAATTTATTTGTGTTTCTTTAACTGTTATTTTGTATTTTCCAGTGTCTGAATTACATAGGATAAAAGAGCCCATCTCAGAATGCAGGGAATATATAGGACAATTATGTGGTTTTTCTACACCACTGACCATGAATTTCATCAGGGCTTCTCTATAAATATTTTTTGACTTACCAAATACAGAAATTGTCACATATTACATGTATAACTGCAGTGATTCCTGTAATTTTTCTCCCAGTGAGTGAGATAATAACATTCCATATTTTGGAGGGATATCAACAACTACAATATCCATGACAATACTCTTATCTGGGTATTGGACTAGAGTTACACACATATATTTTATCAGGCCAAGACATTTAACTTGACTAGAATCAAAGGAGAACAGGTCTTTGTATGGTCTAGTGATGTCTAAGTTCAGTTTTTCTATGACTTCTTTCGGCATTAAGTTATGAGATGCTCCAGAATCTAACATAGCATTGTGTAAGATTTTATCATGAATATTCAAGCTAATGTAGAATGGAGGGACACCTCCTTCTTGATGTTTTCCATTTACCTCGGGACCAAATAACAACTCTAGTTGATCATCAAAGAGGTTAAAAACATCTTCAACTTCTCCTATGTTTATTGTTTCAGTGATTTGGGCATTATATGAATAATTTTTCACCATCTATGTTAAAGGAACTGGTATTTTCAACTTAGCTATTTTAGTTTTGATATTAAATGGAATTTGAGTTTTTCCTAATTGAATGATTTCATCTTTTCCAATTGTAGTTTGTGTATTTTTCTCTTCTTTATCTATAGTTGGTAATTTAGTTTCTATTTCAACTGTTTTCTTTTCAATTTTCTTGTCTGGAATAGTTTGAGTGGCAGTTGAAGTTTTATTTGCAGTTGATGTTTGAGTTTGAGTTGATGTAATGTCTACAATATTTGGAGTGGAAGTTTTATGAGTTTCTCTAGGGAGAATTTGTAGAAATTTGGACACAGGAGCTTCTATTGTTTTCTCGGTTTGTGTTTAGACTGATTTCTTAACAGGATCTTCTGTGTTCTTTTTACTTCTAAGGATATACTGTTTATGAAATTCATATATTGCAAACTCATAGCCTTGTTTATAGTCAAAGTACTCTCCAGATTCTAACTGTAATTGTTGTAACATGTATAATTCTTGTTCTTCTCGGGTAAGAAACATAGTATTTTCATCATTTATTCTCATTAAGTTTATCTGGGTGTCCTGGTATTCTTCATTTTCTTGGGAACTTTCGGCATATTTTTCTTGGAAAGGTGGTCTAATCTGTTGATCAGGGACTACTTCTCTTGATTTACCATTATTAGGATTTTTCCTAAAATTAGAGTTTCTGATTTGAGTACCTTGTTGTTGATTTTCCCACTGAGGTTTTCTTTCCATGTTTTCTAATATATCCATAATTCTCTCCATACTTTTTGCTAAAATATCTATCTTAATGTCAGAAGTGGATGGTTCTTCCTTATGGTTACTCTCCTTTCGTTTCTCATCCTAGATATTTTAACTAATAAGTTAGCTTCTACACTAACTGCATTACTTTATAGTTGTTCTAATGTTTTAGGGTTTCTTTCTCTCAATTGATAAGACATATCAATGTCAAAACCATATAGAAATTTGATTAGGGCCAAGTTTGGTGGAGGTTTTATATTTGTAGAAATTGCATTATAAATGGTGTTAAACCTAATACAGTAATCCTGAACCGATTCATTATGAGCTCTTCTAATGTTTCCATATTCAGATAATATTTTTAAAGGGTTTTTCTTTCTTTCCCATCTATTGATAAACAATCTATGGAAAGTAGCTAAATCAAAAATATGACCAACAGGTAAAGCTTTAAACCATTTTTTGACATCTCCTACTAGTGTCTGTGCAAATAATCTCATTTGAACATCATCTTCATCAACTTCATGTAATTCAAAGTATTTAGTCATTTTCTTTACATGTTGTTGAGAAGTATATTGACCAGTACCGTAAAAATGAAAATTTTTACTTTGTTAATCCTGTAGCATGGCATGTAAAGGGGCTTGTAAGGCCAAAGGGGCATATCTGGCTGCCATGGCTAAGATGCTAGCTTGACTGGGAGGTAAATTTGTGGTGCTTGGAGATGAGGTTGAAGTGCTCGGAAATGAACTTGAAGTGTTTGCAGATGAACTTGGAACACTAGAAGATGTACTTGGAACACTCGAGGATGTAATTGGAATGCTAGAATATGAGCTTGAAACTTTAGGATCGAGAGGAAACTTGGGGATGAATGGTTCTGTGGAATGAACTATAGTGGAGATAATGGGTGAGGTGTAACTAAATTGATTTGTTTTTATAGTTTCTGAAGGAATGGTAGAACGCTTAGGGGTAGCAACAACTAGGGCAACTAATTCAACTGACTGTTGAAAATATGCTTCATCTATATCTCTAATCAAATTTGAGGTCAAATCATCAAGTTTATCAAAAGTGTCTAGAACCTGTTGATCTAAGTCAAGTTGTATAGTTTTATTCTTTTCTTCAATAAATTGAATAAAATCAGGATCTATTACAATATCATAGATTGAATTTTCAGATTTGGTTCTAAATAAAAAATTTTCAAATGATAAATCAAATTGAATATCTTGTATACTTGATAATTCTTTAGGGAGTGAATTTTCTTTGATTAATTGACTAATGCTTCCTAGGCTTTCTATTTTTTTAAATTTTCTTAAAATTCTGTCAGGATCATCAACTATTATAGTAGGTTGTGGATCAAGATGAGCCCTGGTATAGTATGTTCTTTTAGTAGGCATAATTTTAGTTTTCAATGATAATTTTTAACAACCCTTAAAAAACATTAATGCAAATAATGGGAAGAATTGTTTCTTTTAAGATTTATTTAAACTGAGGAATGATTCCCCAGTATGTTTGCCAATATGTTATCACTCTGAAATTTCCCAAGGGTTGTTACGTGTGTTAAAAGATATAACAGAGGTAACTACAAACCTACTTTTGAGATTAGGATCTAGCCTTCCTAATGCTTAGAGAGGGCTCTCTCTTAATGATTTAACTTTGTTGTTTTAATTGATTTTAGGCTAGTTATGTATGCTTGATTTGGTTTGATTTTGATTTTTTGTTGGAATTACTGATTTAGATGGATAGGTGCCTGTCTATTTTCCATTGGGCTATGGAGTCAATATAGCAAGAAAACATAACATAAACAAATGATAAAAGCAGTGTTACAGGGCACGGTATCTGAGCAAAAATCATATCTTTTAGGCTGAATAGTGAAGTGATTTTTAATCGGGATCAAGGAGTTGTTAAGGATTCCTTAAATTGGATAATGAAGGAAGGTGAAGGAGGTCAATCAGGATTAGAGGTAAATTAAGAATCCTCTGAACCAGATATCAGAAGAAAACATAAAAAATGGATAACAGTTCAAAACAAAGTGTACTTAAACAAATTATGCAATAATATTCAAATTTATAAAACATGCAATTTTATGGAATACTTAAGAAAAGAACATGAAAAATTGAAATATACTTCACTGAAGTAGCTCAACACATGAATCCTATAAAGAAATTCCTTTATTACTTGTCATGTCTGTCAACTGGAAAAAGGTACAATAAACCCTCAGGTAGTAGATCAATTCAACTATAGAAATATTTAGGAATCCACTCTTAATGCTTCGAATTGATGAAGTATTTATACAAAACTTAATAAAAAATATCCTGTCAAATAACTAGGATTTATTCAAGGGAAATAAAATATCTTCATGCAAGAAGATAGAGACACCTATTTAACTAAATGCAAGATGTCCTTGTTTATTGGATTTGTTGTTTGTTTCTATGATATTTGTTGTCTTTCACACTGCTTGTCATATGACTTTTCTTTTAACTCTATATTTTATATGTATTCATATCATATATCTTTATGTGTCTACTCTTTAACTCTGTGAATTTCCTTTTACCTGACTGCTCTGTTTACTCTTTAACCTTGTCTCTCTTTTACCTTTTTTTACTTTTACCTGTCACAGTAAATCACACCATTTTTCCCAGGCTTCTTCATCTATAAGTTTAATCTTTACCATCCTCCTATAAATCTCATCTGTCTCATTATACTTGGTAAATGTAGGCTTGTTTACAAAAAGATGATTTACCTCATGCTAGAGGTAAAAGAGATTTTCAAAGATTTGAAAGAGCACTTTGCCTGTAGGAATTCCTTTCAATGAGGAATTGTTGGAATTTACTTTAGCTACTTTCCTAATCTTTTTATCATAATATTCATGCCTCATTAGTCTATCATTGATCACTAATGGATTAGGCAGAAATTTTTGTCTCAAAAAATAAACTTGTTCATGAATCTGTTCACTGCAAGCTCCATAGTTTGACACTTATCCTCAAGCTGTGTCATCAGATTTCTCTTTGAAATCACTTTCTTTACCTCTAAGATGGTCTCTGTTCTATCTGTTATCCCTAGTTATTATAATTCCTGCTCGTTTTTAGAATTTAGGAACTTTATAATCACAGTGGCTTCCTCTGGTTTCTTCCCAAGATCTTCTTTGACTTTTTTAATTTCAATACTTGCTTCCTTTATCAAATCTTTCTACTCAAATATAACTTGGATAGAAGGCCAAATATCATTAACAGAGTTAACGATATTGGTCCACAGTTGTTTATTTTCTTGGGCCAAAGCTCTCGCTAATGTTAATTATTTTTCTAACCTTTGGATCCTATCATTCAACCCATTGGATTTTTGTGTTTCAGATTAATACATGATTTGAGCCAATTTCTTTTCATCTTCTAGAATTTTTACTTGTTCTTTAAGCCTATTGATCTCAGTAGTTTGAATTGACATATCTTGAATTGCCTTAATAAATTTACTTGCCTCATCATTGGGATGGGATGATGCTGTTGCTAGTGTAGTTGCTGGAACTTCTGTTGTCACTGGAACTGCTGCAGTAGCTAGGACTGCTGTAGAACTGCTGTTGTAGCTGGGATTGATGTTGAAGCTATAGGAATGGCAGTAATAGGAACTTCTTCCATGTTGGATTTCTTTTCCTGCACTAATTTTTCCATTTCAGTTTCCATCTCTTTCACTTGAGCTGTCAACTGAATGATGAGATTCATCATTTCATCCTTCTGATTTTCATTCTCCAAAACTTCTTTAGTTTGTGCATGTTCTGTTTTTGGTAACTTAAGCTATTTCTTCAATTCAACTATGTCTGCATTCTTATTCTTGATAAGCTCTTCTGCTGCTTTGATATTCTTTGGATAATATCCAACCTCCATAACCAATTATTCAAGTGATTTTATTCTATTATCTTTTGCTTGTGAAGAAGCTTTCTCTAGTTTTAATTGTGACCTGATATTTTCTAGAGAATTCTGTAGTTTTTGGACACTTAAAGCCTTGTTTGTCATAGTATAATAGATCATTTCTCCTGCTTGTTTATGAAAATCAATCTGATCTATGGGATGTACATCTTTAGAAAGAACTTAAAAGGATTTTTTCTTGTAAAATGTTGATGATTTTGGAGCCTGCACTGTTGGATGTAAAAATGTCATTTGCATATTTATAGTTTTGTAATCAAATGTTGATAACAATGTGTTCTGGTCACTGGGAGTTTGTTTCCAGTACTGGGCATAAGTTACATCTTTCAATGCTTCATTCTTGATTTTGATTTCTTTGTATTTTTCCATTATATATTTCTCTTTATCCACTGGTTTGCTTGATGATGAAACTTCTACACTATGTTGTTTCTGAATTATTTGTGCACTGGAGGTTGATGGAAGTTGTGTTTCTTCTGAAATTTAATGGAGGTGCATCATCTCTAACCACTATATCTGTATCAATAACTTCAACTGTATCAACTATTTCTTCCTGTTCTATCACTGGATTCATTTTTTCCTTTTTCCTGTACATTAACTTGAATTTGGTATCAGAAGTAGTCTCTGTAGAATAAGAGCCTTCCTCTCTTTCCCTCTTTGAATTTATGTCCTATGGGGCTAGAGTAAGCAGGATGGAACTAGTATCAACCTGCTTCTCCACCTCCTGTAAAGTATTTTCCAACCACTCTGACTGGTTGGAATACTTTTAAACATCGGGCTTTGACTCATGAATAAAAGAGCTCAATTTTAATTTGACTCTTAACTTACTTATGACTCCCAAAGGATCATATTTCCATCTGAAATATTATTGAACTTGAAATCTTATAAATATTTGCCTGCTTGTTAACCAACATTCCTATTATTTCAAATAAAAGGAACACGCTGGTTCTTAATCTTAAATTGAGTTTTCTTCTTTGTTGAAAGGAAATTAACTTCATCTGAATTCAGGATTTTTCTGATGTATTACAATGCAAATAACCTCATTGGGAGGTATTTGGGAAGTTTGTATGGAGTAAGTTAGTTTTCATACACTCTAATATCTGTATGATTCTGGTATAAATACCAGTCTCCTGTTTTAGTTTGATCTAACAATTGTAATACCTTATTTATCTCTTCATTGACTCTAGGTTGTATGCTACTGCTTAGCATATTAAAAACTAGATAAAAAAATGAATCATTGAAGTCTTTATAGCTGAATTATGTGGAATACTTTCTGATCAAGGATGTCCAAAAGGCTACAGATTGGGGGTTACCCTCTGTGTCCAGTTTTTGGAGGATAATTGCAAACGTTTCTGAACAAAACTGAGGAGTATTTAAATACTCCTTCCTCTGGTAATTTGACCAGCTGATCATGGATTTAATTTGATAGGTATTAGGCAAAGTTAAAGGTTGAAGCTGGAGGCTGACCTGGGTAGAATATGGATAGAAAACCTAGGATGGATGCATCTACATATTCATCAGTAAAATACCCTAAAATACATGAAAACATTGTGACAATGTTTCTGGTACTCTTTGAAAATATGGAAGCTGAGTACGGAGGATTACTTTTTGGGGTTTCTACTAATGGAGGAAGGAAGGTCTGGAATATTTGGAATCTTTTTTAGAAGTCTAGCTTTAGGTAGAGTTCAGTAAGGATTTCAATAGATAGTTGGGCTTCATCAGGATTTTTTTGGATCTGTAACATCTAATTTATAGGTTGAGCAGTAATTGTGAAAAGGGATTCTTGATTTGGGGTAATTAGAGCTCTTTCATTGGGAAAATAATTGATCTATCAGAGTCTAATAAGTTCAGGGAATTGAAAGTTCTGTGGGAAGATGTATTTAGGTAGGTTTGATACCCAGAGGTGGATATCATCATCTTGATCAATGATTTTGTCATGGCTCCAGCAGTGGAGCTCTAAAAGGATAAAATCAGTGACAATATTATTGATTTTGAAGTCCTTGTCAGCTATAGGGGTGTGGTCAACATCTACCACAGGTGGTTGTAGAGGGTTAACAGATATAATGCTCTGGGAGGCCATCGTTTTGTTTAATTTATCAATTTATTACTTTATGTGCTTAATTTAATGGTCTCAGGTGGCTCAGGATTACCTAGAAAATAGTTGAATTTGTTCTGCAGAAGTCCAGGAGGCAGCAGGGGCTTTCTTGGTCTACAAGGCTTCAATTCTGACCATGAATGTCTTCAAACTAGGTCGATAAAGGTTTCTTTTGGATTTTCTTCCGCAATTAAACAACAATAGTGAAAAAATGGTTTTGGGTGGGCTTTATTACTTTTAACCGGAAGTAGTTAATCACATGGCACAGGGTTGAATTTAAATAGTATCTGGTTTCATCGCATATCAAAAAGGTGGTATGGTGGGTTATCGCACAGTGAGAAGCAGTATAGTGGTTTCGAGGCTGGGGGGTGTTAGGTTCCCATGATTTTATATATTGGTAAGACCAAATGCACAAGGTAACATCAGACTAGTCTTTGGAGTCCTAGGACCTAGCTTTCCTAGACTTAGAGAGGGCTCTCTCTATTGTATGCAAAGGATGTGAACTTGTTTTCTTTTAGGGTTTTATTTTAGGCTAGTTGTTAAGTGTAGAGTTTGTTTGTTTGTTTTGGTTGGGTAATATGGTCAAGTAGAATATATAGAATGAGGAAAAATCCAAGTCATTGGGCTATGGAGTCTATAAAAAGTCATGGAAATTTTAGCAATGAATTAGGGTGCATAGCAGGGAAAATCTATCATGGTCAGCGGATTTTCAAGATTTGTGTGAAATGAGGTGAACATCATGTTTGTGAATAAATTAGGGCAAAGGGAAATCAAGAATCCTTTGTCAAATACTTAAAACAAGAAGGGAATTCAACACTATTTAGCATAAATAAGTATTCAATAGACAGGGCACACCAACAACTCTTTGATTCCACTTAAGCAAATAAGCATTTCAGACAAACATTCCAATGAAATATAGAAGGCGAGAAACTCATTTAACTTCTAGTGATTTCACCTTCAAGGTTAGAAAACATTTAAGATAAACATACAACTTTAATCAAAGAAGAGGGAACTCCTAAACATCATTTTTTATAGCTATAAAGATCTTCAAAACAACTTTTCAAGCATGGACAAAGGGTATGATTGAAACATAGCCTTTTTGGCAAACCTAACCAAGTGGTACTTTGAAGAATGACCTCAATAATAGTGTTTAAGTGACATCAAACAAGCAGGGCTAACCATAAAACATCTATGATATCTACTGTATTAAACCATTCATGAGATAAACAATCTTGGGTGGGTCTAGAGAGCAATTAAGGGTTCTCTAAACTGACCTAGCAGATGAAAAGATAAAAGCAGTGAAGAACAAACAGAGTCAAGGTGCCTTTGAAGAACATTTATTAGTGTAAATCCTTTGTCCTACTGCAACATAAGAAGATGAAAACAACATGATACATAATAAAACATGGACTGAATAGAAGCAGATCACCATTAACTAAGCTTAGGGATCTTGCAAGAAAGCCTTCTCCATCAACAAGGAAAACAAGCCTTTCACAATCTCCACAACACTAATTTCCTCTTCAAGCTCCAAAAAACCATATATTAATCTCAAGAGTCATCAAATTCCAACCTTTTACAATGAAGCCCTCATGCTCTATTTATCTAGCAAAGGCGGGAAAAAAACCCTAAATAGGGTTGAAAATGTCAAAATCATCCATAAATGTCATAAATGCCCAAGAGACCATGCAAGGCCCAAGGCACAAAATATCTCATGAAATAAATGCCAAAATAAATCCTATCACCTAATTTTGGATTGATTTGCCTCAAAAAAAATTAAAATATCATTTTGCAATTAATGAGTGTTTTTTGTTGACTTTTGGCCAAAAACACACAGTGAGGTCTGAAAACGTAGCACCTTCCTGGGCATAAAATAGGTCCACTTGCAGCCAGGTTTTGGTGGCCTTCCCGATGTTGTATTTTGCTATGTGATATCCCGTTGGAAAGCTTTCTGAGTCTACTTTCCAAATATACCTTTTTTTCTTGATTGAGATTAATTTACCTATTCAAAATACAAAATTACCAACACTACTCTAGGCACAACGCCAAGCCTGAAAATGAGGCAGAAAGGTGAAAAATGAGGTGTTTTTTGACCTTTTGAGGGGTAAAAAATGCTCCAAAAAATTTGGTGAGAAGAATGTAATAGGCATGAGGATTCCAAAAATTTAAATTTCCCCCTCTGAAGATGTCTGAGATGAAAGCGTAGCACTAGGGGTGCTGCGCTTAGAGGCCTCCAAATTCACAAAAAACCAAAAATTGTCAAAATTTTCTCAAATTTGGTGGATGTCTCCCCTATGGGGTTTGAGAGACCTGTAGAGAATATTGTGCCAAGATTCCAAGGTTAGCTTGGCCTTTTTACTTTTTGAGTTCCTGTAGCCTGGCATGGGCCTTCTTGAGTTTAGCCCTTGCAACTTGATTCCTTTGGGCATAATGTTTGGTCATATTTATTTGTAGATAAAGGCCCTTATTATCTTCTTCATATGATTGTGCTCATCCTTATAATATTCACTATTATGCATTTCCATGCAAAGGCACCTTTCTATCTATCTAATTTCTGCATATTTGCTATGGAGCAGTACGCTAGTGGCCTTCCTTTTATCTTCTTTCTCACTATCGAAGTTAATGATATCAAACTCTTGCTCAATCTCATGCCGATTTTCTCATTCCTTTACTTTCTCTTTGCCTTTGTCTAGTGGTTTAGGAAATGAGGAAAACATGGCCCTTTTCCTTTTAGAGGCAGTAAACACATACCCTTCCCCTATGTGATAGGTCAATGCAGGAGGTTTTTTAGTGATCATTGTGGTGTCTTCCTCTTCATTACTGCTCTTAGTATCACTAGGGACCTCATAATTCTTTCTGTCAGTGTAACTCTGAGTTTTTCAGCTGCCCCTAGCATCATTATTGTCACTGTAGGGCTCACTGTTTCCACTATTTTCTTGACTTTCATGAATGTTATCAGGATTGTCATGAATGTCCTCTCCTTCATTGAGGTATGCACTGCCATCAGTCTCTTCATCTTCCTCACTATTATCATCACCTTCACTGTCATGATAGTCCTTAGTGTCACTGTCATTACTAGCATCACTATTAGTTTGCACATTCTCTGACTTTTTACTGTCTCCTACGTTGTCCTTTGTATCATCATGGATCTCACTGTTTTTATTTCTTGCATGGTCATCATGACTGTTGTCCTGATTGTCACCTCCATCTATCTCCATGTCCTTTGTATCATGGCTTACCTCTTCCTCTTCATCACTAAGAGCCTTACTGTTTTCATTGCTCCTAGGCTGATTTTCACCATCATCACCCTCACTGCTCTCAATCTCCATGTTTGCTACTTCATTTTGGCTTGCCTCATCATCACCGTCTTCTTCATAGTCACTCTCTTTCTTAGTGCCACTTCCTTATTCATTTGATGCATTGGGAGAAGATGTGGAAGGGATGTTTTCTTGAGGGGAGGAGCAATTTTAACTTGTTTGTAGGTCTTTGGATGTAGCTTTTAGGTGGTCCCTTTTTGTTTTTGGAAAATTCTACAGGTGGGAGATATTTCCTAGGCCTAAGCATAGCGCTTGGCAGAAACTAAGCCTGTCGGGTCCTCTTAGGTGCAGTGCTGCCCGCATGTAGGCCTGCCGGGCTCCTGGGCGTAGCGTTGCACATTTTGTGCAAGCCTACCAGGCTCCTGAGCGCAGCACTGCACGTTTCGTGCAAGCCTGACGGTCCCCTAGGCACAGCCCTGAGCAGAAATGGGTGAGTCGGGCTCCTCTTTAAACGTAGTGTTGGGCAATCCTGGGTGAGTTGGGTCCTCTTGTGTGCAGCAATGCCCGCGTGTAGGCCTGCTGAGCCTTTCCTGTGCATGTTGGGTCTTCCTGTTGGGAAAACGGGTAGTGCCCAGCTGTAAGCGCAGCGCACCATGCTCTAAGTGCAACACATTGTAAATTTACACTGCAAATTCTCCTCTACGCATAGCGCCGGGTGCCCTAGGAGTAGCGCCTGCTCCTAAGCGTAGCGCCGGGTGGCTTTGCCCATAAATTTATTAAAACTCAGAAATTTTTTCCTTGAAGGCTTTTTAGCTCTTTTCAAATGCTCAATGAGTTAAGTGATAAGAAAATTGACTCTTTATAGTCTTAGGAAAACAAATCTATCCTTTGCAAAACCCACTTTATAATGTTTTTAAGTCTTTTTGTCATTTCACTGATATTCTTTTTTACCTTTTTGCAGCATGTGGCCTAAAAGCATTCAAGTGGTCCTTTCTCCTTTCTAACCATTTTCCTTTGTCATTTTTCAGGTAGCTGACATGAGGGATTTTGACCTCCTTTGATCTGTTTGTGTCTTTGTCACTCTGTTTGCAGATGTTTTGCTTGAGTGCCATGTTTTACTGTGTTTGGGCCATGCTCAAGGCCTTTCAACCACTTTCAGACAACAAGTGCCATGAAAACTTTGAAGTGAATCTCGTCCTTCTGATCTCTGGAGCATGATAAATCCATTTTTGGCAACCACTAAAGCTTGCATAATCATGCATGCTATCTCTTTGTTAGGTCACTTCTGATTTTTGTAGGTGTCATGACATAATGATTTAGCTTTGTCTGAGGTTCTTGGTGTTTGACACTTTTAGTTATACAATAGCAACATTCTTATGATCAGCTTTACTTCTTATCTTTAAAACTCAACCATATGCTTTTATTCCTTTGACCATTTGAGGGCAAGTGTCTGAAAATGAAAATGACCTTCTTTACACTGATATTCTTTCATGCTTCCCTTTGAGGCAGTGAGATACTTTTACCTTGGTAAACCATGGAGGTAACCTTATGAAATTCTCTTCAAAAATTCTGCCTACTATTGTCATGAAGGTCTATTCATCTCATCTCTCTTGCCTATATTTCCAAAACCTTAGGTGTTTGGGCTGTTAGAGAAGAAAAACCAGTGTTGTCTTCTAAGTTCTCTATAGCCCTTTCAATTTCATTCATTTCTATCCAGTTCACCTCATATTTTTCCCTTCTTCATTCTTACTTTCTAAAAATCTTCAATTTATGCTTGGTTGTGCTGGTATGCCTCTATCCATGTGATTTTCTGCTCTGATCTTTGCTTGGCATGCTGCTGGTCTAATCAGTCCTAGAAACCTTGATTTTCCTTGAACATAGGCTGCCCCCTCTTCTTTTTTCTTGAGTATATATTATAATGAGGAGCATGCCTCTTACCTTACCAATTTTACTGTTGATAGCCACCTTGACACTCCTACAGAAATGTAAAAAATGAACAGTTGTCCTTTGCAGAATTTTGTCCTTGGGAAAGCAATCCTCCTTGGATATTTTCTTGATCTAATTTGGAAAAAAAAGTGCTGATCTTCTTTCCCATTTGATTTAGCTTCTTAGCACATGAAAAACAGTTATTTAGAACACTAAAGATAACCCTACAACCTATGAAACCCTAGTGACCTAGTGGGAGGCTCTTTTGACTTGGTCTTTGACTGAAATCTTGGCTTGGGATCTTTGGATATGAAAAACAGAGTTTTTGACAATTTGATGTATTGAAGATCCATTATCCAATGCACTTGATTTATATAAAGATACTACAAAGATAGTTTTGAGGCCATCAATGCTTGAGGCATATGGGAAACATGAGAAGGAGTAAGCCGGTTGGTGATCCTAGTTGGTAGGTGGAGGGGTGAGGCAAAGGCAAAACATAGTGTTGTAGTCAAGGGTGGAAAAAGGGATGAAGAAGAGTGACATGAGCCCATGAGGGGTCCTTTAGGAGTGGTAGGCTAGCTAGGGAATGGCAGAGTAGTGAAATAGTGAAAAATTTATCCTAAGGATAATGAAAGCAGTGGGATTTATAAAACTCACAATATTCATGAATCTGGTTTTTAGAAATCCAAGACAAGCATTTAGTCATCTAAAAAATAGCAAAATTACTGATGACTAACAGGTGGTGTGATTGAATATGGGACTAACGTGTGGCAGGGGAGCAGGGGTGTGAAACCACCCATTTCACACCCTCCCCCCCACGGCTTTAAACATTGGACTGTCGGGGGTGAGAAAATTTTTATTGGCGATTAGATCTAATAGGATGGATCGGGTGGATGGATGAGTTGGGGTGGGGGGGTTGGATAGGTGAGACTCGGGGATGATTTATGTGAAATAGTTTTAATATAAGTGGGCCAGGTCAAATATAGTGGAGGGGTTTATATGAAGTGGGTTAATATATTAGAGGGGAGTAATATGTGCGGGATGTTAATGTAATATAAAGTTTTGGAAATATATTTAACGGGGGTTATGTGAAATATATTAACAATGGGCTAAAATTAAACTAAAGGGGGTATTGTATTGAGTAGGGAATTAAATCAAAAGGGAAGTGGGGCCCGATACATATTAGTGCATTTAAACTATGCAAAGTGGGTTTTGCATGTTTTAATTGACTAAATGTGGAATTTAGTAAAGGGAAACATGTTTTAACTAGGGAAAAGGGGTTTTAGGAAGGGGAAAGGGTTAGAATAAGGGGAAAGGGATATTTACAAGGGGAAATGACTTCCAAGAATGGAAATATGGATTTTTAGCAAGGGGAATGTGTTTAGAAGGATGTTAGTGATATGAGCTAAACCAATTGATGCTTTCCATGACTGATGAAAGTATTCTACCTACCCTTTATTTATCCTAACATTTTTTACTTCATTTATTGGGTGCATTTGAGCTTGCTAACCCTTTTATTTTCTTTTGATAAGAAAAATAACTTATTTCTAACCTTATAACTTCCAATGGCTCAGATTAAACTGATGAGCTCATTTTTATTCTCTACCTAACTACTGATCTGCCAAGATTAAATGGTTTGGCCAGATCTTTATTCACTAACTATCATTACATGAAATTTAAAATCATGAATGAATCAAGATTAAACTGTTTGATCATCATGAATTGTGGCATATTTGGACAAGCTGCACACAATTTTATTTTCAAAAGTAAAATTAAACTAAGAGCAGTGGCATTTGAATGTGCAACACTTTCAGGATCTATTTTTGTTTCTTTTTGTGGGGTTCATATTTTATATCTTTTTGATCTTCTTTTCTTTTAGGTTCGTTGATTTTTCTTTTAGGACATACCCTCTTTTCATTTTTTAATATTGGAAAACATTTGAAGAAAGAAAAGGTATGATATTATAAGACTTACATAGTCGATTCAAAATTATGATGCCTATTATTATAGGACCCTAACATTGGAGACGATGGAACACCTCCTGGAGCTTCATCGACTTATTGATATCCCTATGAACAAACCTCAGCCTACTTGGAGGATCATAGGATTGGGGATGCTATGTTGGCCCGCGGATTCGATTAATTCCTTATCAAAGAAACCCAAATTGGATATGTCTCCCTTTTTAGAAAATTGGTTGGTTCTGTAGGTATTTCAGATCATTCCCCCATATATCTTGAAATCAATTGCCCTACTCAGAAGCCTAAAGCACCATATAAATTTAATGCCATATGGCTTCAGGATCATGATTACATCAAAATGGTATCAGATTGTTGGATTTCCCAACCCCCAGCCTCTGGGAGGAATATCTCAGAAGGATTTTCTCACAACCTTCTATGCCTTAAAATATTATCGATGCATTGGGGAAAATCTAAAAGGGAGATAGATGAACAAGCTCTACGTATCATTGAACACAATCTGGAAAACTTGGTAGATGCTGAAGGGAGAGGGTTCACATTAGTTGAGGTGACAACACATTTTATTGAACTGGAATCAGAGAGGAATCAAATACTAAAGGAATGAGAAGAGACTTGTCACCTTAGAATTAGGACCATTTGGTTACAAGTTGGTGACGATAACACCAAGTTCTATCAAAATTTTAAAAATGGACGTCGGGCTATTAATACTTTCCGGGAAATGATAGATGAGGAGGGTCAAACAGTGAGCTCATTCAACCAACTTGTTACACTCAACATTGATCATTTCCAACAACTTTACAAGGCTCCACAACTTGCCTCACTTTCCGAGATTATTAGAGTAGCTGGATTATTCCCTCGGTATGTGGATCTATCCAAGCCTGTTAGTTGGGCGAATTATAAGGTACAATTAAATTGTTTAAAAAGGTTAAAATCCCTGGGCCAGATGGTTGGCCGATAGAATTATCTCTAGATTTTTTTGAGCTTCTTGGGAAAGATTTGTCAAAGGTTGTTGAATAATGTCAGACTAGTCCTCGAATATATGAGGAAATCAATTCAAATTTTATTGCTCTCATTCCAAAAATTGATTCGCCTCAATCTTTTAATGATTTCCGACCCATTTCCCTCTGTAATTGCATCTACAATATAATTTCCAAGATC
Organism: Pinus albicaulis; assembly: GCA_034641835.2. Classification (NCBI taxonomy): domain Eukaryota; kingdom Viridiplantae; phylum Streptophyta; class Pinopsida; order Pinales; family Pinaceae; genus Pinus; species Pinus albicaulis. The sequence continues at coordinate 1,207,275,384 of CM076572.1, read as the reverse complement.
ATTGCTAACTGTCTCAAACCCATCCTTTCTAGCCATATATCTCCTACACAATTTGATTTACTTCATCATCGTCAAATCCATGATGCAATTGGGACGACACAAGAATTTCTTAATTCCATCAAAGCTAAAAATATTAAAAGGTTCGATCCTTAAAATCGACCTCTCCAAGGCTTTTGATCGCACCAGTTGGTTATATTTTAGAATTCTCCTGACTCATATGGGATGCCCCTTTAATTTCATTAATTGTATTATATGTTGTATCACCTCTATCTCTTTCAGTTTCCTTATTAATGGTTCACCATCTACCTTTTTTTTTCATTTATAACGTGGGCTTCGATAGGGCTGCCCTTTATCCCTGCTTCTATTCCTCCTTGTCATGGAAGGTCTAGGTCGGCTTATCACTGATGAGCGGAGATATGGGAGACTTCAGGGGATCAAGATTACCAAAAACTGTATTATTTCACATCTCCTCTTTATGGATGATGTCCTTATATTTCTCAATGGGGGCATAGGTTATTTATCTACCTTTTTTATCATTGATGCAACTCTTCAACACTGCTACAAGAATGAAATGTAATCAAAGGAAATCTACCATTTCCTTCTATGGATGTTCACCACATGAGATACATTTTTTCTATTAATAGATTCCCCTTTAATCTTATTCCTATTGAAGATGGTCTCAAATACCTTGGATTCCACCTCAAGCCTAATAATTATAAGATTGCTAATTGGACTTGGCTTGCAGCAAAAGTTGAAAGAATACTTAATATTTGGAACCATAGATACTTATCCAGAGCTGGGAAAATTGTCCTCATTAAATTGGTATTGGAAGATACTCCTGTGTATTGGATGTCCATGGCATGGATACCCAAAGGTATTTTATCAAGAATACAATGGTTATGTTTCCGATTTCTCTGGAAAGGAACAAAGGAGGGAAATTTATTTGCATGGGCTAGATGGGATCGCATTGAAATTCCTAAGAAATGGGGAGGATGGGGAATGAAGAACCTGGATTCGTTCTTAAAGGCACTTGCTGCCAAGATGGGATGGAAAATTCTCATTTCTCACAGCTTATGGACGGATGTGGTATATCAAAAATATATTTGGCCTCTTCACACCATGGAATGGATTCGATGACCTTCATGGAACCGAGCCAACATATCTTCTATCTGGCGTGCAGTAATAAATTCTATATCATTACTTAGAGATGGCTTGGCCTGGGAAATCATATCGAGCTCCTTTGTTCAAATTGGATTGGATCCATGGACTAGTTGTGGTAATGTTTTCAGATTACCTCATGAAATCAACCTATTTTTATCCAATTCGGGAATTACAATTATTTCCTATATTGCATATCTAGACAAATCTAATATTTTATCTTAGACATGGAAATATATTGAACAATTAGGAATTCTCGTGAACTGGCATCATGAGTGGAATTGATATCTTAATGCACTTGCTGAATCTCATGTGCGTATTACAGAAGGGGATGATGAACTCATTTGGGTACATGCTCAACATGGAAAATACACTCCAAATGATGGTTACCTTGTCATATATTCTGCTCAAAATCCCCCTGTTCTCGATTGGTACTGGTGGAGATCATTGTGGAAGTTTAAATCCCCTCCTCAAACTAGGATTTTCATGTGGAATGTACTTCAGAACAAAAAAACCACCGAAAAAAACCTTATGAAACGTACTCTTCATGGGCCCACCTAGTGTGTGATTTTTCATCAGGCAGAGGAGTCTAATGACCACCTCTTTCTTCCTTGTCCATCCATTATTTCACTTTGGAGCCTAGTCGTCTCTTATCAGTTTATTACTCTTAGATGGCAGGGGATCTCCATTATTAAAGCATGGCATAACTCGTGGTATAATACACATCCACGAAAAGCACACAATCTCCTCCTTCTCATATGTTGGTCCATCTAGTTGGCCCGAAACAAAATTATATTTAGGAGAATTGAGACCCGGTGGGAAATCACTTCAGCTTATATTGTCAATACATACAACAATTTACCTGATGATGATCAAGTTTCACCTCCTAGATCTATCACTCCAGAAGTCATAGACATAAATATTCCTTGGGCTTATTTCGATGGATCAACCCTAGAACATGAATGTGGGGGGGGGGGGGGGGGTGTATTATTTCACCTCACATACAATATTTTCTCCAAATTCAAATTGGATCACTAGGAGTAGGCACCAATAGTTTTGTTGATATTATTACCCTCATATATTTATTAAATTTTGCAATAGAAAAAGAGTGTAGGCACTTGAAAATATTTGGTGACTCCAAGACTGTCATTAACTAGTTCAATTATATATTCATGTGTCATGTGCACTCTCTCAGGAATATATTGGATGATGTATTACACTTGAAATCTTAATTTGGCTCCATTTTTTGTCAACACATATTCAGGGAATGAGATAAGATTGTCGACCAAATTTCCAAGGAGGTCGTGGTCAATCCTATGGGTATATGGTTGATTCAGGAGCAGAGAGGAGCAAACCATTTTTATTACTATCACCGACCACACATAGATCAGGGCATACAGGGGGCTGAAAGGCCCTCATTATAGACATTTTTTATTATAGTGATTTTTTTAATGTACATTTTTGTATATATTCACATATCATACATAGCTATGTGATTATCGATTGTATACCCTATGGTTTTATTTTTATTTTTCCACATTACACCCTCCAGAGTTTTTTTTTTTTAGACTTAACATAAGACTTACAAGCCTCACTATAATATATATGCCTTTGGGCATCTACTAAATGTAATTTTTAGACTATTAATGGAAATTACGATTTTTCCTTGGGGGAAAAAATGTGAAAGTCACAGGAGAAATGTAAGGCCAGAAATGTTTACCATAGAAAAAATAAATCACTCATTAAGGTGGGAGATAGAGTATGGCTATATTTGAACAAGGAGGGGCTACAAAGGCCTGGTAAGAAAATCAAGGCTTTGAGGTATGGTCCCTTTGACATACTGGAAAAGGTGGGGGATAATGCCTATTAACATAGTTTACCACCACACATATGAATTTGCTTAGTTGTGAATTTAGAGAATCTCAAACTCTATGAGCCTTCCATGCTAGATCAGGAAGAGGAATAGGTCATACCTTCCATGGAGGATTTTGCACTAGATGCTCAAGCAGAGTTGACATAAGATACAATTTTGTAAAAGAGGTCCATAAATTCAAGATAGGGGCAACATGACCTTTGGAATATTATGTTGAAAGGATAACTTCTAGGCATATATAAATGGTGCACTTGAGAGAAGGTGGAGGAAATATTTCCTCACTTTATTTAGTATAAGATTTTGGGAAAAAAATCCTCCCAAAATGGGAAGGTGTGATCCATATTGGATAATTATATTATTTTTCTTCCATCTTGATTGTTGGCTTGAGGGGTCCAGACCCAGGTTTAGAGTGTATTCACGCAACCAATAAAACCCTCCAACTATTGACCCTTTCGGCAGTGATATGCTTGCGCAAAACAAAGTCTCACTCGAAGTAGCAATGGGGTGGGGTGTTAGAAAATTATATATTACAGAGCAATACAACACATAAAATGTGGAAAATACAAGCACACAAAACACATAAAACTAGAGAGACACAGATATATGTGGTTCACCCAGTTTGGGCTACATCCACCCCAAACAGCCAGTCCTTCCTTTCTATTATCCAGCAAAATGAAGAGACACAACCTACAGTAGATCCACTGTAATATCCTCTGTTCTCTCTCAAAGTCTCCCTATCTGTTTCTCGCTCTAAGAATACACATACAATACACAGCCACAATACAATACCCTTATACAAGTGAGGGGTTGCCTTCTAGGTCAAAAAACCATAAAATAAACATGACTTCTACCATTAGATCATCCGCCTAATGAACGGCCTAGATTGACTATAAATTACTATACTTTTACAAGGCAATTTTACATCTGTTTTTAGCTTCAGGGGCGCTGCCCCTGAAACCCCCCGCCATGGGGGGGCTCCATAAAGTCGTAGCCGCCCCCCTCTGGATCCCCCAGGTAGCGTTTAATTATAGGCGGTGTTGCCACCCCATTAAGGTACAAGGGTCCAATGTTGTGACACAAAATAAACAAGATAATCAGGTTCCACACCTAAGAATCTCCCACTTGGAGACTGATTGTAGCAACTCCACCGCTGCTTCATTTGTTGGAAAATGATTCCTCTTTGGACCTGGCTATTTCTCATCTTCATCATCATCCTTGAAGACCAATTGAAACTGAGCATAATCTCAGTTTCTCCCTAGTTACAACTTTTGTTAGCATATCTGCAGGATTCTGGCTAGTGTGTATCTTTTCCAGCTTCAACTGTTCATCTTCCAATACTGACTGTATGAAATGGTACTTGAGCTATATGTGTTTAGTCCTGGAATGAAATGATGAGTTCTTTGCAAGATGAATGGAACTTTGGCTGTCACTGTATAACATGTCGATATCATGCTTCTTACCCAATTCATCCATAAAAATTTGTAACCAAATCATTTCTTTACTAGCCTCTGTAGCAGCAACATAATTTTCTTTTGTTGTTGAAAGTGCAACAACACTTTGGATTTTTGAAACCCAACTGACAGCTTTTCTACCTAAAGTAAATACATGCCCTGTAGTGCTCCTCCTGTTATCTTTGTCACATGCCATATCTGCATCAACATATCCCTGTAGAGCAATGTTTGAACAACCAAAGCATAATTCTTGATTTGTGGTACCTATCAAATATATGAGAATCAATTTTACTGCCATCCAATGTTCTTTTCCTGGATTTTTCATGTACCTGCTTACAACTCCCACTATATGTGCAATATCGGGCCTTGTGTAGACCATTGCATACATTAAGCTTCCAATTGTTGATGCATATGGAACTTTAGACATATATTTTATTTCTTCTTAGGTCTTGGGGTACATCTCCTTACTAAGTTTGAAATGGCTAGCAAAAGGTGTACTAACTGGTTTTGCATTCTGCATATTAAATCTTTTCAACACCTTTTTTATGTACTCATTCTGAGACAATGTTAATTTGCGATTTTTCCTCTCTCTAGTTATTCTCATACCAAGGATTTGTTTTGCAGCTCCCAAATCCTTCATTGCAAATGAATTTGCTAATTTTCTTTTGAGCACATTTATTTCCTTCATGTTAGACTCTGCAACAAGCATGTCATCTACATACAATAACAATATAATATAGCTACCATCATTTTTCTTTTTCAGATAAACACAATGATTAGAGTGACATCTAGTATAGCCTTGTTCAAACATAAACCTGCCAAATTTTAGATACCACTGCATTGGAGCCTATTTTAAGCCATACAAGCTCTTCTTTAACATGCACACTAATGTTTCTTTCCCTTTGACCTCATATCCTTCTGGTTTCTCCATATATATCTCTTCCTCGAAATCCCCATGGAGAAATGTTGTCTTTACATCTAACTGTTCAAGATGCAAATCTTCTGCTGCTACAAGAGTTAAAATAGTTCTAATTGAAGTAATCTTAACAACAGGAGAAAATATTTCATCAAAATCAATACCTTTCTTCTGTGCAAACCCCTTCACCAAAATTCTAGCTTTGTACCTCTGTTTTCCTCCATCTTCTTCCTTCAGCCTGTAAACCCATTTATTCTGCAATGTTGTTTTACCTGCAGGAAACCTGACTAGGTCCCAAGTCTATTTATGCATTAAGGATTCCATCTCTTCTTCCATGGCTAGCTCCCACTTCTTCCTGCTTTCAACCTGCAATGCTTCTTCATAAAATTCATGTTCACCAGAATCAGTCAACAATAAATAATATAATGAAGGAGAGTATCGTTCAGGGGGTCTACCTATCCTGGTAGATATTCTAACACCAATTTCAGGTGTTTAGTGTGTTTTTTGTTTTTGTGGTTGTTGTTGTTGTTGTTGTTGTTGATTATTATTATTATTTTCAGGCACCTTTACTTTTTCTGTGATCTCATCAAGAACTGTGTATTCTTTGTTTTCTTTTTCCTGTTTCTTTTCCTGCAACTAATTCTTATACAAGACCTTTTCATTGAATATATCTCTTCTACTAATGATTTTGTGATTTTCATAATCATATAAGCGATATCCAGAATAATTAACACCATATCCAATAAGGTACATTTATTTGATTTTTCCTCAAGCTTTGTTCTGTTTTCTTTATTAATATGGACAAAGGCCTCACAACCAAAAGGCTTTAAAAAAGAGTAGTTTACCTTTTTACCTATCCATGCCTCCTTTGGAATACCACCATCCAAGGAAATTGAAGGCCCTCTATTTATTAGATAAACAACAATATCTATAGCATCTTCCCAAAATTGTAAAGGCAATCCTACATGCAATCTCATGCACCTTGCACACTCCATGATTTTTCTGTTCATCCTTTTTGACACACCATTTTCTTGTGGTGCTCTTGGAACTGTATTCTCTTTGCGAATTCCATGCTCTGAATAGTACCTATCAAAATATTTTCTGGAATATTCACCTCCATTGTCTGATCTGAGGCACTTCAACTTCTTTCCTGTTTCAATATCATACAAAGCTTTCCATTTCTTGAAAGTATCAAATACATTAGATTTATTCTGAATACAATAAATCCAAGTTTTTCTAGTGGCATCATCAATAAAAGTAACATAATAACGAGAGCCACCAAAAGATGATATTGAGCAGGTCCCCATACATCTGTGTGCACAAGCTCTAATTTTTCACTCATCTTTTATTTCCCAACTCTGAGAAATATGACTCTCTTCTGTTTTCCATAAACACAATTCTCACAGAAATCCAAATCAACATTCTTCAAACCTGGCAACAAATTTCTTGAGCGAAGAATATTCATCCCCTTCTCACTCATGTGTCCGAGCCTATGATGCCATAATGCTGCATCTTCTCCTTTGGAAGTTAAAGCATTAACAATGTTAGAAATACCATTGCTGCATCTTCTCCTTTGGTGACCTTCTAAGTTTTATATGTGAAAGTTGTCACACAACCTTCATCGCCTAACTGCCCTGTTGAAATCAAATTTTTATTCAAATCTGGAACATGCCTTACTTCCTTTAATAGCCATTGGTTACCGTTTTCTGTTTTACAAGAACCTTACCCATTCCAAAAATTTTACAAGGTTTATCATCACCCAAACGGACTTGTCCAAAATCTCCTTGAATATAGTCATGAAAATATTTCTTATCAAGTGTGGCATGGAATGAGGCCCCTGAATCTGCTACCCAAGAATTAGTAACATTTTCGAAAGAAAGAATTAAAGCATCTTGTAACACATCACCTGTAACATTTGCTTCATGATTGTTTTCTTGCTGTGCATCTCCTTCTTTTCCCTTCCGAGATCTAAAGTCTTTCTTCAGGTGTCCTTTCTTTCCGAATTTATAGCACACTATCCCCAATCTGGACTTGGATCTGCCTTTCCTTGATTTACTGCGATATCCCGAGCTCTTTCCTCTTTCCATTTTTCTTCCCCGGGACTCTATACTCAAAGCATTACCTGATGTCTCACCAGAGCTTTTTCGTCGCATTTCCTCACTAAGGATAGCACCGAAAACATCATCAAACTTTAAAGTACTAGATCCGGAGATAGAGTACTAATGACCATAACTAAACCATTCCAGCTTTCTGGAAATGAGCACAGAAATAAAAGAGCCCTAAATTCATCATCAAAGTTTACCCCTACAGAACTTAATTGACTGGTAACTGTATTAAAATCATTTAAATGGTCTGGAACAGATCAACCTTCCGACATCTTCATATTAAATAAATGTTTGATAAGAAATACCTTGCTTGAGGCCAAGGGTTTTTCATATAGTTTCACCAATGCCTTAATCAAACCCTCTGTTGTTGTTTCCTTTGAAATATTGAAGGCTACCGACGCTGCGAGGCACAACTGTAATATTCAGAGTGCCTTTATATCGAGAATCTCCCATTCTGCGTCTGTCATAGCCGTCGGATTCTTTTTTTTTCCGCTCAATGGTAGGTGTAGATCTTTCTGATACAAATAATCTTCCATCTGCATCTTCCACACTGGGAAGTTTTGGCTGTTAAATTTCTCGACCCTAAACTTACCATCTTCCGCCATTGCTCCCACTCGAACTAGGAACCCTTCTTTCCTACGATTTTATCAGCCAAATAGACCTTCAACTGTGACACCAGTTATTAAAAAATTAAATATTACAGAGCAATGCAACACATAAAATATGCGGAAAATACAAGCACACAAAACACATAAAACCAGAGAGACACATATATACGTGGTTCACCCAGTTTGGGCTACGTCCACCCCGAACAGCCAATCCTTCCTTTCTATTATCCAACAAAATGAAGAGACACAACCTATAGCAGATCCAATGTAATATCCTCTGTTCTCTCTCACAGTCTCCCTATCTGTTTCTCCCTTTGAGAATACACATACAATACACAGCCGCAATACAATACCCTCATACAAGTGAGGGGTTGCCTTCTAGGGAAAAAAACCCTAAACTAAACATGACTTCTACCGTCAGATCATCCGCCTAATGAACGGCCCAGATTAATTAGAAATTACTATACTTTTACAAGGAAATTTTACATGTCTTTTTAGCTTCGGGGGCAGTGCCCCCAAAACCCCCCGCCAGGGGGGGGCTCCATAAAGTTGCATCCCCCCCCCCCCCCTGGACCCCCTAGGTAGCGTTTAATTACGAGCGACATTGCTGCCTTGTTAAGGTACAGGGGTCCAATGTTGTGATACAAAATAAACAAGATAATCAAGCTCCACACCCAACAGGGGGGTGTTGGAACCTAGTTTCCACATCCTGAGGGAGGAATATGATGTGGATCTAATCCTTTCCGATCTCATCTAATCACTACTATGCTGCACTAGGGCTCTTAATTCGATTCAGATCTAACTTCAACAAAAGACTTAACACAGATGCAGTTATCGCGCAAACACAAATATCTACTCTTATTCAGATTTACCTAACATAAAACATTAATACATATATACTTCTCACGAAAACACATAGATCTATTATTATATGATTAACCCAGAAAAATGCGCATCAATTAAAAACAATCATACAACAGATCTATAAGCAAATCATTATCTCATAAAGCAGTAATGCATAAGATTAGGAATCACGAAAGTAAACCTAAGATTTTTCCAACAACTTATCTTTATTAAGTATATCTTCCAGAATACAAGTTATTTCTCTTGCGCACAAAGCCGCAGAGTCCTCACACAAAGCCCATGACTTATGTCTCTACACACACAACTGCAAGAGCCTATCTCTACTCAGACTAATCACAGAAATTTTCCCAAAATCACATTCTCAAAAGATAAGATGATCTATGATATGCTATTTACCTTGACTCATACGTGCCTTTTTATATGACTTATACACACAAAAAATATGGAATCAAACCGTGGTTTGAGCCCCATGTTTTACCCTTTTACCTGTTACAATATGAAGGAGCTTTGACCCACCCCAAAGCCCCTTGAACTGCGCACTATGCTTTAACAAAATTGAACAAAATTGACTCAAGACTTGACCTAGGGGATCCTGGCCCAACAGGCCCCCAACACAAACTCGTGACTCATCCTCGAGTCACTCTGCTTCGTATTCCTGTATTTTTGCGTTGAGTGCCTAGATGGATCCGTGCAGAGGCTAGATGGCCTCGACACTCTATGTTGCAGTGTTCTACGCTTCTCCAAATAAATTTTCTGTGGTAGGCCTCTCCACTGCCAAGCTGATGTTGTGTTTATTTTTGCGGAGTCCCTTGAGAGCACCCTCAATGGGCTGTGACAGTTGAAGTGCTTCCTCAGCCCCAAGGTTGGGTCCTTGCTACCATGAGTTTCTCCTTACGACACAACGCATCAATCTCACCTTGAATGTTTCGGCCTTCCTGTAACCTGAGCAACCTTTGTGCGAGAACTAGGGTCCGTGCAGAGACCTTAATTTCATCAAACCATTGTTTCTTATCCCTCAGGTCTATCCATAATTGTTGAAGTACTAGATCTTACTCGATGGAGGATCATATCCCCATGGCGTCTTCGAACAGGGTGGTACACTTGTCCAAAGTTGTAATGATTTTTGATGTTGCTTGTTGAACAATGGCCACTCGCTGTGTCTGGACCTCTGGCACAGTTTCTGGCTATAACTTAGTCTACAGGTAAGCAATCTTCTTCTCCAATTCAACGCACACCGTCTCAATCTATGCCTTGGAAGCCTTCATTGCAATTGCGAGGGTCTCAATCTTTGTGGAAGGTGAAACATCGAGTGGCACTGACAATCCTAGAATATTATCGCAGAGCCAGGTGATAAGTTATTCAAACTATTCGCACTAATTCTTTGCGGCGTGCTGCATCTGCTTCACCTGCTATCAGTCTTGATGTAACTGTTGGACCAGTTTTTATGCTTCTGTTCTGGCCCGCGAAGCCTGATACTCTTGATACTGCAACTCATATGTAATTGTGCTATGCATCATGTGTAGGTGGGCACTTGATCCCACTGATTCAGATTTATGCAGAAACACAAAAAAAATAGAAATAACCATGAACTTAGAGATGCAGCAGAAATAAGGCTTCATTTCATTAATATCAAATAACAGGAATATGCTTACAAACATAATGGAAATAAAATAGCTAGGGTGCTGGTAGCGAATCTCTGAGAAGAGATGTGGCTGCTACAGACCTATGAAATTTGTTATAATGAGGCTCGAGGGCCTATTAATTATGGAGAAACAATGGATAACTCTAAACGTCCAAAAAATTAACCCTAGGAGATGAAGCGCCAAAACTATGGGCCCCGTTTGAGTAAATTGGTGTTTTAACTTCCCAGGGACATAACTTCGACATACGATCTCAGTTTGATGCGTATGATACATCGTTAGAAAGATCTATCCGAGGACTAAAAATGTTGCTAAAAATATCAATTTCAAAACGAAATCATATTTTTTGGACAAATGATGCCCAAAAAACGTCATTCAGGGCCTCAAAATGGCTCCGGAAGTTCAGGACCCGAAAAAATACTAAAAATATTAAGTTGTGTTGCAACTTAAAAACTGAAAGAATTGATGGTGGGGGTTCAAATGGAATAGGTGGGTGGCCACCAATGTCCACCTGGATCATTAAGGCACCTAAACGTCTTTGGGAATGCAGGACCTAAAAACCTACTAAAAATAGTAAGTTGTGCTGAATGTGAAAAGCTACAAGAGTTAATTGTGCGGGTCCAAATGGAATAGGTGGGTGGCCACTGATATCCACCTAGATCATTCCTCCCTACTTAAGAAGCAATGTTCCCCATTGCGTTGATATCCTCCATGAGATGAGGCACATTCTGTTGTCGAAGATGTCATGGATCTGCGGGCAGACATGCTGGATGCAATTAGTAAATTTGGTTTCTTTATCAGCCTCAAACAATACATGTGTGGATTATGTCTGTGTAGTTGCATGAGGTATGGAAAGATCAGGCAGCAGTGCGTCGGGGGTCAGATCAATGGAGTGTTTGTCCTGATAGTGTAGAGGAACCTCCGTGAATGAGGAGAAAATTTCCTTGTATTCCTCCATGACTTTGTGCATCTGCTGCAGCCGTGCAGGGGAGCCATGTTTTGAGGTTGTGGCCACAATATTATTTTTTCCATGTGAGTGATTTGTAAGGAAAATAAATTTCCTGGTTTGGGAAACAATCTTACTACGTTGTTTTGCAGTAGTCAAAGAGATGACAGGAGGTGGTACTACCTTCAGTATCTTGTACAAGTTATTTCCAAAAGTAATAACAACAACACGAGGCCTAGAATCATACACAACATGTCCCCTCCATAAGTATTTTTGGTCCAATAATACATCAGCTTCATCAAGAGGAGAAACATCACACAATACCTCATCCGTGAATGCTTTATACTGTATGGAAGGCGACACTGATAGTGGATGTAGAGATCTCTCCCTGGGTGGAGCCACCCGATGGTATACGGATGCGGGTGTGCTTTGGTCGGTAGGCTGAGCCGCTTCATGACCTCTTCTGAAATGAGGTTCTTTTGGCTTCCACTATTGACAAGAAATTGCAGTGAAGAACCTTTCACCCACATCTGCGAATGGAAGAGGTGCTCCCCTTCCTCTGGATCCTCTGGATCCTCCCTCTAGATCTTGGTGGTAGTAACAATGGCACCAGGATCTGCATCAATTATCTTCTTCCCTTTTGTTGAGATTCAACAAGATGATGAGCTTAGTGAAAAGAGTCGCCTTCACTAAGTGGGCCCGCAGGCTATTTTTAGACTATGTCTATTTTTAGACATGTCGATCATATTTCAGAAGTTGCAGGATGCTATTTGTGGATGGTTGATCAAGTTGGAAAAATAGATGAAATTCTATTTTTAGAATATTGGTGAAGTCTATTTATAGTCCGTCAATCTAAAAATAGATGCATGTCGATTATTATTAGCTCTTAATAATAATCAGACTCTGAACAACAAATTATTCTCTTGGAGCACTTTGTTTCAGTGCACAGATGTGGCACATCAGTGGATTGAGGGAATTACGCAATTCCCAAGGGTTTACTGGAGCTAATGCATGGAGGACTCAGTTAGAACTCAAGTGGCAGAGTTATGACATAGTTGGAAGAAGTAGTTATGGAGTTGTATTTAGTTTAACTCAGTTAGACTTAGTTGAGCTAGTTGTATCTAGTCTAACTGATTGATACACTAGTGAGAGTGGAGTGATTTAATTAGTTAATTAATTCACAAAAATAATAACTCATTAATCAACTAAAAAATACATCAGTTAACTACAGTGCATGGCAGTTTCAGTGGAGACCAGTGGAGAGATAGGTGAAAGGGCAAGATAGACTATCTGTTGTGACTATTACTGATGCATTGATTGCATCCAACACACAGTGGAGATGCCAATGATGATTGTGCAGTCAATCGAAGAGTAATTCGAATTCATTCAGAGCTATTCTTCAGCAGGGATTGCGTAGTGGAGGCAGGCTAGCAGGAGGCAAAGATCGGTGCATGGATTTGCAAGATTAGGCCTGTATAGTGTATGACGATTGTACTGTACTAAGAGCTTGTGATAAGATTTGTATGTTTGTATGAGATTGTCATATGATCCCCATGTTACATAATATATAGTTGGGGTTTTAAACTTTAGAATTTCCTGGTTAAAAACTGTGTTATGTGTGATTGATAATTTTTGTTTATGCTTCACATGTGTGTGCAATTAATTTTTCTGCAAAATATTAACAAGTGGAATAGATTCAATATCTTGCATAAAGTTAAATAGTATGAGATCAGGTGGATCTTGGACATATGCATGCTTACTGCATATAATTTCTACACCTTTTTCATTTCCTTTGTCTAGTTTTGACTCAAGATCAGAAAATGCATCTGATTCGGGTGCCTTTAGTTCGGCCACCAATGACTGTTTGGCCTGACGCTTGTTTGTGCTATGAGTGGGGCTGTTATGAAATTCACACCACTTCCCTGTGTCCTTATTTGGATTTGTGGTGTTTTTCTGAGTCACACTGCTTTGGCCTTGCCCCTTGTTCTTCGGTTCGGGGGCACCTTCCGGATTCACAGATCCAAAGTCTCGCTTCTTCTGCCTAAATTTCTGCTCGATCTTAGCGGCATAACGATATGACATGCAAAGTGATGTAATGTCGAGGAACTCCATTTCCTCCTGAATGTGTTTGTGCAGACAGCTAAGGTACTTGAGCACCAAATGTCTCTTTGAATATTTAATACCCAAATTTGTGTGCAAGGTATGGAACAGATTTGTCGGTTCGTGCACATCTTGATCCCTTTGTTGCCGCAGCGTGGTGCATTGGATGTATTTGTCCTCATATCTCCCCATGGGGTAATATTGTTCCTTGATGGTGTCTTAGAATGAATTCCAAGTGGGTGTGGCCTAGAATAGAGAGGGTTCCCCTTCGTCTTCTTGCTCAAAGTAGGTTTCCCACCAGTCTTTGACATGGGGGGGCAGCTTTAAGGAGTGTAAAAATAATATTTTCTCGGTCAGAGAAATCATGGACTAAGAAATACCCTTCCAGCAAAATTCAACCATCTATCTATGATGTTTGCATCTATTTGGCCTTAAAATACAGGAATGTCAAAGTTTACTTGTACCTTGAAGGGAGTGGCACCTCCAGAGTGGCTATTGGAAGCAGATGCGTTGTAGGTGGGCAGTTGTTGAAGGATCTGAGCAAAGTTATCCATAATCATGTTCCTTTGTTTCTCGAGGGCCTTTTCGAGCAATATTTTGATAGGATCTCCTACTCCCTCATCTTTCTTTTCTTCCGCCATGGGAGGTCGTTGGGGTTTGTGAGGCTGATCTTGCAAGGGTTCAACCAGATCAAGCCCTAACTCCTTATACTCTGACCGCGTTGGGGACATGCAAAGAAAAACAAAGAAAGAGAAGACCGCTATGATACCACTGATCCCACTGATCCGAATTTATACAGGAATGCAAAAGAATACATAAATAACCATAAAAATAGAGATGCAACGGAAATAAGGCTTCATTTCATTAATATCAAATAAAAAAAATATGCTTACAAACATAATTGAAATAAAATAGCTAGGGTGCTGGTAGCAAATCTCTGAGAAGAGATGTGGCTGCTATAGACCTATGAACTCTATTACAATGAGGCTCGAGGGCCTATTTATTATGGAGAAATAATGGAGAACTCTAAACATCCAAAAACCTAACTCTGGGAGATGAAGCGCCAAAACTATGGGCCCCGTTTGGGTAAAATGGTGTTTCAACTTCCCGGGGACGTAACTTCAGCATACGATCTCAATTTGATGGGTATGATACATCGTTAGAAAGATCTATACAAGGAATAAAAATGTTGCTGCAAATATGAATTTTGGAACGAAATCATATTCATCGGACAAACGATGCCCAAAAAATGTCGTTTAGGGCCTCAAAACGGCTCTGAAAATTCCAGACTCGAAAAACTACTAAAAATAGTAAGTTGTGCTACAACTTAAAAACTGAAAGAACTGATGGTGGGGGTTAAAATGGAATAGGTGGGTGGCCACCAATGTCCACTTGGATCATTATGGCCCCAAAATGGCTACGGGGATGCAGGACTCGAAAACCTGCTAAAAATAGTAAGTTGTGCTGAATGTGAAAAGCTGCAAGAATTGATGGTGCGGGTCCAAATGGAATAGGTGGGTGGTCACGATATCCACCTGGATCAAAACTAGGGAGCACGACCAATTTGACTTCAAATTCCAACCAGTATCGGGTTGTGGCACACTGCATTGGGTGTGATTAATGAAGCACTCTGCCAGGAATCTGTATTAATTTGATTTCTATGGTGGATTCTATGACCAGAGTCTTGACTGAAAGCATGCTCACTTGAACTATGCTTGCTTGATTCACGCTCACCTGAATCTCGCTTGCCTAAAACCCACAACTGCTGGAAGCTTTGTTGAACATCGTCGAGGAAAGTATTGTATTTATGTTCAATGGTACTCCAATGTTCTTTAGTGATTGTATTTACAATGTTCCCAATTTCATGATAGTCACCTTCAATTAACATGAGGGGTTTAGTCCTGGTCTTCTTGGAGGCTTTCCTCTTCCAACGCAATCCAATTGGGGACTGGGGTCCTCTCTTGGTACCTCAATGAGTGTCTGTATGCGTTGAAGGGGTGTCTACACTATCTCCATCAATTTCCTCCAACTCCTCATCACTGGGAACATCCACAATGTCCTTTGGATGTTCCCGCATCTCTTTCATTTTCATGGGCCCCTACATACATTTCTTTGTGTCTTTCTTAGTGCTTGAATTTGACGCAGACAACTTGGGATGGGCGGAAGAGGTGGCATCAATATCTGTTGCTGCCATCAACCAGGAAGGATGCCAGTTGGAGGTGACTTGGACGAGGTCATCCTCTATGACAAGGTAAGGTAGGTCATACCACACCTTGGACATATCTGCCTTTGCGCGAATGTGCACATTGTGAAATGATGCTTTGAAGTTTGCAATGCGCTTATACTGGTCATGAAATGTGGGCAAGAGTCGCGGCTTTAGCTGAACAACTTGGTGAAGCTCCATTTGGAATAAAACCCAATTTTTTTATTTTATTTTCAGTTACCCATGCTCACTTCTTTGTCACCCATAACGATGCATAATGCATCACTTCACATAGATCAGGTTCAATATTGGGGACTTCCATCCCACTAGTGCGACGAGAAACAAAAGCCACTTATAGTGGAACAATTTCCCTTCTTCTTGCACCTCTCGGACATTCTCCAAGAATTCTTGGCACAAGTACTTGCACTGCTAATGCAATGACTAGTGCTGGAAATTCTTTGGCGCGACATTTTCACATCATCTTGCAGGCCAAGATTTGCATGGAAAAGTAGACAGAGGCATTGTTGATGGTACTGATAAAATAATCCCCGCGTATTTCTAACCACTCCATATACTTTCTTCACGTCATCTGCGACCATCTTCTCCTGACCCTTCCATCCGAAGGCTTCTATAGGGTTTTCTCCTTGGTATGGCAGGCCGATAATGTGGTGGATGAGCATGTCATAAATAGGGATATGAATTCCCAACCATAGGACATTTTCATGCACCAAAGCTAGAAGTTGGCGCAACCAGATATCATTAATGTTTCTACGACCAAAATGGGGAACAATCAAAAGATTTAGGAGCACAAAATTTTGTAGTCCCAGGGCCCATTGCATTGGTTCTACTTTGATTATGTTGAATTCTTCATAAGGGATCTGTTCCAAATATTGTGACAATGCGAGATCAAGGAACTTTGCACGGTCTGCCAAATCCCATTCCTCCAACTTGAGAGAAGGGACCTTCTCCAATAGGTCACCCTCAAAAGGAACATATTCAGGGAGCAGATGCATATAGAGTGTAGCCTTGACCTTATCAAGGTCCTTGGAAACATCCACTGTCAACTTTCATGGGGCCATGTACTGAGGCAATTGTGATATTGGCTCCACTTCCTCTACAAATCATTCTTCTGGCACAGTTACATCTAGTTCTTCTTCCATCGATCACTTTTTCCTATCAGTGCAAGGAAGCAGTTTTGACTTTAGGGTCGGCTTACATGGAGAATTTGTGGTACCCGGTGTTTGACCTTTTTTTTACTTCTGCGTGCCACTGGCACCAGGTGCTTGCAGTGCAATAGGGGTAGGCTTAGTTGCGGTCATGGTCTCTATAATTAGATGGCCTAAGCCCTGTTGGCACAACATCTCTTTAAGTGGTTCCCACGATGCAGACACAAGAATTGGAAAAGGGAGCGAGAGAAGAGTGAAAAATTCGATGAGATAACTCAGAAAGAAAAGGTAACTTATGCAAACCTCCATGCGACATTTAAAGTGATGTCGCAGCCTAAAAAAACTTATGTCCATTGATGTAACTTCATTAATTCTCAAACCACTCTATTTTTGGCATAATATCATCCTTACATGCAAGTTACCCGCTCCTCCAAATGGTAATAAAGTTGTCCTATCCATATTTTTTGTTCCAACTGCTAGTTTCTGGCCTTTCTACGACTACAACATCCTCCTGGTGCGACGTCTACACTGGATTCATAGATACCTGTGCTCCCTCAAGCTTCGTCGCACCAAATCTTGGAAAGAATTTTTATAACCTCTAACAAACTTCTTTAAAGTCTAGTGCCCTCTTGAAACTATCCGGAGCACTAAGACATTCTTCCATCCATATAGTCATTTAGTGGGTGCAGGGATGGGTTCATCCCTGTAAGGTTTTAGACAACTACCATTAATATATCCGGGAAGTAATTCACCATTTAACTTAGGCTTTAATGGTATCATTTAGGAAATTATTACCCTAGTCACTCATCATAATTTTGGGGCATCCAAACCTTGTCAAAAAATTCTCAACAATAAAGTGCACAATTGTATCTGCATTGCAATATTTCACAGGTTGAGCCTCCTCCCACCTATTCAAGTAACCAGTGGCAGTGATGATGTATCATGCTCCAGTTTGGGTCAAAGCTCCTTCATATTGTAACGGGACAAAGCGTAAAACATGGGGCTCAAAAAAAAATTTGAGTCCATGGTTTTTACACGTCTAAGTCATATAAAAAGGCATGTCAAGATATATCATCATCTTTGCGAATGTATCATGATTATGTAATACGATTTTGGGCAAGTTTCTATGATTAGTTTGAGTAGAGATAAGCTCCTGTGGCTATGTGCACAGAGACCTAAGTCCTGGGCTATGTGCGAGGACTCTGTGACTATGTGCACAAGATAAGTTGTATTCTTGAAGGTCTTCTTAATAAAGAGAAGTTTTGGAAAAGTCTCTGGTTTACTTGCGTGATTCCTATTCTTATGCATTACGGCTTTGTGAGTTAATTATTTGCTTGTATATCTGTTGTATGATTGCTGTTAATTGATGCACATTTTCTGGGTTAATCATATAATAATAGATCTCTGTGTTTTTGTGAGAAGTATATATGTATTAAGGGTTTCTGTTAAGTAGATTAGAATAAGAGTAGATCTCTGTGTTTGTGCGATAATTGCATTTTTGTTAAGGGTTTTGTTGAATTTAGATATGAATTAGATGACGAGCCCTAACGTAACACAATAGTGATTAGATCAGATGAGAAAGGGTTATATCCACATCATGTTCCTCCCTCAGGGTGCTGGAAAACGAAACCGTTTTTTGGCTTGAGGGGTCCAGACCCAAGTTCACAGTGTATTCGTGCAACCAACAAAACCTTCCAACTACTGGCCCTTTCGGCAGTGATCTTCTTGTGCAGACCAAAGTCTCACCCAAAGTAGCAATGTAGGGGGGGTGTTGGAACCAGGTTTTTGAAACCCGAGGGAGGAATATGATGTGGATCTAACCCTTTCTAGTCTAATATAATCACTATTATGCTACAATACGACTCTTAATATGATTCAGATCTAACTTCAACAAAACCCTTGAAAAAGATGTAGTTATCACACAAACACATAGATCTACTCTTATTCCGATTTAGTTAACATAAAACCTTAATACAAATATAATTCTTTCACAAACACAAATATCTATTATTATATGATTAAACCAGACAAATGCACATCAGTTAACATCAATCATACAAAATATCTATAAGCAAATAATTATCTCATAAATCAGTAACGCATAAGAACAGGCTTCACACAAGTAAACCATATATTTTTCCAAAAACTTCTCTTTATTAAGAATAAAAATTATTTATCTTACGCACATAGCCATATATTCCTCACACACAACCCAAGACTTATCTCCGCGCACACAACCGCAGGAGCCTATCTTTACTTAGAATAATCACAGAGACTTGCCCAAAATCACTTTCAAAAAAAATAATATGATCTATGATATGATATTTGACTTGAATCATACATGCCTTTTTATATGACTTAGACATGAAAAAACCATGGAATCAAACTATGGTTTGAGCCACATGTTTTACACTTTTACCCGTTACAATATGAAATAGATTTTACCCACCCCATAGCCCCTTGGCTTGCGCACTGCGCTTTAACAAAATTGAAAAAAAATGACTCAAGACTCGACCTAGGGGACCCTAGCCCAACATTGATGCTTTCATAGTGGAAAAGGTGGAGTAGTGAACCCTCAGGACCATTTTTACTACCGAGATGCAATTTGGAAAATTAGGGTTTGAAACCTTTTAGGAGAATTTTGAGGAATAAAATGAAGTTTTTTGGGGGTAAAAATTTACAACTTCAACATCACATTTTCTTCTTATTATACACACAGATACCTTTCCAAAGGTGTAAAAGTAGCGTCAATTAGAGTCCATATGTGAAAGTTACACCACTTAGAAGTTGAGTTTCCTATTTTTTCCACCATAATTTGAGAGGATGCCATGTCAACCCCCATTATTCATGAAAAATGGGCTAGCCACATGATTATAATGTAGAAGACTCTAAAAGTGTAACTTTGGTTAATATTTGAGGTAGTCAAACCTAACCATTAGAAGGCTATCGAGCTATGTTATAACCAGGCCGTTAGGAGGAAAAGGGGTTCTATTCTTTAGAGTGCATTTGTTCCATATCTGAGCAAAAATAGTTGTAACACACACCCTTATCCAAGCCGATAATAAAAGGTGGTTACCATGCTAACTTGACTCTCAATGTGAAGTTATGAGAATGGGCTATGAAAATTTTTCATTCTTATTAACTTCTTGAAGCTAGAGCTAGGATACACCATTGCAATGATCTCATCAAGATGATTCCATTGATATAAAAATTTACCCTATTTGGGTTCTAGAATCAAATATTATGTTAGTCTAAAGTTTCCCTTATGTCATGTTGCATACCACCTTAATGCCATATCACTCTAAGACATGTTAAGTGGCACGTGGCACCTTACCCTTGTTCCATGTAACTGGGTTACAAAAGTCACCAATTTATGGTTCATATATTCATTATAGGATTTTAATCCTCCATAACCTATATTCAACATTAGGCTTATATATAGACATTATTTAATATATGATCCCATGCTAACATGAACCAACCTAACCTGTATATAATTTTATATGTTATAATATTCCCTATTTGTATGCCCATGACCTTCCACCACTCAACATGACATTCATGGCCATATACTTATAATATAAAGTCCTAACTATAATCCCTGTGTGGAAATAGATATATAGTGTGAATGTTCGACCCATTGCAACATATATATAACTATTTACCAATACATGTTGTCGTTACCATTGGTACCTGTGAGTCCCTCGTGTTCATGGCCATATACATATAATATATATGTAATCTATAATTTTTAGACATTAGATAAACCAACACTTCCCGTGTGTTTCATGAAATGGAATAATTGCCTCTCGTGGATCCTTATCTCTAGAAATTTGATCGTTGACTAAAAGCTGTGGGTTTTGGGCCAATAAAAATCTTGATTCCCAATAAGGGGTATCAGAGCATATGTCACACGTTCGATACACACCCGACTCGTGTTGGGGGGGAGATTGTTGGAGATTATATAAACCAACACTCCCCGTGTGTTTCATGACAGGGAAAAACTGCCTCTCATGGATCCTTATATCTGGTGATGATATTGTTGACGAACACCTCGGGTTTTGGTATAACGACAATCGTGATTCCCAACAATAACGCAAACATTAACATATACCCCACAACCTAGATTCTATATAATCACATTCATTTCATATGCTTCACGTAAATACTTTACAACCATGTATGTAATTAAAATAACATATTGGTTCAACAACAGAGGGAAGTTACGCATTCGATGGCCTTGATTAGTTTGCAAATCCCCCCTCCCCATGATGTCACCATGGGGGGTTATGCATTTGTTATTTGAACACCTATTTCAATTGACTTGGTATGATGGTCAATACTTGCCCCTACCAAATCAATGGTATGTAGGGGCCCTACTTTGCCACAGTATGGAAATGGAGGGGTGGTCAACATTGGATCCCCACGGTCCATTGGAAATTGGACCTATTTATTTGATATTTATATGCTCCCAATGCACTTTGGCACCAGGTCATATGCGTATGTATCCTTTCCACTCAATGCAAGGGTTTGTGGAAATTTATTTCCCCTCTTCTGAGGTTCTGGTGTATGGCACTCTGTTTTTTTAGCTCTGAAGTCCCTCCCCCTTGGTCACATGTTTTTTCATGTGACCAAGGATGACACTATAGAAGGAAAACTTTTGCACCAATTAATAATGCACACTTGATTGGATAGCATGGAAAAAATGATTCTCAACCTTTGGTGTGAAGTTAGACTTCAACCCCTTGACTAGGCCTAAATCTAAGTATATGTATAAAAGTAGATATTCATATCATTATGGAAGAGGTTTACCATGCATAGAGATTTTTATATTGCTCCTATTAAATTCTTATTTCATTCTTACCTTCAAGTTGTTGAATGCATTCAGGCTTGTAGGCTTCCCTTGATGTGACGTGGAATTTCCAAGCCCATTTTTTTTTCTCTTTTAGATTATATAGTGTGGAAAAATATCCATAGGGTCTGTAATTTTTTAGCAACTTGGGTACTAATATATAAAAAAATATCGATCATTGACCTCATAAATGTAGGTCATAAAACTACAAATGTGCAAGAATTTTACTTCACAGACAACCTATGTTCTTGTAGGTTATGACATTTCGATACCGTAAGATGCCCAATTTGGCTCAGTTATGAGAAAAATCACTTGACCACACACACACACACACACACACAAATATATATATATATATATATATATTTGAGCATTTAAAGCGTTGGTCCTAATCAATGAAGGATATATACAAAACCCTGCAGAGATTAGGTTTTAAAAATCTGAGGGAATCCTTGCACATGCAATGGCCTCCTTCAGTCAACTAACTAACCTTACATTGAGAGATAATTTGTATGATAATTTCATAATTGTCACAAAAGGAGCACAAGTCATCCATAAAGGGTATCCCTGTATCCTTTGCCTAGTTTTAGCTATGAATTCTTTTGAGCTTAATACTCAAGAACCTGTAATAAATTTTCGTTTATTGAACGAGGGTGTATGTCTGGATATCCATTAATATAGTTAGTCCATTTCAAAGCACCGCAAAGGCCAACAAATTGTATTAACGACAACCAGTCATTAGAATATTTTTCTTTTTCAATCCATTCATTATACATTGGTTCTACAATACCCATTAGTATTTAAGTTTCTCATGACCAGTGTCATATAAATATATTACTACTATAAGAACAAATTTATTACTTCATTTTAACGTTAATCAGGGACAAGGGTTTCTCCTACAAAGGAAGGATATCATATCACGTATTCAAGAACATTTTTTTAACCTGGCAAGTGAAATCCTGTTGGAATATATTTGCACTTATTATTTGCATTCTAGAAATAGGAGAGACTCATTCAAATACAAAAAACAAAGCTTTAGTATCCCTTTTATACATAAGAATATCTATTTATTTAACTAATTTACTTAGCAATGCAACATGGAGATTTATTACAGTTATCAAATATATCAAACATTCACTGAGAATACTATACACCACATCTTCAGAAAAATTAGTAACTTGGTAAATCACCATGAAATTCTTTATAATCTCAACAAAAAACTAGGAACTAATATTTATATTCCAACTTCACCATGTAAGGAATACTATGCTTAAACATTAAGTAGGCAGAAAATCATACCGTTAAACTTAACAAGGAATTAATGGCATATGCTAGAAAAATGATAAATACTTGTATAGAAGTTGTTATCACTCATAATTTTGTGAGTCATTACTTGACATGGTCATACAATTCACTCCTCAAAAGGGTAAGGTCTCCTTAAAATTTTTTCAAGTTGGCATAGGAAATTTCATTTTTTCATATTTAACCTATCCTAAGTTGCAAGACCACCCTCATTTCATCTCAAAACCACCTCCATATAGGTCACATCATGTTCCATCAGTCATCATTTGTTGACCTATTTCATTTCCCAAGATTACAACTCTGAAAAGGTAATTTTATCCAAGAATCCCTAGTTTCGTAGAGAATTCAGTGTAAAATAGGCAGAAAACGCTACGAAACTGCTGAAAGTTTCGTAGTGAATATGAAGCATTTCTATGTTTTCTGACTTTGAGTAGTCGACTTCAAGGGAAGTTTCTGGGCAAAAAGAATTTTTTTTTAAGAAAATGAGAGAGGTTATTTTCAATAACATATAAAATAACAATAACCTCTTTCACTTTTTGCAAATGTGCTACAAATTTGGAGATACAAGGATGTTTTTCAACCCTATTTTCAGAATGCAGAATTTTCCTATCTTAGAGATGTTTTTAGAATGTATATTATGGACAGCTGGAGATGGTTTTCAAAAAACCAAGAGAATTTTAGCTTAAAAACATACTAACCTACAAAAACCTCATTTAGTTTTGAAATATATATCAAGGATAGGGAGATAAGAGCTCATTTAGGAACCTTATGTTTTTAGAAAAAACAGAGTCATTTTAGTGATGAAAAAACTTGCTAAAGATGAAAAAGATGTTTTTTGAAGAGGAAACACCTCAAAACCCTTAGTTTGAGCTGGTTTATACTTTTAAAGGTCAATGGAATGTTGAAAATAAGGTTTTTACACATGGAAAAAATATTTTTGAAGCTACATGAAAATCTAGAATTTTCATTGTTTTTAGTAGTTTCATCGTGTTCCTAGGCTTGAAGCCAGGAAAACGCTACGAAACTACTATAGCTTTATTTTTGCGTTTTGAAAAATTTTCGGAAGCTTCTAAAGGGTTAAATTGATATGGAGAAGGTGTCTAAGCATGATGAAGAAAATATCAAAGGAAAGAGACAAAAATTCTAATGGCAAAGGTCATTTTTGTACGCTACGAAACTGCCATGTTTTCATAACGAGATGTTTTTTAAGGTTTATGAGAAAATTAAAAAGTATATTGGAAATCGGAAAGTGGTTTTTCTTCCGTAAAGGCGCCTCTACAAAAACCTCTCTCATTTTCTGCAAAGCCATCAGGGTTTGGAAATTATACACTCATTTTTGCACGTTACGAAACTGCTGAAAAACTGTTTTTGTAGCGAAATGTTTTTACGGTTTCTGAGTAACTAAAAAAGTATTTTGGAAATCGGAAAGAGGTTTTTCTTCAGAACAGTTTCATATAAAGCAATCTCTCTCAATTTCTTCAAATATATCAGGGTTTGGAAATTATACACTCATCTTTGAAGCCTACTTTTTCATAATTTTCACTAACCAGATTTGTGAAAAAATTGTAAAAATGCGACTTGGAGGAGGTCCAACTTAGCATCCACGTGGCATAATGACACATAAAAACTCTATTACACTCATCAAATTATTTGTTTGTAGTTGATAATGGTTATTGAATTGGTTTTTTTAACTATTAATTAAAGAAGAGTCCCTTTTGTATTCAAACTCTGCAAAACAGAAATATACCTAGGAAGTCTCCAAGTGATAGAATCATGTTTGAAATAGGTCTTTGAGGTGGGAATTCGAAGCTAGAAAGGTGCAATATCATTTGTATGAGTCATAATTCTATAAAATACTTAGTTTTAGAGTTATAAGTGGTTGGGATATGTTATGGCCGACTGCTGCTATTGTAAACAAGTTTTTATATCAGTAATACAGAGTGGTTTTCTTCTTGACAGACCTGAGATTCTCATGGGGTTTTTAATTTTTTATTGATCTACATGTTATGTTTAAATAATTGCAATATATTTCATTCCTATTACTTATAATTCATAACTCTATGCTCTGACTTCCTTTAGTAATGAGATGACTATGTTTTTCTATGTTTTATGAGTGAATTGCCTTTGAACCACTAGCAGTAGATTTCATTGCTATTACTCAGAATTCATAACTCTATGCTTTGAATTCATTTAGTAATAAAATGACTGTGTTGACCTATGTTCTATGAGTGAATTTCCTTTGTAAATACCCATATCTGCCTCAGCTTCCATATCAAGAAACCTTTCCACTAAACCTATTGATTTGTTGACTCCATAAGCCCAATGGTAGCAAGCCTTCATCTTTTCAACTTGCAAACATACAAAAAAAGACACAATTCATAGAGTCCATATATCTTTATCATTATCTAAATCATAAAACCCCCTTGAGAGAGCCCTCTCAGATTGAAGAGGCTAAGCTTCAGTCAAAATCTCATTTGAAATAGTTACACTGAGTTATCTGATCAGCAGCCAATCAAGTACAATTTTGGTGATAAAATTTTGGCGATGTTGCCGAGGACCAAAGATGATAATTTTCCCTGGGAAGAATGAAGAAGTTTCAGTTCTAAGGTCCGAGAGCAACATATACTTATACACATATTAGCTGTATTTATGCTCTGGTGACTCCACACATCAAATAATCAATTGGAAGGTGACTCCACTGCTTGAATATTAGTAGCTTGATGAAGTTTCAAGATGAGTTCCATTGCAATAATAAATTCCAGGTATGCCCCTATGAATTGGTCTCACATCCCTGGTTTTGAAAATCCTATGCCAAAGGTTGAATGGTTAAATGATCTTCCCATATTTAAAGATGAAAAGAAAGACAATGCTGCTCTTCATTTGGTTAGATTCCATATGCATGTACATAGAATTAAGGTTCATTTCCCTGAGGATTGTCTCATGAAGATGTTTATGGCCACTTTAGAAGGAAAAGCATGGTATTGGTATGAAAGCCTGCCAAATGGTTTGTTATATTCTTTTGCTGATTTCCATGTTGCATTTTATGAGATGTATGAAGAGTGTCACCCCTCTTTATTGCTATTCAAAGACTATTGTAAACATTGTGTGAGTTTTATTGAATATTTGGAGAATTTTTATGAAGATGATGAGTTCATGGATGAGGAAATTTTAGAGGCCCTTCATGACAATCCCTTTCATCACTAAGAAGAAAGGATAACCTCTCTCTTGGATGAAAATAAAACCTAGCTAGAGTTTATTTATGAAAATAATGTCACATCCTCTAAGTTTGATGAAAAGTTGCAGTAGACTTGTTAGTATTTTGATCATCAGGAATATGAGAATAATTTCAAACAACAGGAGGAAATACTTGAAGATAATTTCTATAATCCTCAGGTAAAGGAGAAAGTTTATTCTTCATGTAATTCCTTGCATCAGCCTACATCAAATAATGATCACAGTAATGAGGAAGTGGATGAAAATTTTTCTTTATCCTTGTCTTCTAATTTGAAGTCATTTGAGTGCAAGTCAGAAGATAAGATTTAATTTGTGGGTGAAGTTGCTAAGAACATTGAAAATGACATTGAAGTTTTAGAAGATCAAATTCAATCTTATAGTCTTCATGGTCAAGATTAGTCTTTTCAAAAGTTTTTAATGTTAGAACACAAAGAGAGGGTGCTGCTACCTTTCTCTTTTGAGATTGAGGAAGAATACCCTGTTTTTGAAAATTAGTTTGATAGCACACAACTGAAATCTTGTGTGGCTGAGAAAAGTATATATGAGTTTTCTAAAGCTACAGAATGCCTTGATAATCATCAAACAGATTATGTCTTCTATGATCCTATAGCTGACTACATGGAAGAGTTCTACAGTCCAAATTTCCAATTATATTTTCATTATGAGGATTAGATACATTTTATGTTGCCTTGGTCATTTTAGTATCATGGTTACTATTTTTTCAAGTGCATTCAAGAGGTTCAAATTTCAGATCAGATCAATGACTGGCTTCATTGTAAGTTTCATTAAAAGTGGAGATTGCAGTTGTTAGGGTAGGTAAGAGTGTGTGAATAAGCTCAAAGTTGACTGAGCATATTTTCAATAGGTACAAAGTTGGTTTTTCAGTAGTAATCATCAATCTTGAGCCCTAGGAGAAGGCCATAATATCTTGGTGAAGTTTTCATAAATTTTAGAGTTTTTATTTCCAAGAATATGGATGGCACTAGAACTACAGGTTCTTTGGTGTACCACAGGGGCACACCATCCCAAGTGGAGTCACTGTTATCACTCATAATTTTGTGAGTCATTACTTGACATGGTCATACATTTCACTCCTCAAAAGGGTAAGGTATCCTTAAACCTTTTTCAATTTGGCATAGGAAATTTCATTTTTTTCATATTTAACCTATCCTAAGTTTCAAGACCACCCTCATTTCATCTCAAAACCACCTCCATATAGGTCACATCATGTTCCATCAGTCATCATTTGATGACATATTTCATTTCCCAAGCTTACAACTCCAAAAATGTCATTTTATCCAAGAATCCCTACTTTAGTAGCGAATTCAGTGTAAAATAGGCAGAAAACACTACGAAACTGCTGAAAGTTTTGTAGCAAATATGCCAACATTTCTCTATTTTATGACTTTGAGCATTCAACTTCAAGGGCAATTTCTGGGAACATAGAAAAGTATTTTAAGAAAATGAGAGAGGTTATTTTCAAGAACATATCAAATAACAATAACATCTTTCAAGTTTCTCAAATGTGCTACAAATTCTGAGATACAGGGATGTTTTTCAACCCTATTTTCAGAATGCATAATTTTCCTGTTTTATACATGTTTTTAGAATGAAGATTTTGGACAGCTGGAGATATTTTTCAAAAACCCAAGAGAGGTTTTTATTCAATAAATAATTACCTACAAAAACCTCCTACATTTTTGCAATATCTACCAAGGATAGGTAGATAAGAGCTCATATATGAACCCTAAGTTTTCAGAAAAAATTGAGTCATTTTAGTGATGAAAAAACTTTCTAAAGGTGAAAAAGATGTTTTTTGAAGAGGAAACACATAAAAACCCTTAGTTTGAGCTGGTTTATACTTTTAAAGGTCAATGGAATGTTTAAAATAATGTTTTTACACTTGGAAAGAATATTTTTGAAGCTACATGAAAATATGGAATTTTCACTGTTTTCAACAGTTTCGTAGCATTTCCTAGGCTTGAAGCCAGGAAAATGCTATGAAACTACTGTAGCTTTATTTTTTCATTTTGAACCATTTTCAGAAGCTTCTAAAGGGTTAAATTGATATGGATAAGGTTTGTAATCATGATGAATACAATATCAAAGGAAAGAGACAAAAATTCTGATGGCAAAGGTCATTTTTGTACGCTACAAAAGTACGCTATGAAACTGCATTGTTTTCATAGCGAGATGTTTTTTAAGGTTTATGAGAAAATTAAAAATTATTTTGGAAATATGAAATTTGTTTTTCTTCTACACATTCCCCTCTACAAAAATATCTCTGATTTTCTGCAAAGCTATCAGAAAATATACACTCATTTTTGCACACTATGAAACTGCTGAAAAAACTATTTTCATAGCAACATGTTTTTAAGGTTTCTGAGCAACGGAAAAGGTATTTTGGAAATTTGAAAGATTTTTTTTCTTCAGAACAGGTTCATCTACAAAAACCTCTCTAATTTTCTGCAAATCTATTAGGGTTTGGAAATTATACACTCATCTTTGAATCCTACTTTTTCAGAATTTTCACTAACTAGATTTATGAAAAAATTGTAAAAAATCGACTTGGAAGAGGTCCAACTCAACATAAACATGGCATAATTACACATCAACACTCTAGTACACTCATAAAATTATTTGGTTTCATTTGATAAGGGTTATTGAATTGGTTTTTTGAACTAATGAAAGAAGAGTCCTTTTTGTATTCAAACTTTGCAAAACAGAAATATCCCTAGGAAGTATCCAAGTGATAGAATCATGTTTGAAATAGGTCTCTGAGGTGAGAATTCGAAGCTATAAAGGTGGCATATCATTTTTATGAGTCCTCATTCTATAAATGACTTAGTTTTAGAGTTAGAAGTGGTTGGGATATGTTATGGCTGATTGCTGCTATTGTAAACAGGTTTTTATATCAGTAATACAAAGTGGTTTTCTTCTTGATAGACCTGAGATTCTCATGGGGTTTTTAATGTTTTATTGATATACATATTATGTTTAACTAATTGCAATATATTTCATTTCTATTACTTAGAATTCATAACTCTATGCTCTGACTTCCTTTAGTAATGAGATGACAGTGTTTTCCTATGTTTTATGAGTGAATTACCTTCGAACCACTAACAGTAGGTTTCATTGCTATTACTTAGAATTCATAAATTTATGCTTTGACTTCCTTTAGTAATGAAATGAATGTGTTGACCTATTTTCTATGAGTGAATTTCCTTTGTTAAAGACCCTTATCTGCCTCAGCTTCCATATCAAGAAACCTTGCCACTGAACCTATTGATTTGTTGACTCCATAAGCCCAATGGTAGCAAGCCTTCATCTTTTCAACCTGAAAACATACAAAACCAAGACATAATTCATAGAGTTAGCCATCTATCTTTATCATTATCTAAATCATAAAACCCCCTTGAGAGAGCCCTCTTATACTGAAGAGGCTAAGCTTCAGTCAAAAGCTGGTTTGAAATAGCTACACTGAGTTGTCTGATCAACAGCCAATCAAGTACAATTTTGGTGATAACAGGAGTATAAACTAGGAAACTGAGTCCAAGAATATGACTCTCCACCCAACCTTAGATTGGGCAACATCGTGATCTCTCTTGTAGTCCAGTCACCCTTGAGCTATATTCCAAATCATGAAGGAAAAATTTCTCAACAGATTTAATTGATGGTCTCGTTTGGGAAAGAATGAATTGAGGTTTGGTCAAACTCAAACTCTGCACATGTTCTTTCAACAAACTTTCAATTTCCACCAATAACTACGTACAAAGTCGGTGGCTCCTTTTTATGGTGTCACAATAAAATTATTCATTGCTTCTTTGATATCACGTACTCAACTCCTTCTCTCACAATGTAGCTTCCTATGTGCCTCTTTCTACTATCCTTTAGTCTACTATCCTTTAGAAGGTGTCCATAGAGTTCCGAATTTCTTGACTCTTCAGGGATTTCCTAGACACTATTTGTGTCCACAATGTACGATAATTATTGTACAACTTCTAGTGTAACTACGCTATGATACAATACATACTTCCTCAACCAAACATCCATTCATGTGAAGGATCTTTGTGTCTTATTTATATCAACTAGGTCTCTTTCAAACTTCTCATCCTCTTCTTTGACATTTCTTATCTTCCTTTTTCCTTTCAACATAGTGTTCCCGTTCTTTCTGTGTGTTCCAAATTTATTTAGGAGATCATTTCTTTCCTTTTCCCTAATATTCTTATTTTTCAACTCATATATTCCTTAGAAAAACCCTAAAATATCCCTCTTTTCAAAAGCTCCATGCCTCCATTTTTCACTGATCTCTATGATCTCCCTTGATTTCGATGCTTGACCTCTCCTCCCATACACATTCTTGAATATTCCCCTTGTAATTATTCATGCATGGCCAATATTTCTCTATCCCATCCAATTATTTTAGATGCTCCATTGTCTACTGGATTTTCTATCGGTTGTCTCAGGTGGCTAGCAAGTCTACGTGCACCCAGGCACAAAATGGTTCCCTGCTATGTGGCCAAATTACCATAGGTCTTGTTGTCATGCATTCTATTATAGAGGGGAATGCTCCTTGTCTTATTCCAAATGATATTTGTTCCACTAGTCTCTTGATCACACATGTTATCCTCCCTAACTACCTTTAAACACACCAAAATCCCCAGGAAATATTTACCCTTCTCAACTCTGGAATCCGAATCCCTAAACTCAAACCATATTTATTTAAATAAATTTATAATGAATGGGAAAAGTAACCGGGGTTGTCATAACTCCTCCCATTTTTTGGGGCCTTCATTTTTCAAATGGATAAGGTAGTTTAGAGACAGTTTGAGTTATAGAAAGTGGAGGGAAAATCGTTGCGGAGTCGCGAAAGAAACAGGGAGTTAACTGGGGTGGAATTCGAGTCGTGGAAGGTAAGTGGGAAAAATAAAGAACAACCGAGTCACGGAAGCAGCCAAGCGAAGGAATAGGAGAGGCTAATAGTTCAATTGGGTGGGAGCAGGGATATGGAAAGAAAAAGAATAAGGAAACATGGGAGAAGAGAGTCACGGAAAAAAGGAAACCAAACTGGGATGTGGACACCCTGTAACTCTGTATTTTTTAGTCTCATACATTCTTTGGAAAGGACACTTTGGTGTTGAATGTAATACATTATGATGAAGCTAATATGAAGAGATGTTTTGTGGCCTATATAGTATGTGTTTTCTTTGTATTTTTGTTTCTATCTGAATAATTGGTGATCAAAAATTTTATGGTGTATCTTTCAATCCTCATTATTTGATAGTATGTTTAGCTCTAGCAGAATGATTACTTTATTATGATAACAATGTTCTAAGGAATATTGATTGATAATGATCTCATGATATCTAATTCCCAACTCTCTCATTTGACTAAGGTAGTGACACGCCTTGGGTGAGACTCCTTACTCATTCTTGGGTAAGGTGAAAATGTTGGCGTTGTCCTAGACTAAAACGGAGCCTTGTTCGCCCCTGTGATTGAATCTGGGTCCTTACTTGGTTATCATTTTCATCCAATAAATGGTTCTGTTGTCGGGACCTAAAATTTGAAAGGGAGTGGGAATATGGTATCAAGGAATTATAATAGAGAGCTATGAAGTTGGTGGGATGACCATGTAGATCCATTCATCTCATAACAAGCCTAGATCCAAAAACAAAGGGAGAGGAAGTTGAAGGACCAAATCATGTATTTAGATTAGGTTGGTGATCAGTACGAGATATTTTGGTTAAATTCCCTTAAGAGGTTTATAATTGGTTATGGAGGATCCAGATCAAAGGAAAATAAAGTGACCAAAATATATATCATCATACCTACACGCAATCTAATCTATTGGCATTACATTAGTTGGACACTGATCTAACTAGAGATGTAAACTTCTGGGTTCAATCCACACTAGAAGGGTATATTTTTTAGTGTTATATATAAAGCCACCAATATTTTTCTAAATCTAAGCATATATTCAGAACAAGGTTGCAAGGGAAGCTGATAAAAGAGATCCCTTTGTGGATTAAGGTACTGATGGTGGAAGAAGGTTTGTTGGCATTCCAAACTCCAAACATGGAATCGTAAGCACCCAGTACTAGGGGATGGATATAAAGGGAGGGATGCCGCGAGACGAGGATATATGAAGAGATTGATAAGATGGACACATATGACTCCAAGAAATATAGGGATTTGAGGGTGCATCGACGAGAAAAAATAGCAGAGAAATGGTGGGAAATGGCAATGCAGGAGATCAATAGGAAAAATAATGATGTGCACCAAGCAGGAGATGTGTTGCGAAGTTCAATGGAAGAAGAAGTGGTAGTGGGACCAGTAAGGAAGGAAATGTCTGTTGGAAGAGTTAAGAATCAAGAAGATGATAAGAGCCCATATCGATCCGTAGAAGGAGATATGTCTGACAAAATAGAAGGAGCATGCTCAAAAGATGACTCAGATGGTGACATGCATCTCATGATGGAAATATTATTTGCAGAAAGAGAAGCGTCTAAGAAAAAATTCAATACGATCTCCATGTGCCCTAGTAGCACTGTTCCCACCCTTCCCCTGGTACTTTACAAAAATCATAATAAATTATTGTCCAATTTAATTAAATTTATTAGAGTTCATAATGTTCAAACTACATTTAAAACTAGTACTAGTAACAGTGATAATACTTGAAAGATCCCACCAGGATCATCACAACCTGGACCAAAAGTATTATTACTTTTTCCTCAAGCACAATTAGACATGGCAGAATCATTCACACGATACCCAGAGTTCTCTGGAAAAGGGAATGATGATGTGGAGCAACAATGGTACTTATGCGAAGCCATATGGAGAGCCCACCAAACACCAAACATTGCCAAAATGATTGAGTTTAAAACCACTCTTAGGGAGAGAGAATTGATTTGGTTCATCAAATGGTCAAAGCTACATCATAATATTGCAGTAGATGATGTCAAAAGAGAATTTGTGCAGGAATTGAAACTCCTTTAGACGAATCAACAAGGATTTTCTGAACTATGGGAAATTAAACAACGAGAAGGGGAAACAACTTGGGAGCTAATGAGAAGATTTAAAGACGTAATCGACAAGTTAATTTATCCCAGAGACACGAACCATCAACGAGATTGATTTATCAAATCAATTATGCTTCTTACAAGAATTCCATTGACCCAACAAAAGATTGATACATTGCAGGATGCTCTAGAGCTAGAAATGAGGATTGAAGCTATGGCAAGGTATCCTCATGAGTTTCTGGGTGGGAAAATAATACAAGATCCTTCTATATTGGGCTTGAAACATCAGATCGTAAGTATGGCGAAGAAATTTAAACATATGCAGCCAGTGCGACCAATAAGACCAAATGTATGGTGTACACATTACTTGGTTGAAGGACACCTAATCACTTAATTCCCAAGGTTGTGGGGGTCGATAAATATATCTAGACCCGGAGGTGCCTCAGGATCTCTGCCTACTATGGGAGTTACGCAGATAGGGATGCAAGGTATATACCAAGTTCAAACAAAATATCATATATTTCCAAATCAACAAAATCCAGTACCCACAGATTACTGCGAGATTTGTAAGGCATATGGACATCTTCCACGACTATGTCTAATTTTACATAAATATTCAAACATCCCTAAAAACAACTATTGTGAGTTATGTGAATCGCCAACTCATCACATAGACCAATGTAGAGCGTTGGATGCATTAGATGACATAATGGACACAACAACATATAGGGTCAATGAAACTTCCCGGGGATGAGGAGGAGTAGGAAAAAGGGTGGGAAGAATGGGAGGACGAGGTCCAATGTGATGCTACAACTGTGACCAAGAAGGTCATGTTGTGAGAGAATGTCCTCTACCTAGAAGGCCATGGTGTTCTCAAAGCAGATTAAACATGCATGCTATAGAAGAATTCCTGGAATTGATCAAAGCATGGGAAGAGCAATCTAGGAAGAGGGGAGAAAATTTTATTAATGACGAACCGAGAATACCAGAAACTGGCCCCCTCTCAAGTGTAGCTATAGTGAAATGGGTAGGAAATAAGAATGGAGATTATGTGGGAGCAGTGAAGCAACCTAAAATTACAATACTTGCTTCGCCGAAATTCTCATATAATCAGGAGCAACAAAAAAAATACTACAAATAAGAAGTGGAAACTTTTACAAAGTTAAATCCAAGAAAATAATCACAAGTTGTACAACCAATTGATGGGAAAGAAAAGGGCCCATATCCAACACAACCTATAGAAGAGTGGTTCAAATTGTTCTTGAATATCGTGAATGATGAGAAGATTCTTAAACAAATGCGAGAGAATTTGAAGTCAGCCATTAAAGGAGGGAAAGATCTAAACAACACAATATCTACTAATCTTCTAGAGAGATGCTTGAGAAGAATCCAAAAGAATAAAAGGTGAACATGGAAGGAGTTCAATATTGATGCACATATTGTATGGTTCCATAAAAGAGAGACCATGTTAGACTTGGGCTCAGATGTGAATATACTTCCAAGGAAGACATGGGAAGCGTTGGGGAAACCCAAGCTATCATTTTCTCCGATTCTATTATGCATGGAGAATTAGTATTGCATCATACCAATCGGGAGGCTAAAAGACCTATAAGTTTACATTTTAGGGGTTAAGACCTATGCATACTTTGAAGTCATAGATATAATGGGAGATAAGGAACCCTACCCTGCACTCCTTGGGATAGATTGGGAATTCGAGAACTATTCAGTGATTGACTTGAATAAGGAATTGATGATCTTTGAAGTTGAAGGAGTTAGAGTAATCCAATCCCTAGATCCCTATCAAGGTTGAAGGTTCATGGAGCCAACTGATGACAGGGAAGATGCTGGACTACTAGACGTGTTATACCATCTAACAATGGGAAAGAGGGAAGATTATATTAACCTGAAAACAAAGGGTTCAATCAGTTGGCACAATGTCCAGTGTTCAGACATTGGACCAGAGGTTTCTTGGGATGATCAGAAACAAGGAGGATATGAAATTAAAACTTGACGATGTGCAACCATCCAAGGAGTTAACTAGATTGGAACAAATTTAATGGGATATCATACCTTCACTGACATGGAAATGTTTAATCATTTTATTAATAAAGTTGATGAAATTGTTCCTAAGGAGTAAAAAGTACCTTTAATGAACATGGCCCTACAAGCAACATTGGCCTCGTGGTGGGGAACCCATCACAGCAAACTTAAAAGGTGGGATGAAGTTTCAACTGCATTGAGGGTAATATTCTAACAATCTAGGGGTCTGCAACCAGACATAAAGTATAGAGGTAGTTCAGATAAATATAGAGATAGTTCAAATCCCAAACAACATATAAAGGATTGTGAAGAATGATGGGAGGCTGAAGAGCTCCCAAAATAATTGTGGGTGCATGAATTTGTGCATTCCCTTGGAACATTTCCCCAAGTTTGGTATATTACGAAAGAAAGGAAGAGATAAATGGAATATTGGCACTGTCTAGCGAGCCGATTTGTTAGAAATTTATCTTTATAATGACTAAAGGATTACAAATTCCCCGCAGCCAGTTAATTTTCTTTTACTGAAAATAAGATAGTTAACATGAGGAGCCACATACCAGGCCACCATGAAGCACATATATGAATCAAATTATAAAGAAGCAGTAGCTTGCAGAAAGGTTGATAAGAAGCCAGACACCTGTCTTTTGATGAGAAGGAAGGGGAGTGAGGAATTAGAGATGGACTGGTTACAAAATGTCCTGATTTTCTGCCATTTAAAGTGAAGAAACAAAACATAGGAAGCAAAGAGAAACCAAAGTTAGCATTTATTGGAGAGTATTGGGATGAACAGACCACGAAATAAATATTTTATTTTCTAACAGAATATGAATATCTATTTCCTTCATCTGTTGCAGAATTAAAAGGAATAAAAGGGGATATGGGAGAGATGAGGATTATGCTTAAAACAAATGCAAAACTAGTGAAGCATCAACCCTATAGTTTGAACCCACCAGTAAAGAAGAAATTAAATAAGGAAATAAAAAATATGCTATAGGAAGGATTGATATTTACGGTTGGCGAATTTTATTGCGTTAATCCAATAGTCATTAAGAACAAGAAATATGCAGCAGAGATCAGGGTTTGCGTGGATTATCGCGGTATAAGAAATTCTTGCGTACATGATCCATTTCCCACACCCTTCAGCGACGAAGTCTTAGAAAATGTAGCCGGTAATGAAGCATCCTCATTCACAGATGGATTCTCG
Organism: Pinus albicaulis; assembly: GCA_034641835.2. Classification (NCBI taxonomy): domain Eukaryota; kingdom Viridiplantae; phylum Streptophyta; class Pinopsida; order Pinales; family Pinaceae; genus Pinus; species Pinus albicaulis. Next base: position 1,207,238,703 of record CM076572.1, on the reverse strand, counting down.
CACTATCATTAGGTCAGAATCATAGAGGAGGATAAGAAGAAAACAACTTTCACTACAAAGCAGTGTTCCTATGCCTACCATGTGATGACATTTGGGCTAAAGAATGCACCAATAGTCTTTTCTCAAATTGTAATAGCGGAATTTAGGGATTAAATCTATATATTTTTATAAGTTTACATGGACGATTGGATGGTGTAGAACTTGTTAAAGAAACACTCCAGCCTCCTTAAAATAAAGTTTGATTTGTGTAGGTAGTTTCAAAGATCGCTGAATGTGAAAAAGTGTATATTTGTTGTTCCTTTCAGACCCTTATTGGGCCACATATTATGTAAAGAGGGGGTGTGCGTGGACCTTGACAAGGTTGTGGAAATTATGAATATGGACCCGCCAAGGAATGCCAAGCAGCTCAAATCCCGGTTGGGACATACATGTTATTACCGGAGATTCATTTGAAACTATGAACTCATCACATCTCCAATTGGAATTCTACTTAATAAGACAGAACATTTCATATGGACCGAAGAATTTAATGAGGCATTAAATACATTAAAGGAGAAGCTGGAAAGTGCACCAATTTTGGTCTATCTTGATTGGAATAAACAATTTCATGTACATATTGATGCATCAATAATTGCATTGGGATTAGTGTTCGCTCAACTAGGTGAATGAAATCTTGACCACCCAATCTAATTTTCCAATAGGAAATTATCGACAATAGAAAAGAATTACACAACAATAGAAAGGGAGGCACTTATGATGGTGTATTCTCTCCAAAGGTTTCACCGCCATCTTCTGGGAGGACCTTTCAAATTCTTTACAGACCACTATGCATTAAAATACCTAGTGAACAAGACTATATGGAGGGAAGAATATGTAGATGGTTAATATAGTTCCAAGAGTTCACATTTGAAGTGATTTTCAAGCCATGCAGACTGAATGTCAGACCAGACCATTTATCATGACTTGAGTCAGGAGAAAGCAGAGGTTCTAATGATGATCAACTACCGAATGCAGACCTATTCAGGGTAGAAGCGGTGCTAGACTACTTGGAGGATATAACATCATTTTTAGCCATTGGGAAGTGCTCTAAGGGTTAAAACACAATTCATAAGAGGCATATGGTCATCAGGGCAACCGATTATCAGTTAATTGCAGGTTAATTACACAATATGGGACTAGATCACATACTCCGGAGGTGTGTACTGGAACATGAAAGAGAGGAAGTACTGTGGGAAGGGGACTCGGGTGTTGTGGGAGGACACGTCGGAGGGAAGAGTACCTCAAGAAAAATTCTTCAAGAAAGACTGTGGTGGCCCACTATTTACAGAGATGTGAAGGAATATGTAAAAAGGTGCGATGTATGCCAACGAGTTGGAAAGATATCACATCGTGATGAGTTACCACTACAACTGGTATGGGAATTACAAGAATTTGAAAAATGGGCTATTGAATTCATAGACCCAATTAACCCACCAACAAGCCATTCCTAGGCATGATACATTAGAACCGCGACAAAGTACTTGACAAGATGTGCTAAAGAAGTGTCGGTAAGAGATTATAAAACTGGAACTGCAACCAGGTTTATCTTTGAAAATATCATTATGAGATTTGGATGCCCTAGAAGCTTGAAAAGTGACCAAGGAAGCCATTTCATAAATGAAATAGTCATGTCACTGCTGCAGAACTTTATGATATAACATTAGAAGAGTTGTCTGTATCACCCACAGGAAAACTAAATAGTTGAAGCATTTAATAAGATATTGGAGAAGGGTTTGACGAAGGTGTGTTCAACCAACAGGGATGATTGGGATGAAAGAGTTACAACAACACTATGTAAATACCAAAAAACTGTCAACAGGTTGCATAAGAAAACACCGTTCCAACTCATGTACAGTCGAGAAGTAGTGGTACTAGTAGAATTCGTAGTCCCAAGTTTTTTTATCACACAGAAAACACACATGTCATAGGAACTATGGGAGTTGTATGAAGCTAGGCTTCTAGCAGAGGTCCATCAGTCAAGAGAGAAGCAATGACATAATGCTTGGCATGAACAACACATTAAGCAAGATACATTCATAGTCGGAGGTCGGAACCTAATGTATGACAGTAAGTTCCTAAAGTTCCCAGGTAAGCTGATAATGAATTGGCTAGGCCTTATTATTATTGCAAAGATCTGAGACTCAAGACCTGTAAAGCTCGCACAAATTGATGGCATTTTACTACCAGGTTGGGTGAATGGATAACACTTGAAACCCTTCCAGGAGTAATACATTTAAAATTTCAATTCAAATAAATATCTGAAAGGAGAAATGAGTAGTTATAGGTTGATTCAGTCATGTTTGTTATAAAAAAATTAGTAAGTTAGGTTAGTCTGTCATTTAAAAGTTTGATATTTTATAATTCAGTCCAGTTGTGAGTATATGTATGCCTCCGAGTCATCCCAGTTGCAGAGAATTATGCACCTCACCGAAACTGTTAGTGGTCCGGGGGGGGATACTGTACGTGTCATCAATCATTTCATAATAATTACCCCATAACTATGTTGTCCATCTGATTTAAAAATAAATATTTCCCGTAACAAAAACATTATTGCCTAATAAATCACACCCATCACTGCATAATAATTTCCCATCATTTCCACTCACTTTTTCCAAAATTGCGTCAGCCAAGTAAGGTCCACCTCACCTGTCGTCACCAAATCACATGATTGAACCAAGGGGAAAGTTTCCAAAATAATTAATTAGTTGGTCTCATCACAATACGTCGTTTCAAGACTATCTACTTAATCTGCATGGATATGACAAACTTCTCAGAGTTTGAAACCAGGGTGCCGAAAGCAAAGAGTCGAGAGTTTTCATATGATAACAAGTGTCCCAAGTTGAAGTCTAGACCTTCTATATCAATTTTCTACCAAAGACATTAAAGAATGACGAAGACCATTGTCTCAGTCATCAAGCCATAATTTGACGCCAGAGTTAAGAAGTTGGAGACTATAAGAGGAAAGTATGACAAAGCGGGGTTGGTAGATACCGAATTCATAGATTCAGTTCATTGTTTGGCATTGAAACGTCAAGTATACACAAAGGTATATAAAAATGAGGAATGAAGCTAGGAAGTCCAAGTACAGAATGAATTCATAGGAGTATAGTGATCAACATTGTTGCATTTGAGAAGTCTACCTATATTCAACACTCAAGGAGGAGCGATGAAATGCACCAAAGTTCTTCTCAGGAGGATACACATAGGTTCATTGTGGATGGAGACTAAAATCAAAATACATGCAACATCCAATGGTTAACATGGTGTCGTTTTCCTTCCAAAAAAATTCCAAGAGAGCTATGAAGGTCAAAGAGGACAAATTTTATGATAAACATAACACCAAGAGAGGAGGCAAGGGAGCCCAATTTGACCCCATCAACAAGGAATTCATAAAATTTGTCTGTCATCTAATATCCAACAAGATTATGTGCCATTACATGAAGAATGAGTGCACACTAGATACTATTTGTTGCATGAACTGTTTGAAGCCTGTTAGGATAACTACAAAATATCCACAAACTTCATATATGGATATTTTATCATGGCGCTATCCATGTGGAAATGGTGTCCTTCGGAGGGAAGGAAGTTAGCAAAAATAACTGAAGAGAAACCACTGGCGCTAATATACACACCATGGAGGGCATCAAGATATCCAAATAACAAAGAAATAATGAGGCTTGCTTCGTTGTTTGGTATAAGAAGATGGTAGATGTGATCAATGTGGCATAAAGTATGATGTTGTCTAAGCAGCAAAAACCCACATTCTCCATGTAAAAATTCATGTCACATTCATTACCCAAAATAATCCTCAAATTGGGACAAACTCTAATGTGGAAGCTTTATCAATTAATCTTCAAATGAATATTTCCTCACTTTTATCCCAAGGTTATAAAACCCAAAAAATATAAATTCATATGCAGAAGATGCCCCTTTTCATGATATTGTGGTTATAACCGTAATTACAAACCCGTTCATTTTTATTCTGACTATACAACCCGACTTAGGTTAAAATACCCAAGTGATAACATAATATTGTATCCACTTATGACTTTCAATTCTATGGTTTAAAACCCAAACAATAAAATTTATAGGCGGAAGCATTATTCTTTCTTCAATCCAAGTTTTAAAACTTTATTAAACCCTTTCTATCGGAACCTCTCATAATCTTCAATTAAATTACTAAACGGAGGGTCTTTTACAAACCTTATTGGATACTTTGATTAACCTTTAGTACCCCCGCGTATCCACAATATCTTCAAAGGTTAAACTTTGGTTTAGAAACCCCAAATATCAATCATGAACCATATCCAGACCCATGCTTAACACCTTGATAATTCATTTATTTATAAAATTTGTTGTATTTAAAAGTCGAAGTCAAAGATTTGCCTTTAAAACCCAAGCGTCGATCATATATTAATTTTTCCCCACAACTTTATTAACATACCTTTTTCATCGTCCATCATCTATCAAATCTAACAGCTGATGCTTCATCGCACTTTGTCTCAATGATCCAACGGTTATCGTGTAACAAAGGCTTACAACTTTTAATGGTTCAAAGTCACGCGAAATGAGTGGTATTAAGGCACCACGTGTTAGCTTCTAAATGCTATCACGTTCGATCAAGAATTTACTGCTTACCACTTTAAAGTTGTGCGAAAACCACCGGTTGGTTTTCAAAACCACTTCAAAGTTCCGTCTTCTATTGATTCATGGTTCCATACTCCTGGTTTCGTTATAACTCCACACAAATGCAATCCCGCTTTCTCTTCATTCATTAATAATTCTTTGTTTCTCTGTGTTGGATACTCTTCCGCACACTTAGTGAAATGCTCAATCTATCGATTCATAGCTCTACTTCATCGGTTGCAATTGTAGCAAACCCCAACGTACTCTGACAACCCTCTCGCTTGACACTCTACATCAACTCTCGGAAATATAAATCTGAACCTTATTCTTTATTCTCTCTGCTTCTGTGCAATGATAATTTACAACAAATCTCTCAATGGTATGCAGAATCACTATTTCAAACCCTTATTCCAGAGTTTGTAACGCACTTGTTCATAAGCTCAGATTTCATGTATATACTACGATAGGAACAGATTTCTCTCCTTTATGAAATTATGTTTGGATATCAAATTTACAAGATCATATTTCTTTCAAAGGCATTGATCCATACTGTGATCAATGATCGACCTTTGATAAAAGCAATCCACACAGAACTCAATTTATAACTGAATATTTGACCCTTTTAAAGCCACACTCAATCTCCTGAACTCATTCATTACATCATTCGAGTTCGAGTAATCTTCTCATTCATTTCCTTCATTAAAACTCAATAAATTTGTGCACACAATAATTCAGAAATCAAATTCCTTCATATATACATATAATCAAATAATTACAAAAGACCTCTTGTCTCTGGCCTGATCTTCTAATCAATGGCCATTTTCTCCAACTGCCTGTAGGCTTAACAAACAAGCCTCTGTTTGCCCAAACCCTACTCTACTTCTCTACTGTCTACCATCTACTTTTTCCTTTGAGGCTTATTATTTTTATACAAAATAATCTGAACTAATTTAGGTTAAGATCCTCCATCATCTCAACAAATTCCTCAAATTCCTCAAAATCTATCCTTTATCCTTAAGTATCCTCTTTAATCCCATAAAATCATGAAACTGATTCTAACTTAAGATTTACAATCAATTCTCAAATCTCTCATTCCCTATGGAATCTAAACTATCCTAATTCCCTCATGTTCTCCAATTATTCAGGAAAATTTAAAAATTCCTCACAATACTTAATATCTCTCATTAAAATCACCCAAAAACATTAATAATTACATAAGAAATCATTATTCTTTTGAAAACACAAGACCCCCTATGTCTATTAAAATACAAAGGATTTTCTGAGCCTAATGCTCCTACATCAGAATCCCAAGGTTAAAAATAATCTTGATCTCCTGATCATGTTTTTTTAGTCCTTGTCTTCTTGGATCCCACACCTTGTTCTGTAATTTATCATCTATTTTTGTTGTTGTTTGTTGCTTTTCTCCAGGTCTCCACACTTTATGCTGCTTTGCTCCACTGGCTGTACTTTCACAGTCTGTTACTGTCTTCCTTTTACTGTTGTTGCTTCTTTTCTTTCTTGTTGATGTCTTCTTCTGAGACACTTTCATCATTATCCTTCTTATCAGTTCAATTTATTTGTCCAATAAATCTTCTGATTTCTGATTTCTTTCATGTCTTGATTGCTGAATTTTCATTCTTACTGCCACCCTGTCATCCTTACCCTCTTGTTTTCTGCAATTACTAACTTCTTCTAGATTGTCACTTATGACAATTTCTTTGTCTTCTCCCTTCAACAATTCATACTGATACATAGTCCGCCCTTTACTGCTATCTTCATTTCTTTGCTTTACTTTGTTGTTGTTTTCCTCTGACTTTTGCATCTTCACATTCTGCTTTTCCCAATATTGAAATTGAGATTTCTCTTCCTGTATTAAATCCTGATTCTTCAGCATAATTTCCAGCAATTTAATTTCTTTATTCCATGGATTAAATATTTCCACAGAATTTTCTTCCTTCTCCTTTACTTGACTGTCCAGCTGTGTCAAATTTTCTCTAGCATCTGCAACAAAACCTGCATTCACAAAACAATTATTAAAATAAAAATCATAAGGCCTCAGTGCCTTTCTTTCCTCTGGCAACATTTCAGTATGCTGCTCTGAAATTTCCTCCTTTATCAGCACATCAATATGCTGATTCATTCTCCTAAAGAATTCTATGAAGAATTCTCTAGACTATCAATAAGTCTCTCTTTCACACCATCTGCTCTCATGATGTCTCTTTGTTCTGGTCCACTGTAGTGAACCCTGCCTTCTACAATCTCTCTGTCGTACTCTGAGTTTTACAGCAAATACTCTAGCAATGCAATTTATTTTTGGCATTCTTTAAGTACTTCATCATCACTGACAATCCCTGCATTTATACGCAAATTTTTAGTTTGAAAATTACAAGGTTAAACAGGCTCAAATGTTGCTTCACATATTAGTGCTTCAGACTGAATCTCTTCTCCTTCTCTCATAAGAAATTCTTCTTGTTTTTTAACAGCTTCAAATATAAATGTATCACTACTTTCCTCATTCAAGATACATTCCTCATCATTACTTTCTGCTTCAGAGTATTTATCTTCTGAAAGATACTCTCCCATACTTTTGACATCTTCAAAATATTGCTCATCCTCTTCTGCAAGTAAAAGGCTTCAAAAGTACATCATAATCATTAGATTCAAAAGTACAAGGCTTTACATCATCCTGCTGATCTGAACTTTCCCAACAACTCAAGAAATCGTCAATTATTCCCTCTTCAGCAAGGTAAACTTCTTGCTGTCTTAAATCTTCACCATGATTCATAAGATATTTCATAGATCTCCAGTCTTTAGCTTTACTTGGAATTTCTCCCTATTCTGATTCACAAATGGAAACTTCCATTTTCAACTCAGCTTCTCTGAGTTCTTCACATCCCAATTGCACACTCATCATCTGTTCAATTTTTCTTAGCACTTCTGGTAAGTGCATATTCACTTGATGTTCTCTCTTATGTTGTAGCCTCTGCCACTTTACTTTCTTCTTCATGATCCAACCAATTCTCTGGTTTTCTTCTATCATCATTTTCAATTTATTAAACTTTTCTCTTATCTCAGCTAACTCTTTTTCATATTCTTCATCAGTCAACTGATTCCTTATGAAATTTGCCTTGGCATCTTCTTTCTCCTTCCTTCTATTATGGTCTCTTTCTGAACCTCTGCTATCTCTTCTATGACTATCAGTAGTCATCTTCTTCTCCATTTCTATCTTCATGAGTTCCTCACTCATTCACCATGATTTTTACTAAAGCCTCTGCAATAACAATTCCTCCTTGTTACAAATTACCTCACCAATCCTTTTCTCTGGATTTGGTCTTTTGGCAAGCACTGGTTCTTTATCTTTTAAAACCTTTTGAGCATTCCTCTCTACTCCTTCTAGGCTTCAACTCATATGCACCTTTTAAGAACAAAATTTTCCTTTTTATCCAACCTCTGTTGGAATTATTCAAGGTTCTGCCACATTCTTCTTCCACTTAGAATCATTTACTGGATTTCTTCATCACTTCTCTTAAAGCTGTGATCTTCTTTTGCTGAGATTTTCTTCAACTGCTTGCAACTTGAATTCTGCAAGCATAATCTTCAAACCAGAGTTAAAATAACACTTATCAACTCACCTTCAAGATCTCTGTGTGATCTTGTTTCATCTCTCATCTACACTGTATCTCTATGTGCTGCAATCTATCAGTTTCAAAGTCTGATCTCTTTTATTTTCTCCATCACAAATGCATTCATTCTAATTCCAATTAAAACAAAATTTAACCTTCAAAAGAGCTGTTTCCTACTTTGATACCAAAAATGATGCTGTCTAAGCAAAAAAAACACACATTCTCCATGTAAAAATGCATGTCACATTCATTACCCAAAATAATCCTCAAATTGGGACAAAATCTAATGCGGAAGCTTTCTCAATTAATCTTCAAATGAATATTTCCTCACTTTTATCCCAAGGTTATAAAACCCAACAAATATAACTTCATATGCAGAAGCTGTCCCTTTTCATGATATTGTGGTTATAACCATAATTACAAACCCGTTCATTTTTATTCCGACTATATAACCTGACTTAGGTTAAAATACCCAAGTATCCACTTATGAATTTCAATTCTATGGTTGAAAACCCAAACAATAAACTTTATAGGCAGAAGCATTATTCTTTCTTCAATCCAAGGTTTAAAACTTTATTAAACCCTTTCTATCAGAACCTCTCATAATATTCAATTAAATGACTAAACGGAGGATCTTTTACAAACCTTATCGGATACTTTGATTAACCTTTATTACCCTTGCGTATCCAAAATATCTTCAAAGCTTAAACTTTGGTTTAGAAACCCCAAATATCAATCATGAACCATATCCGGACCCATGCTTTAACACCTTGATAATTCATTTATTTATAAAATTTGTTGTATTTAAAAGTCAAAGTCAAATATTTGCCTTTAAAACCCAAGAGGCGATCATATATTAATCCGTCCCCACAACTTTATTAACATACCTTTTTCATCATCCATCATCTATCAAATCTGACGGCTAATGCTTCATTGCGCTCCATTTCAACGATCCAATGATTATCGCGTAACAAAGGCTTACAACTTTTAACGGTTCAAAGTCATGCGAAATGACTGGTATTAAGGCACCACGTGTCAGCTTCTAAATGCTATCACGTTCGATCAAGACTTTACTGCTTACCACTTTAAAGTTGTGCAAAAACCACTGGTTGGTTTTCAAAACCACTTCACGGTTCTGTATTCTATTGATTCATGGTTCCATACTCCTTGTTTTGTTATAACTCCACACAAATGCAATTCCACTTTCTCTTCACTGATTAATAATTATTCGTTTCTTTGTGTTGGATACTCTTCTGCACACTTAGTGAAATGCTCAATCTATCGATTCATAGCTCCACTTCATCGGTTGCAATTGTAGCAAACCCCAACGTACTCTGATAACCCTCTCACTTGTCAGCCTACATCAACTCTCGGCAATTTAAATTTGAACCTTATTCTGTATTCTCTCTACCTCTGTACAATGAGAATTTAAAACAAATCTCTCAATGGTACGCAGAATCACTATTTCAAGCCCTTATTGCAGAGTTTGTAATGCACCTATTCATAAGCTCAGATTTCATGTATATACTATGATAGGAATAGATTTCTCTCCTTTATGCAATTATGTTTGGATATCAAATTTACTATATCATATTTCTTTCAAAGGCATTGATCCATACTGTGATCAATGATAAACCTTTGATAAAGGCAATCCACATAGAACTCTATTTATAACTGAATATTTGACCCTTTTAAAGCCACACTCAATCTCCTGAACTCATTCATTACATCATTTGAGTTCGAGTACTCTGCTCATTCATTTCCTTCATTAAAACTCAATAAATTAGTGCACACAATAATTCAGAAATCAAATTCCTTCATATATACATATAATCAAGTAATTACAAAATACCTCGTCTCTGGTCTGATCTTCTAATTAATGGCCCTTTTCTCCAACTGCCCGTAGGCTTAACAAACAAGCCTCCATTTTTCCAAACCCTACTCTACTTCTCTACTATCTACCGTCTACTTTTTCCTTTGAGGCTTATTATTTTTATACAGAATAATCTAAACTAATTTAGGTTTAGATCCTCCATCATCTCAACAAATTCCTCAAAATCCTCAAAATCTATCCTTTATCCCTAAGGATCCTCTTTAATCCCATAAAATCATGAAACTGATTCTAACTTAAGATTTACAATCAATTCTCAAATCTCTCATTCCCTATGGAATCTAAACTATCCTAATTCCCTCATGTTCTCCAATTATTCGGGAACATTTACAAATTCCTCACAATAATTAATATCTCTCATTAAAATCACTTAAAAACATTAATAATTACATAAGAAATCAATATTCTTTTGAAAACACAAGACCCCCTATGTCTATTAAAATACAAAGGATTTTCTGAGCCTAATGCTCCTGCATCAAAGGATACTCATAATACTACTGGATGAGTTCTCAAAAAAAATTTGGTTCGAAGTCAGTCATGGTCACACCTGGCTAAGGCTGCATTGTGTACATTCTGAGATGTTCTAGAAAATGGTACAAAGGTTGATCCTGACCATGGAAGCATTCCATAAATAAGTGATGCCATGGACCGGATTTATAGGTGAAGTTCATGACAATCGAAACTTCTATTCTTTCTAGGCAATGGTACTGCAGCCATTATCAGGTGAGACAGAAGAATATGCAAGGTAGAGGCTCGTGTAGATATAGTTGCAGCCTATTATTCAACAACTGGAGACTCAAATGCAAGCAATCAACCAGAAAATGGTAAGTATAGGAGTCGCAACCAGTCAATTTCCTTCCTTTTCTCAGCTTCAAGCTCGATTCAACAACCCACCATTGTAAGTACTATGGTAGTCACTGAGCTACCACTCATAGGATCCCATTCATGGTACCAACCCACCATTCCACCATTCAAAAAGCACAAGGCATCCAAACCACCCATATCGACGCCAAAAAATAAAAATACCAAGGTCTCCCCAGTTATAACCCAACTAGTGGACTTGACAGCAGAAGTTAGCCGTGACCCAGTGCAACTTCCTGGTAATTGAATAAAACCCACATTCTACCATAATCACCTCACCCGCTTCCGAAGAACAAAAATCTCTGACCCCAATCCTGTCACCCTTATTGCGAGATCCATTACCACAGAAAAATTCCAGCTCCACCACTATTTCTGATGTTATTGCGACAAGTACCATAGTTCGACTGATATGGATATGGAGGTAGAATTAGAGGTCCCACTGGTGACCATGGTTATCGACACAGGGGTTGAGTCAGGCCCAATTTTATCCCTTATTCTAAGTTTAGGACATGTAATGGCCGAGAACAAAACTCTTAGTACCCCCATCACCATCATATCACACCATATGTCATTACCACTTTAGTCTGTCGCTTCCATCCCGCCCATTCCTGAATCCACATGCCATAGCCCACATCAAGTAGAATAGGCACAACAACCAATATCATCGCAAGAATAGTCATAAAGATCAATTTCTAGTGGGAAACCGCTCCGATCGAGGTTTCTGAACTCAGAAGAGATGAACCAAGGATATTTTCAGGGCCAGATAACAAACCAATTATTTAATTTTATTTAGACAATTTCACGCCGGGCAGAGGTGTTGCACAACAATATTACAACAGAACACGAGCACCAACAATGACAAATACTGGTGCTTACTAAAGAGCACAACCAAATGCAACAAGAGAGGAATGATATGCGCAACCATCTAGAGCATATCATAGAGAAGTTTCAGGAACTATGGCCAACCATTGCAGATGTGGTAGATACTGCCCCAGAGGACATGACTATATGCACATTGGTAGAATTTTGCAACAACATAAAAGCAACATGCAACAACTTGCAGATAAAAAATCGCGAGATCAAGCATAATTTATCATAAAAAATGCAAGTGATGTTGGACCCAACAACAACATATGAAGTAGGAATGGAACAAAATATGGCCGAGTTGGAATAACTCAAAGACACATTAAAAAACACAACAAAGGAATAGAATGCATTGTTGGAGTAGGTCAATGAGTGTTCGAGCTGCCTGGCAATCAAGAATCAACCAATATACCTGCTTTGGAAGCAACTTCAAAAAGTGATGGTCAATGCAAAGGGAAACAATGATATAAATTCCCAACAACAACTATATGATGATTCCAAATTCTTGAAAACCTAGATACAAGAAATTGAGGATGAATTAGAAAAGACAAAACAATTGTTTCATGATTTGAGGCCACCAGTGAAGAAACAATTTGAATTTCTGCACCAACTCAATTTTGAGTTAGATACACATTGGAAGACCATCCTTATCACTCAACTATAGTGAGAAGAAGCTGAGAACACAACTCAGTTCATCGTAGAAGCTTCTAGGATAATGTGTACCTGGAAGGAGGAAATCACAGAGTTTTGGTAGTTCAAGGAGGGGGTCGTAAAAACAATACCTGAGTTGGGGCCTTCATTTGAAGGAAGTGGTCAAGAGTAGGAAAGGCAAGAGGAACTGGCAGCAACAACATGAGAAGAAGAGGTAGAAGAAACACCAACAAGACCAGAACTACTTAGATAGCATTGAATCGGGGACAAGTCAATAGATTGTGGTTGGGGCCTATTGGGGCCTTCGTTTTTGAAATGGACAAAGAAGTTTTGAGACAACTGGAGTGATACTGAGTGGTGGGACAACCATTTTACAGTCGCAGAAGAATAAGGGAGTGAACTAAGGTGGACTCCAAGTCACGGAAGGTAAGCAGGAAAAATCAAGAACAACCGAGTCATGGAGGTAGCCAAGCGAAGGAATAGGAGAGAATAACAGTTCATTTGGGCTGGAGCAGTGATAAGGAAATAAAAGAAAGAAGGAAACATGGGAGAAGTGAGTCCTAGAAGGAAGGAAACCACACTGGGATGTGGACATCCTGTAATTCTGTATTGGTTAGTCTCATACATTCTCTGGAAATGACACTCCGGTGTTGAATTTAATACATTATGATGAGGCTAATATGAAGAGACGTTTTGTGGCCTATATATTATGTGTTTTCTTTGTATTTTTTGGCTTGTTTGGGCTTGACCCAGGTTCAAATTGTACATCACACCAAAAAAATGATCAGACATCGGCCCTTTCGGTAATGACCTGCAAGCAGATCACAGTCTCACCCAAGGTGGCTATGGGTGGTTGCAGAACCAGGTTTCTGCAGCCTTGAGGGACTGCGCGAGCTGGATTTTAATTTTATCTTCTATATTTTACTTAGTTTGAATGCATACATATCACTATTGCGTTGTATAAATTAAATATTTACTTGCTTCATTTGGTTCAACATAAACATATTACAAAACAATATAAATTGCGTTATCATAACATTTAATAACAATCAATACTTCACATCAAGAGATAGAAAGAAACCATAACGCCACACATAAACACAAAATATTACCCAAAAATTTCTTCTTATTTATTAAGATGAATATTTTTAGTACATTCAACTTCTCGACCTACGCACACAGCTGCAGGTGGTATGCGCACTAAGGTGAAGACTCTTCCAAGGTCTCAACACACTCAGCTACAAAGCCTTTCCTTAAGGCCCAAAGCATAGAATAAAAGACTCAATGAATTGCGCTCATCAATCTCTCTTCTTCATATGATATTTTACAAAGAATTACATCTCTTTATATACATTACATAACTACAAAAACATGGTCCACATACCATGGGGCTGGCAAAACAATCAAATAAAACCCCAATACCCGTTACAAAATGAGGGGTTTCAACTCACCACAAATCCCATGGAACACCACGTGGTAAATATAACTTCATGGTACCACACACTCCACTCATCGAAAGGAAAAGTGTTTGACCAGAATTTGAGCAAGTTGGGTTGTGCCCAACAGGCCCCCAACACTCACATGTGACTCGTCTTGAGTCGCTTAGTTGTTGTGCCCCGAATCTTTGTTGCGATGCTCATGTAGGTGGAATTATATCACTGAAGTATTTATACTACATGATGTCCCTAGTGGAAAAATTCTTCCAATAGTGCCTCTATTGTTGGTTCGACAGTCTTCTACAACACTTCCTTTTGCCTGCTTCAGAGCCCCTTGAGATTATGATCTATTTCCTGCAAACGTCGGAGAGCCTCATCTTTCCAGGGTTGAGTCCTCTCTTTCAAAATATGATCTTTCCTCGAAAGGTATTAAATATGATTTTGAAGAGTCTTCTCTTCAGTGATTCTAGTGAGCCTCTCTGAGACTGATAAGGTATTCACAGCCGCTCATATTTATTCCACTTGCTTCTTCTTTGCTTGGAGCTCCTCTTCAATCCTATGCATATTTGGATCCTCCTATAGTGAGGTCCAAATCTCCATAGTGTCATCTAGTAGTTTGGCACAATATACTACTGTCTCAAAGATGCATTGTACTGCAGATTTTAGATCCCTCTCCATATGATCATGGAATTTCGGTGGCATGATTGGCTGCAGCCTTATTTTCAGCTTAGCGATCTTTAATTCATATTCTAACTTCATTTCTGAAAGCTTGTTCTTTGAATCCTTTACTACGAGTCTGAGCTTCGTGACCTTCTTTGCTAATGAGTATTCTTCGCAAAATTTTACATCTAGAACTTCACTAAAAGTTTTTGTGATGGATTCCTCTAACTGTTGTTGATGCTGGTGTGCTTCATCCCTTTCTTTGATCAGCTGGTCGATCTCCTTCTTCAACGAATATCTTTCCTTCTCCACCTGAATGCTTAACAACGAAGTGCGTTTCTCTTGCTCCTTCAATTCAGATGATATTTCTTTGTGGAAATCTTGCAATATCTGAGTTGGCAGTGCAACGAAGTTGATATTGACATGATCCCACCCTTTTTATTGCTCTCTATATTCGAGGGATTCAAAGTGTAATGCTCCAGCTAATACCTGCATACTCCTTAGTCCAAATGTCATTTATATTCATTGTTCTAGATGTAATAGCTGACCCATCTGTTCCGGTTGTCTAGCTGTCTGTGCCAGTACCTTTAAATCTCAATGCATTCCTGAACATATGTCAAGAGAATTATGTAGCGATCATCGACCTTGTTCCATGTCTTTATTGTTACTTATTGGATTTTTTTATCCAATCTCGTCCATATCCCCATGAGTAAGGATAAGTGGTATTGCGCCCTTAGACTTGGCCGCCATATTTTTCTTCTTTGCACTTGTCGTAGCCACTGCAGGTGTCCTCTTTTTAATGACAAACAATGATTCGTCTGTTTTCTCTATGTCACTGAGAGGGTCCTGAGTACCCTAATCCTGCTCCTGCTCTGTCTCTTCTACGTCTATTCCTTTTTAATTTCCACTTGGACCCACATGTTGCGTGATGTCTTCCTCTGATTCAATGTCTTCTATGGTTGGAGTCATCCACTCCATCAACCAATGCTATATTATCCCAATAAGGTCATCTTCAGTGACCAAGTATGGCATAGGGTGCCATGTCTCAATCAGATCCTTCTAGGCCTTGATACATATCCTGTGAAATTCTGCCTTAAACTATACTATATTGCAATACTGTTCGAACAAAATTGGTGATAAATTCAGACACTAGTTCACCACCATGCACATGTCTATTTCCAGTAGTACAAACAAAATCTTATTCTCCTGTGCGCTCGTCAGTTCCTTGGTATACCAAAGTGAGTCATACTAAATGGCTACGCATACATCTGCTTCTACGGGAGGAAAATGTGAGTCCTCCGATTCCTTCCATGCTAACAACATCATGATCAAGATAAACCACACATAGTGAAATGTTTTTCCCTCCTATTTTGCATCGTGACAATCGTCCAAAAATTCCCTGCATAAGTATCCGATCCAGTTCAATTGCATCCCTTTACTACACTACACGGTTAAGGAGAACACGATTGAAAGGACTTCATTTTCTCTACACTTCCTCATTATTTTTCCTTCTAAGATGTGTGTGGTGAAGAACAACCCTTGGTTGGTGATGGAATTAATAGCAGAGGCTCACGACTTCTTGATTATCCCGTACTTATCCTTCATGGTTTTTTCCACTGCCTTGTATTTATTTTTTCCAACAAACTCTTCGGCACAGTCTTTTCCTTGATATGGCAGCCTTGTAATCCTTTGTATCAACATTTCATCAGTCTGGATCCTCTCCCATAGCCAGAGGTATCTGCCATACACTAGTACAAGTAACTTTCAAACACATAATGTGTTGATGACACTTCTACCGAAGTGTGGAAAGCTTAACATGTTCAACAAGCATGATCTGTGCAATCCCTCAACCCACTGGTGTGGGTCTAACCTTGTAAATTCACTCTCTGGATAGTATACCTAATGTAGGTGCCTGCTCGACTCGAATTGCGGGTGCTTATTCTGGTCATTAAAGTCCCACTCCTCCATTTTCAATTGCGGGATTTTAACGAGTGGTTCTCCTTCAAATGGAACTTTTTTTGGTAGCAGTGGTGTGAAAGTGCCAAATTTTGCATTTTCAAGGTATTTAACTGGCTTGGCACCTGATTTCCTTGGTGGAAAATATGGTGGCAGCACAGAGATAATTTTTTCTCCCTCCATCTCCATCTTCTACATCTCAGCTTCCTCCTTGTTATCACTCTGAAATTTCCCAAGAGTTGTTATATGCGTTTAAAAGAAATATCAGAGGTAACTATCATCCTCTTTTGGAGATTAGGATCTAGCCTTCCTAAACTTAGAGAGGGCTCTCTCTTAATGATTTAACTTTGTTGATTTTATGGATTTTAGGCTAGTTAAGTATGCTTGATTGGATTGATTTTGATTGATTGATTGGTTGACTAGTAGAATTAATGATTTAGATAAATAGGTTCCTTTCCATTTTACATTAGGCTATGGAGTCAATATGCTTTGAAAAAATAACATAATCAAATTATAAAGGAAGTGTTACAGGGCAAGATAGGTGAGAAAAATCAGGTCTTAAGGTTGAATGGTGAAGTGATTTTCAGTCGGGATCAAGGAGCAATTAAGAATTCCTTAAACGAGATAACGAAGGAAGGTGAAGGAGGTCAATCGAGATGAGAGGTAAATTAAGAATTCTTTAAACCTGATATCAAAATAAAACATAGAAATGTACAACAATTCAAAACAGAGTGTATTAAACAAATTCTACAATAAAATTCCTATTATAACATTAAAGTTTAGAACACATTTAATTTTATGGAATAATTAAAGAAAGAACATGAACAATTGAAATGTATACTTCACTGAGATAGCTCAACACATGAATCCTGTAAATAAATGACTTTATTACTTGTCCTATCTGTCAACTGGAAATGGTACAATAACCCTTAGGTAGTAGATCAGTCAGCTCTAAAAATATTTTTAAATCCGCGCTAATCAACCCTTGATACTTCAAATGATGAAGTATTTATAAAAAAAATTACAAAAAATATCTTGTCAACTGACTAGGATTTATTCTAGGAAAATAAATATCTTTATTCAAAAATATAGTGACACTTATTCACTGACTGAAATATGTCCCTGTTTTATTTGATTGCTGTTACTGTTTGTTTCTTTCATCTTCTTTTCTTTCACATTGTCTGCTCTTTCATGTTGTCTGCTCTTTCACATGTCTAGTAAATCACACCATTTTTCCCATGTTTCTTCATTTTGGAGTTATATTTTCATCATCCTCCAATAAATCTCATCTGCCTCTGTATATTTTACAAACATAGGCTTATTTATGAAAAGGTGATTTACCTCATGTTGGAGGTAAAAGATATTTTCTAGAATTTGAAAGAGCACTTTTCCTGTGGGAATGCCCTTCAATGAGGAAATTTTGGAAGTTTCTTTGGCTACTTCCCTTATCTTCTTATCATAGTCTTCATGTCTCATGAGTTTATCATTGATTACTAGAAGATTAGGCAGACCTTTCTGTCTTAATACTTCAAACTTGTTCATAAAACATGTTCACTGAAAGTTCCATTGTTTGACATTTGTCCTCAAGCTAAATCATCAGATTTCTCTTGGAAATCACTTTCTTTACCGCTAAGATAGTCTTTGTTCTATCAGCTATTCCTAATTCTTCTAATTCATATTTTTTTTTAGAATTTAGGAATTGTATTATTTCAGTGGCTTCCTCTGGTTTCTTTCTAAGATCTTCTTTGACCTTTTGAATTGCATTACCAACTTCCTTTACCAAGTCATTTTGCTCAAATATGATCTATATAGAAGGCCAAATATCATTAAATGAGTTAATGATATTGGCCCACAACTATTTTTTTTCATGGGCTAAAGGTTCTTTTAGTGATAGCTCCTTTTATAGCTTGTGGATTATTTCAGTTAATCTATTGGCCTTTTGTACTTCTACATGATGCATTACTTCTGCCAATTTCTTGCCATATTCTAAACTCTTCACTTGTTCTTTAAGCTTGTTAATTACAATAGTTTGAATGGACATATCTTCCATTGCTTTGATCAATTTTTTGGCCTCTTCAGTGGGATGGGCTGTTGGGATAAATGATGTTGTTGCTGGAACTGCTTTTGATACTGGAGATGATGTAGACAATGGCGTTGATGTAGAAGCTATAGGAATAGCAGTAATGGGAATTGCTTCCATGCTGGCTTGCTTTTCCTGCACAATTTTATCCATTTATGTTTCCATTTCTTTCAGTTGAGCTGTCAAATGAGATTCATCATTTCATCTTTTTGATTATCAGTTTCCAAAACCTCCTTGGTTTGTGGATGCTTAGTAGTTGGTAACTTTAGTTGTTTCTTCAGTGCAACTATGTATGCATTCTTATTCTTTATTAGTTCTTCTGTTGCTTTGATATCTTTTAGATTATAACCAAATTCCATTACCAAATCTTCAAGTGAATTTATCCTGTTATCCTTTTCTTGTGCTGAAGCTCTCTTTAGCTTTAACAGTGTCTTTATATTTTCTAGAGAATTCTGTAACTTTTGGACACTTAAATCTTTGTGTGTCATAGTGGAATAGATCATTTCTCCTACATGTTTGTGAAACTAAATCTGGTCAATTGGATGCACATCTTTAGAAAGAACTTCAAAGGTTTTATTTTTATAATCTTCTGATGTTTTGGGGCCTGCACTTTTGGTTGTAGAAATTTCATTTGCATCTTGCTTGTTTTGAAATGAAAAGCGGAAAGAAATCTATTTTGGTCACTGGGAGTTTTCTTCGAGTATTGTGCATATGTTACAGCCTTTAATGCTTCATTTCTGATTTCAATATCTTTGTATTTCTCCATGATATATTTCTCTTTCTCAACTAGTTTACTAGATGAAGAAACCTCTGCACTATTCCATTTTTGAATTATTTGTGCACTGGAGTTGATGGTAGATGTGTTTCTTATAAAAGTGTTGGAGGTGCATCATCTTTGACAACAATATCTGTTTCAATGGTTTCAACTGTCTTAACTATCTCTTCTTGCTCTATCACTAGATTTAGCTTTGTCTTTTTTCTATACATAAGCTTGAATTTTGTATCAGAAGTAGTTTCTACAGAATAAGAGCCTTCTTCTCTAGCCCTTTTTGAATTTTTTTCCTGTGGAGTTGGAGTAAGTAGGGCGGAGATAGTATCAACCTACTTCTCCACCTCCTGTAAACTATTTTCCAACCACTCTGATTGGTTGGAATAATTTTCAATTTCAGGCTTTGACTCATGAATGAAAGGGGTCAATTTGAACTTAAATCTTAATTTACTTATGACCCCCAAGGGGTCATATGACCATTTGAAACTGCTTCTGAACTTAAACTCTTGTAAACATCTGTCTGCTTGTTGTCCAACATTCCTACTATTGCATATAAAAGGCCCTCGTTGGTTTTTAATCTTGAATTGGGTCTTCTTTTGAGATGAAAGGAAATTGATTTTATCTGAATTCAAGATTTTTCTGATGTATTCTAAGGAAACTATCCTCATTGGGAGGTATTTGGGAAGCTTTTATGGAGTTAGCTGGCTTCCATACACTCTGATTTCTGTATGATTCTGGTATAAATACCAGTCTCCTGTTTTACTTTGATCTGATAACTATAGAACCATTTTGATTTCTTCGCTGATTCTAGGTTGAATGCTACTGCTGAGCATATTCACTACTGGATATACAAAAGAATCAATGAAGTCTTTGAAACTGAATTCAGTGGAATCCTTTCTGATCAATGATGTCCAAAAGACAATAGATTGGGGATTACCCTCTGTGTCCAGTTTTTGTAGGTTAAATGCAAACCTTTCTGATTGGAAATATATAAAAATATGAAAAAATAATGAGGAGTATTTGAATACTCCTTCTTCTGGCAGTTTGATCAGTTGATCATGGATGGCATCTGCCAGTTATTGGGCAAAATTGAAATTTGTAGATGGAGGCTGACTTGGGAAAAAAATGGATAGGAAACCAAGAATAGATTCATCTACATGCTCATCAGTGAAATATCCTAAAATACAGGACAACATAGTCACAATTTTTCTGGTTCTTTTTGAAAACATGGTAGCTAAGTATGGAGGATTGTTTTTAGGAGTTTCTACTGATGGAGGGAGGAAAGTCTGAAAGATTTGGAACCTTTTAGGGAAGTCTAGCTTTAAATACAACTCGGTAAGGGTGTAAATGGAGAAAGAAACTCCATCAGGTTGTGGTTGAATCTGCAACATTTGATTGATGGATTGAGCAGTGATTTTAAATAGGATTTCTTGGTTTGGGGTAACTATAGCCCTTTCATTGGGAAAATATCTTATTTGCCATAGTATGATGAGTTTAGAGAACTGATAGGTTTGTGGGAATATGTATTTGGGTAGGTTAGAGTCCCACAGATGAATATCATCTGCCTAATCAACAAATTTATCATGGCTCCAACAATGGAGCTCCAAAACATTGCAATCAGTCATAATGTCAACAATTTTGAAATCTTTATTTGCCAAAGGGGTGTGGTCAACATCTAAAAGGGGAGGTTGCAAAGGGTTTACAGTCTGGACGCTCTGGGAAGCCATTATTTTGTTTAATTATTGATTTAATAAGCTTAATTGATGGTTTCAGGTACTCAAAATTACCTTTAGGTTTTAACCCTGTACATAAATTATCTGCAAACGAATCTTAAAAATAAAAAATAAACAATAGCGAGAGCATAAAACATAAAACATATATACACAAAGATTTTCCCTTGGATCTCAAATCGGGACAACCAACTTGATTTTTCATTATATTCCTTTTAGTGTTACAACACATATATATGCATGCTGAAGCATACATAAACCCCAATCCATTAACCCTGGATTAGAACATAGCCATAGTTCCCTTAACCGGATCTACAAAATACTAGGGGCCAAAAACCATCATGCCCCAAAACCATGTGAAAATCCATGCACAAAGCCATGGGTGGAGTCCGCCAACGAAAAATAAGGTCCAATTTTTTTTTTTCCGGAGACGCGCCTTCCCCATGTGACCCCCTGGCATTGCCCGGTGCGCGTGACTGAGTCGTGGAAAGAATATAACACATACCCAAAATTCTCCCACTTGTTTTCTTTCCGCAAGGGAGGCCACAAGAGAGCTTAGTCATTATCCTAGCTCTACAACACCCATTGTTTCTCTACACCAAGAAAAATTTTGAGTGCTCACAGACTTCGTCAATGCATCTACAACAGTCTTCAATGTGTCCACCTTTACCAGCAACACCCTTTTATCCTCAACCATA
Source organism: Pinus albicaulis (assembly GCA_034641835.2). NCBI lineage: Eukaryota > Viridiplantae > Streptophyta > Pinopsida > Pinales > Pinaceae > Pinus > Pinus albicaulis. Next base: position 1,207,216,819 of record CM076572.1, on the reverse strand, counting down.
TCTCTCACAAAGTGATATTGAACATCAATGTGCTTTTTCTTTGAATGATAAGCAGGGTTCTTAGCCAAGAAAATTGCACTTTTCCTATCATAGTCTATCCTTATAGCTCGCTGCACCAACCCCATACTTGAACACAATATTTGCAACCAAACTGCTTCCTTGCTTGCATGAGTGGCTGCCATGTATTTTGCCTCTGTAGTTGAAAGAGCCACTACAGACTATCTTTTACTCATCCATGTGCATCTCCAAATAGGCTAAACACATACCCACTTGTAGATCTTCTTTGGTCGGATCTCCCGGCTTCATTCTGCATCAACAACACCACGAATGTCCAACACTCTTTCCAATCCTGGTCTTCCCTGGTATCACAAGCCATAATCACTAGTGCCACACAAATATCTGAAAACCCACTTCACTATTGTCCAATGATCCTTCCATGGGTTTGACATAAACCTGCTTAATACTCCCATTGCATGTGCAATGTCTGGTCTAGTATAGACCATTGCATACATCAGGCTACCCACTACACTTGCATATGGAATACAGGACATATCCTCCACTTCTTCTTGTGTCTTGGGACACTGTTCAGAAAACAGCGTTGTACCTACAGGAATCAGAACATTAACCGGTTTACTATCATGCATATTGAACCTCTCTTAATTTCCATGCCCAAAATATAGTTTGTAGCACCAAGATCCTTCATGTCGAATTTGGAGAACAACTGGGTCTTCAAATATTGGATAATTTTTTTGTCATTTCCAATCGACAACATATGTTCCACATACAAGACCAAATAAATAACATGGTCACCAATTAATTTAAAATAAACACAGTGATCCTCCTTGCTTTTGGTGAAGCCAAGTCCCCGTATATAGGTATCAAATTTTTGATACCACATCCTTGGTGACTGTTTTAACCCATACAGAGACTTCTTTAACCTACATACCAGTTCTTTCTTCCCCTTCACCATAAAGCCTTCAGATTGTTTCATGTAGATATCCTCTTCCAGATCCCCCTGAAGAAATAATGTCTTCACATCCATCTGTTCTACCTCAAAATCAAATGCATCAGCAATAGATAAAAGTAATATAATAGAAGTAACTTTGGCAACGGGAGAAAAAATATTACCAAAATCAATTCTTGGCACCTGGGAATAACCTTTTTCTACCAACTGAGCTTTGTATTTATCCACCTTGCCTTCTACATTCATCTTCTTCTTAAACACCCATTTACTCCTGATGGGCTTCCTTCCAACCGGCAACTCCACCAAATCCCATGCCTCATTTTTATGCAAGGATGCCATTTAATCAACCATGGCCTCCTTCCAGAGTTTTCCATCCTCTGAATCTACTGCCTCCCTGACAGTTCTGGGATCATCATCAGTTATAGTTAAGGCAAAACCTAAATAGAAAGCAGATGGACTATACCTTTTTGGTTTCCTTCTTTCCCGAACTAATCTTCTCATAGCTGGAGTTTGTGGCTCTTCCTCTTCTGAGTCTTCTTATGTTGTAGAGTCTAATTCATCCTCCTTTAGCTCAAACTCTATCTTCTCGGGTTCCTTTGGTAGGACTTCATGTGTAACAACATCTTTCACCTATCTAAACACCACATCACGATTGTACACAACCTTCCTTGTTTCTGGGTTCCAAAGCTTGTAACCTTTTAAACCATCCTTATACCCAATAAAGATGAACCTTTCATATTTATTATCCAACTTGGTCCTTTTCTCCTTTGGAACATGTACATATGCATCACATCCAAATACCCTCGGATGTGAAAGAGAGGGTTTCTTACTAGTCCATACCTCATGTGGAGTCTTATTCTCCAACTAGCTGATGGTGATGTTAACCAAGTAACATACGATCAATTGTCTACTTAGAATTCTTGTCCTAGCTTGGTAACTTGGTACTGCTGAGCATGCTTCTTTCCTTTTACATCAGTGTTCTATTCATTCTTTCTGCAACTCCATTTTGTTGAAGTGTGTATGGATTAGTCTTCTGCCATGTTATACCACACTTCTTACAGAACTCTTCAAATTCCTTCTTGCAAAACTCCCCACTATTATCTGTCCTCAGCGCCTTTATTTTCTTCTCTGTTTGGTTTTCCACCAGAGCCTTAAATTCTTTCGCTGAAATGAGAACTTCAATTCTTCCTCAAAAATATATCCATATATTCTTGAAGATTCATCTATGAATGAAACATAATTTCATAAATTACCCATCATGATGGAACCGACCACAGTCCAAACACATCACCTGCAGCTCTAATATCTTGTTCTCCTCATATGCAAGGAGAAGGAAAACTCACCTGATTCTGCTTCCCATATACACAATGTTCACAGAAATTAAAATCCAGAGAGCTATTATACATACCTTCTACCATACCATTTCCATGTAGTATCCGAAGGCCCTTCTCTCCAATATGTCCAAGCCTTTGATGCCATAGCATGGTATTTTCTCCAAAGACCGCTAGGATTTCTGCTCCACTTTCGGGAACCATAGAACTGTTGCACCCATCAATAACAGTGTTGTCCTGAATCTTGTATAGAGTTCCAATCCGAACTCCCCACATTAATACCAGTGCTCCCCAAACCATATTATAGGTATTTTATCGAACACTATTTTTACACCTGCATCATCCATCTTGCTTACAAAAATCAGGTTTCTGGCCAATACAGGAATGTGAAGAACACTAGGAAGTGTTCTAATACTTCCACCTTGTAGCTTCAACTTGAACTTTCCACGTCCGACGATTCTGGCCTTCCTATCATCCCCTAGGAAGACATCACCACCGTCATATATCTCATACTCGCAGAACCACTCCCTATGGGGAGTGAAGTGAAAGGATGCACCTGAGTCAATCAACCATGAATCATGATCTACATGTGAATTTGAAGAAGAAGCCAAATACACATCCCCACCTTCATCTGAGGCGGTTTTTGCCTCTGCATAAGGGGCATCATCAGATCCCTTTCCTTTCTCATGAGCTTTAGATCTGCACTCCCTTTTGTAGTGCCCTTCCTTTCCGCATTTCCAACATACCTTTACAAACTTTCCAGGAGATTTAGATCTCCCTCTAGATTTGGATCTCCCACTCGAAACCTTATTCTTGGCTACATTCCGGACCTTCATGTACATATAAGACATCTTAATTGACCCTCCATATTTCTCAATCATTTCTATTTGATGGAAAGCTATTTATTTATTACCATTATCGACGTAGAAATCTGAGACAATGTCATCAAAATTCAAGGTAGTTGTATTGCTACCTATTGCAATAACGAGACTGTCCCACGAGTCTAGTAGAGAACACAAAAAATTGTTGCACTTATCTTCATCTGATATTTTAATATCGATAGATGACAACTGACTTACCACAGTATTGAAGGTGTTCAGATGCTCTGTCACCGAGTCTCCATCCTTCATCCTTAGGTTATACAGCTTTTTCCTCAGGAACAATTTATTCACCAGAGACTTAGATCGGTACAAAGTCCCAAGTTTGTCCCACAAATTCTTTGCCATAGCTTCCCCATATACATTCAACAATACATAATATGAGACACACAACTGTATTGTGCTCTTCGCCTTCCGATCCAACTTCTTCCAGTATTCATATGACATTGTCGTTGGTTTAGTACCTGGATCTACCGCAATCCACTTGTCTTTATCCACCAGCAGATCCTCCATCTTTAGCTTCCACAACTCAAAAATTTGACCATTAAATTTATCAATATCTATCTTTCCATTGCTCGCCATCTTCTTTCACCACAAGAATCGATCCCGCGGATCTCCCACTGAACAGGGTCTACCACAGGCCCGAGCAAAAAACCCTTAGAAGAAAAGGCATCCCCCTTGAAGCCGAAACAACTCTGATACCAAATGTAGGTTTTAACCCTGTACAGAAATTATCTACAAACGAATCTTAAAAACAGAAAATAAACAATAGTTAGAGCATAAAACATAAAACATATATACACAGAGATTTTCCCCTGGATCCCAAATCGGGATGACCAAATTGATTTTTCATTATATTCCTTTTAGTGTTACAACACATATATATACATGCCGAAGTATCGTGAATCGTGAATTTGGTCTGCAGAAGGGTTCAAGCGACTGTGGGCTTCAATCTTGGTCGGTAAAGGATTTTGTTCTTTTTCGCAATTCAATTGAAATATTGAAATAACAGTTAGGGTGGGGTTTTATTATCATTTAATGATGGATTTTATCGCATGGCGCGGGGTTTATATTATTTGAAATAATGGTGGTTTCATCGCATGCCTTGGAAACGGTTTAATGGTTTATCACACAACAAAAAGTAGTTTGGTGGTTTGGGACTGGGGGGTGCAACAGAACGTGGGAGCTTCACATGGCAGGGGAGCGGGGGATTGAAACCACCCATTTTGAACCCCCCCCTCTATTTTAAACTTCGAACAGTGGGGAGTGAAAAAGGGTTTGGGAGTCGTTGGATATGATCGGCTGTGATTGGATGGTAGGCAGGTGTTGCGAATTTTGAATGAAAAGTGGGGCCGGGTAAATAGATAGGCAGGGGGTTTTAATATAAAATGGGTTAGGGATTAATGAAATAAGATTGGGAAATATATTTAAATGGGGGGATTAAGTAAAAATGGAATTGGGGCCAAAAATATATTAAGCGCTCTGAACTATTGAAAGAGTGGGTTTAATTTGTTTTTATGAAAAAGCGAAGTTAGTAAAGGGGAAGGGTTTTTAGTAAGGGGAATGGAATTTTCAAAGGGAAAATGGTTTTTTAGGAGGGGAAAAGGGTTAGGATAAGGGGAAAGGGATTTTATCAAAGGGAAAGGCATTTTTCAAGGGGAAATGGTTTCCAAGAGAGGAAAGAAGGATTTAGCATAAGGGGAAGGTGTTAGAAGGATATTAGTGATAAGGGATAAACCAAATGATGCTTTCTATAACTCTTGAAAAGTATCCTACCTACCCTTTATTTATCCTAACCTTTTTTATTTCCTTTATTAGGTGTATTTGAGCTTGTTGTCCCTATATTTTCTTTTGATAAGAAAACTAACTTATTTATAACCTTATATCTTCCAATGGCTCAGATTAAACTTTTGAGCTCATTTTATTCTCTACTTGACTACTGATCTGCCAAGATTAAATGGTTTGGCCATATTTTTATTCACTAACTATCATGACATGAAAATTAAAGATAGGAATGAATCAATATTAAACTGTATGATCATCATAAATTGTGGCATTTTGGACAAGTTGCACACAATTTTATTTTCAAAGTTAATTAATCTAAGAGTAGTGGCATTTGAATGTGCAACACTTTCAAAATTTATTTTTGTTCTTTTTGGTGGGGTCCATATTTCATATTATTTTTTATCTTTCTTTCTTTTTTTCCTTTGATTATTCTTTTAGGACATACCCTCTTTTCATTTTTTAATATGGAAAACATTTACAGAAAGCAAAGGTATGTACAATATTAAAATACTTAACATAGTCAATTCAAAATTATGATCCCTATTATTATAGGACCCTAACACTCCTCACTGTCATGGATTTTTTCTGTTTATTTTTGTTGTAATGGTTTCTTCGCCTTCTCTACAAGGTTCTTATCTTGCTTTTTATTCATCCTCTATTCTTTTTCTACCTTATTTCTTCGGGATGTCCTTACTGCAAAGGCTTCAATTGGTCTCTTTTATTGTCTTCTTGTTAGCTGTTCTTCAGTGGCTACTTGTTTTCATGGATACCTCATCCTTCTTGGGGACACAGGTACACTTGGTGCTACAGATTTACTATCCTGGGCTTCCATGGCACCTGCTAGCCATTTCTTTACAAACTCTCTGGAAATGTCTTCGAAAATTCTCTTAGACATACATCAACACTCTTGTCGCACACTTTAACACAAATTCTCAAGATGATTTTTATAGATAGAAAAGTGTAAAATATGGAGCGGGACATAGATCTTATAGCGAATTTGAATTTCAAGCCTCATAATAGCTTAGATCTTGTTCAGTTAATGCATATATGGTGCTAGATCCGACTAGCTATGATTCATAAATGCGCTTATCCCACACCTCTTAACATAAAATTTCTTTTAATTACATCTTTTTCCTTCCAACGATCATATTTCCGATGAACTTCGATGCATCCCTTTCTATTTCACAAAAATCCTTCCTTTGTCTTGGTTCTTTCAGAATTTGACATACTCCTGAATATCACGCAATAATCCTCCTTTGGCGAAGTCCCCTTCTGTAGAGTAGTTTATAGTTCAGTTCCCACTTTCAATTGCAGGTGGCACTAATATTCTTCTCCTTTCATTTTTTAGTGCGAAGCTCTAGGGATAAAGTCATCCCTATAAAACTTTAATCTTCTACCATTCACTGATCTGGGAATCAGCTGACCATTTAACTTTGCAACCTGAACTATGCCACCATCAGAAATGTGCTTGATGATATATGGTCCTAACCAATGTGTTTTAAATTTTCTTGGGAACTTCTCGAATTCGATATCATATAAAAGTAAATATATCCTTCTCAGAATGTCTTCTGCTTGATATTCTTGTCATGATAGGCTTTCTCCCTTGATTTTTTCACTCTGATAAAAACTAGTATAAACCTTTCTTCTTCTAAAGTAAGAAATTGTGCTATCCTTTCTTCCATGATATCGGAGTCTGCGATATCTGTGAAGGATGGAATTCTCAAACTTGGCACAATGTACTCCATAGGCATGATTGATTCTTGTCCATATACCAACCTAAAATGTGTTTGGCTTGTCAGTTTCTTGCATGTTGTCCTATATACCCACAATACCAATGGAATCTTGAGATCCCAATCATTTCTGTTCACATTGCACACTTTTGTAAGTGCATTCTCCAGAATATTATTGAATGATTTGACTGTCCCATTTGCTTGAGGATGATATGGGGAAATTTAATGATGGTATACTTGAAATTATTCTGTCAGCACTTCAATATCCTTATTCAAGAAATGTGAACATTGGTCACTCATAAATATCTTTGGACACCCAAATATGGAAAAAATATATTCAAATATTAACTTCGCAGTGGTTTCTGCATTGTGATACTTCACTGCCTATGCCTTGACCCAGCACATCATATAATCAGTTGAAGTGATTATGTATCTTGTGTCGTTCTTCTTTCCTCGTGGGTTAATAGGTCCAACAAAGTTGATAGCCCATTTTTCAAATGCTTGCAACGTCACCTATGGATTTAATGGAATTTTGTCTCTTATGGATGGCTTTCTTGTTCTTTGGAATACATCACATGCTAAAAAAAAGCTCTTTTGCAACCTTATGTACGGTGGGCCACCATAATCCAGCTCTCAGGATTTTCTGCATAGTGGCCTTTCCTACATAATGTCCACATGCGAATCCTCCATGAGCTTCTACCAGAATACTCTGCCTTTCATGTTCATGGACGTATCTGCGTAGTATTTCATTCGGTCCCATTTTGTACAAGTGTCCTACAATCAACGAGAAATAGGTTGCTTTGATTACCAGGTCCCTCTTTGTTTGCATATTGTACTCCACAGATGCCATTCCTGTGGCAAAACACTGAATAATATCCATGAAGTGATCATCCGCGACCCTTATTTCATAAACTCTAATGTGGGATTGAAGACCCACCATATTCCAAATATCGATATGAGGAAGTTTGATGGCAAGGATCTGGTAACATGGATACTACAGATGGAGCAAATGTATTTTGCAACTTTGTATTTAGAACAAAATACATTTGTATGGTATCAATGGCCTTACTCCCGTAAAAAAAATTTCACTTGGTCAATTTTTACGGAGGAAATGATAACACATTATGAGAATACAAAGAACAACACCTTCTTTAGCCAATTGATAAATGTCAAACAAAGGGGTTCAATGGTGGAGCACATTGAGGACTTCAAAAAATTGAATATAAGGGTAACTGATATTCTAGAGGAACAAAGGATTGATGTCGTCATAGGGAGTGTTAGGGTCGGTATAGTCATACTGCCATCAGTGATCAAAGCTGCTCTTTTGCATTTGCATATTAAGTGTCTCATACCGAATAAATCTCACCATTCTGCTAGGTCATGGATTTGTTGATGGTAGTAATTCTTCATCAATTTTCCCTCATGAGGTACTTGCTGATTCTCCTCTCTATGGTCTTTATTCATTAGTCACTTACATTCTCAAAATCATGTCAGTAGGTCATAGGATGGGTCTCATTAGTTTCTAGGGTCTCACCATGGTCAAATTAATGGGTCAAATGTCAATAAATATCAGCAAGGTCATGAGGAAGTCAATAAACTCAAAGTCACAACACCCGGAAGGTCAAAATTATATTTTATTCAGTTTGATGTAATTTTCACCTCAAACCATGTTTTGAGGTGAAAACATGATATTCTGCCTTTATTATCATTTATTATGTAATGTTATGTCATCATATGTAATAAGTCACAATTCAGAAGCTGTTATCTTCAAAAGTAAACACCCTGCCTTCACAAGAGTTTTCCACAGCATTTTCAGTGCCAAATCATCTTCTAAATAGATCCATCATAAAGAGCCCGGAAAGAGCTTTCCAACAGTATATTGCACTCTTAAAATTGACTTCTGGATTGAAATTTATGCTCAAGTGAAGTAAAAGTCCCCTATATCCTCATATAATCCCTATTTCCCATTTTTCCTTAAAATTTATATTATTAAAGTATTATATTTCCTTTATCAAATCCATTTTTCCTCCCTCCGATTACATAATCGCATTATAAATTTATTAAACTACATATGCGATTTATTTTATAAACCACTTCCCCACCATGCTTGAAAAAATTATAATATAAACCAAAAGGTCATATCATATAAACCCCGTCATACCAAACCACTTCCCCTCCATCCTGTTTGAAAACCTTATAATAAAACTCAAAGGTTTTATATTAATAAAACCCAAGCCCCTTTCCCCTTTTCAATTTGCATCGAAACTTTTATAATTCCGCCCCGATTGGCTCATCGTGAAACTTTCGATGCGATTATGTTAATCTCCGATCGGCCCTGCCCGATGCGATCCCGACCATTCATCTGATCGCTGATTAGAAGGCCTGTATGCAATCGCTCCATCGCAATCGGCACCCTCGATCATCCCCCTTCGATTGACCTCCACCGATGGCTCGCTCCTGATTATCCCTCAACCATCGATCTCCCAATCTCATCCGACGGATCATAATTCATCGCCCCCTCTCAATCGCATCGGCGATTTTTGTTATGTAATGCGCCTTCCCCTCTCCCCGATCCCTGATTGCGATTACCTTTTAATTCATCACACAACATATTATAAAATGTTATTATATGTTGTGTTCCCTCTTACCCCTTCTGATCCCGATTGTGATTATAATGCAGGTCCCACCTCCTTCCCTTCTCTCATTCCAAAATCGGTTTCCCTTCACAAACAACATAATTTCATTTCAGTTTTATTTTGAAACAACATTTTATTTAAAAAGTCAATTTTCTCCAAACAAATAGAGGAAAGAAAAGCGACAGTCAAAGGCCGAGAAGCTTATTTAGAATAAAGATTGTTACAACAGTAGCAAAGTAGGAAATCTGCTTTCGGATTGCCTATTTTTCCTTCATACGGCATAACAGTGAAAATATCCAAGTGGTCAAATGTAATGTTGTCCCTTATTTTCAGGGGCAGATTGTTGGTTCTCTTTCTATCTTCAGATTTCAGTTCTTCAGCTGTTTAAGCAGCTCCCTTTTCCTGTGGATCTATATTCCCACATTTCAGTGTATTTATTGTAATTGTAAATCATTTGTAAAGGGTCCAAGTATGTAACTCAGCAGTAAGGGAATAGTGTGGAAAGAAACGCTCTGTGCTCCATTGTACAGTTTGACAGGGATTAATAAGAGATGCAGCTCTGATTTTGTGGGATCCATGTGGTATGAGATTTATCATTTGTCACTCTCTTTTTTTTCATATGTAAATCGTTATGTGTTCCATTCATCCATAAAAATTTCTTTTTGAATGTTTTCAAGATAGAAAGGTAGGATCCATTTTATGCCTTTCCTTGGGAAAACATTCATACTCTGTGCTTTTCTTCTATTTGAAAAGGATCCATTCATTGTGCCCTTTTCAGCTCCTCACCAGTCTTTCCATCCCATCTTTATTAAACTCTAACTGCTAATTTTCCTGCCTATCTTGCCCCATGAAATATCCTGTGTCCTGATTTAATTCCCAGTTTAAACTATCCCATTTTATCCCACACATCCCTGAAATTCATTCATTTATTAAACCTTTTATCCCCATCATTTTATCTAGCCTAATATTAGATAATTATTTTGTTTCATTAAATATCCATTCACGGAGAGAGCCCTCTCTTGTCCTTGTAGGGCTAGCTACAAGACTGAGCGTGGTTTAGTTGTTACCCTGTGTTGCCCTTTACAGCCTGGGGTCCAATTCAGGTGCTAACAGGGAGTTTAAATGATAACATCCAACATGAGGTTCTCCTTTGGGAACCTGATTCATTGGAGAAGGCATTCATATTGGCAAGAAAAATTGAAAGTAAAATTATGATGACAAGGAAGCCTACCACTCACAACTACAAAGATGGAAGTGTTGCTACTCCTAGACTTCCACAACCTATAAGGTTAACACCACAACAATTGGAAGAAAAAATAGAAAAAGGGTCATAAAAATCACTGTGTACTAGTAAAATCCCCACTCTATAGCACAAGTTGTCTTATGTCTATCTTCTGGCGCAATTATGATCTAATGGTAACCCAAAAATCCTGCATTGTCCAATACTTCATCTGTAAAGGGTGTGGGAAAAGGATCATGTAAGCATGCATCATTCAAATTTCTTAGGTCCAAATATATCCTGATATTGTCCTTTTCCTTCTTTTCCTGCACTACCATGGGAATTACCCATTCAGACTCTTCGACCAATTCGATGATCCCAACTTTGATAATTTTATTTGACTCCTCCTTCACTTTTTCCTTGTATTTCAGATTCAACCTATATGGTCTTTTCTTTACTAGCTTTGCTTTTGGCTTCAGGGGAATTCTTATAACTCCTAGGTACCCTAATATGCCCTTAAATTCATAAAATTTCATGGGGAAGATCTCTTGATACTTGTGCAACATCTCTATAATTTTTCTAACCGTGTCTTCAACCCAATAATCTCCAATCATTGCAAATTTTGGTTCTTATTCTAATCCAATATTCACCTTCTTTGTTTTTTCGGGATTCGCTATGTCGAGTATTTCGGGTTCTGGTCCGAAAACTTCACGATGCCCTTTCGATTATGTGATATCAATATTGAGGGGATCCTCATCATATTCTTATCCAATCACATTATAGCACTCCAGTGCTTGCTTCAACTCTGCGGTCCAATATGGTTGCTTCCATGTTAGTGAAGTTGTGTTCTTAAAAACATTTTCTCTAACTTTCTAAAGGGATGAATCTATGCATGGTAAATCATCTTAAAAAATAAAGGTTAGTATGAACCCTTCAACCAAATTTTTCCAGTTCATAGTTCCATGTCACAATTATGTGTCAAGATACCAGTTCATAGGAATCGTTTCTAGCGTGTGCATAAACCCATGTACCCATTCTTGTTTTGGAACTTCTTTCCAAACTGAAGTGAAGCGATGAATATGCTCCTGAGGGTCAACCTTACCATCATACTTCACTTCAACTTATGTATCTTCTGGCCCAAATATGACCCACAACAACCTTTGATAATCTTCCCAACTTCCTATATTCCTTTTATGAGTACCCCACCATCTAACAAGTGTAGACCTCAGGGAGACATCCAAATATTGCAACCTCTGTTTGTCTAGTATTTATTTTTCATATTTATCAAGAAAAAGGCTTACATATCCTATCCCATAATAATAATAAAAAATAAATACCTCTAAATTTATGTAGCGAAGTGATTTTGTGAGTCTGGCACATCGTCTGGTAGATACTTCATGTAACTTGTTCTGCCAATTTTCTAGTTCTTCCTTAGAATCAGAAGTACAAAAATTGTCCCGTTCCCAGCTTAGTTTACCTTCCATAGTGGTATTAATTCAATATTCCTCCTTAGTGGTTATCTGATAAATTTTTTCGACATCTGCGTCGCAGTAATCATCCCAAACAGGTTCTGTATAACACACTCCTTCTGATGGGTCTAAAGGAACAATGGCCCTCATATTTTATTTTTCAACACCATTTGTCTCTTCTTTAAATTGATTATTGCCAAAGTATCGAAAGAAAAATCCAATCCAAGCAGTGCGAGATAGGGGTTGCTATCATATACAATTTCAATCACCTCGAAGTCTGCAACAATGCACACTCCTTCAATATCTACTATAATGGTAGGTAACCTTCCCATAGGGAGGATATTTTTTTGGTTGGAAATCCTTAACTGGATCGATGACCATTGAAAATTTTTTCTTCCCATTAACTTCCAATTTTTCTGATGTAACACGTTGGCATCAGATCCTAAGTCTAGGATTACCTGATCCATATCATATTCCCCGATCTGCATAGTTAGTCTCATTTCATTACCCATTCTTTTCTTATGTCGATGTAAATTTTTCTGTGCATAGATCACTTCGTGGTACTTATTTGTCAGCATAGGAGTCTATCAAATCCTGGAGTCCTTCGACAACACTCTGATTCCTCAATAAATTCATGCAAGTCTATAAGAACAACCTTAAAATACTTTGGTCTAATTGTTGCGTTAGAGTGGTTACCTTGGTGCAGTCCTTCTTTGGCATTAGCTTCGGTTATGCACTAGATGTTGAAGCTCTGACATCCATGAAGCTTCACTTTGCCTCCATGAAAATTTACTCTTCCTTCTGAATAATGAACCGATGGTATTTTTATGCGGTCTTTCTTACCAATGTATCTTCCATTTTATTCTTACCTTTTTCTTTATAATCTCCCATCGCAACTCTGCTCCTTATTAATATGTTGATGCATAGTTCATCCTCCCTTAGTTCAACGACCATCATTTGCATATTTGGTGTGGGCTGCTAGTTCCTTTTCTTCTGCATATTCGTGATAAGTATTGGACATTCTTCTATCACATGATCAAAATATTGTTAGTACTTACAGGTTGTAGTAGGATTCTGACAATCTCTTGCGAAGTGTCTTTTCTGTCCGTAGCTGTAACAGATAGTCTGGTCCTTGACCAACATGGTGTCCCTAATACTCATGTGCATATCCCTCAACCTGCATTCTATAATAATCATCACTGCGATCCATCATCAAGTCATAACTTCAACAATTTTTCTCATCATGTGCTACTGAGTTACAAAATTTTCAAAACAACTACCTTGGGGCCTGCACATATTTATGAAATAAATACAAATTTCAGAGTGATGTTGTCCTCTGGTCTTAAATATCTTGCACCATAGGCTTTATCTTGGATTTAATGGATTAGGTGCTCCACTAGCCAAGTAATATCTGAACATGAGGTATTTTTCCTTAGAATGACCCTCTTCTTTGCAATTTATATAACACACTTCCTATCTAACTTTCATGCCCTTCTTGAGATATTGCAATTCCAAGGTAAAAATTTCTAGGTGACTTTGAATCTGCTATACCCTTGCATGAGTATTTGCTACTGGAGAAGCTTCCAACTTCATTACAGTTTCTAGAGCTTCGACTTGAGTTGCTATTTTCTTGTGTGTCAAGGGTAACCTGATATGAGGCCACAATGAAGCTATAAAACATTCCTTATGTTGTGATGGGGGCATATTAAATATTAATTTTCCCATTAACACCTTGAATCTTTGATCCAATTCTGAAAGATATTCATTAGTCATCTATTTTATTTCCTTCAACTCATTAATGCACTGCGACTCAAACTTTAGCTTCTTGAATTCTGATACCAGTGCTTTCTTAATATCATCGAATGAAGCAACTTGATTAATAGAAGAATACTTCATGTACCATGTCAAAAATCTTTATCGCAACATCATGACGAGCTATGCCTTCTTTACATCTTCATCATTAACATGTCTTGCTTTCCATACTGCATCAATTACAAACCAAAACTGCTCAAGATCCTTTGATCCAAGTCATTTAAAAATAGGTAGCTTAATGTCATTAGCCATGTTTCTTTTTGGGGGTTAACGGGAGGGAGTGTATGGAAATTAGGGGGAGGGTGATGGGGGGTAGGGGAATTAGGGGGATGGTGATGGGGGGTAAGGGGAGTAGAGGGGCGGGGAATCCCAAATATGCCCTGATTATTCTCAACTTATAACTTTGACACACCTTCAGGTTGGGTTTGGGAATATCACAGGGTTAATTCTTCCTTCTTCACTCTCAGATTTACCTAACAAGGGACTGTAGTTAGTATCAATAAATTTCTTTGGTTCACGATATACTTTGTATCGCTTTCCACTTCGTGTAGACCCAATTCCTAGTTGATAATTTTTCCCTATTCATCCAAACATTAATCTCAATTCATTCGTAACACGACCTTTACACATAAAATCATTTTAATTGAAAACTTAAAATAATTTAGATACTTACCTCATGGACCCTTGAAGAATTTTCACTCATCTTCGTTGTAAGATAAAATTATGTCTATTGTGAATTCCGTGATAAATCCTCCCAAGATGTCGTCAATCCAAAAATCAGCAGCTCTTGAGATGCTATTGTTGGTATACTTGAGTTGTTGTACCAATTTAGGGCCCCATGCGGTAGGATCGTCATTTTTAAAACAAGTCTTGTTCTCAGATAATCTTGATATCCATTCATATAGTTCATTATCTAATGGCGCAAATAAAATCTCATGATGTTCTGTGAAAATATACCTCTGCAACCAGACTTCAGTCTTCAACCGCAGATTTCTATTTTCCTGAGCTACAAATTCTCATTCTTTATGATTTACCCAATCTTGTATTTCTGTCTTTGATGGATGCCACATCCACATGTCCCTCAAATAGATATTGGTCCCAGGAACATAAACGTTTGTTTGATTTTTTAGGCATGACCCAAGTTTGACTTGTACTTCGCACCAACAAAACCCTCAGACACTAGCCCTTTTGGTAATGACATGCAAGCAGATCGCAGTCTCACTCGAGCTATCTATGGGTGGTTGCAGAACCAAGTTTATGCAGCCTTGAGGGATTATGTGAGGTGGATTTTACTTCGCTCTTCTGTATTTTACTTAGTATGAATACATTCATATCACTACAACATTTTATAACTTAACTATTTACTTGCTGCATTCAGTTCAACATAATAATATTACAAAACAATTGAAACTGTGCTATCATAACATTTACTAACAATCAATACTTCACATCCACATATAGAAAGAAACCATAAAGAAACACATAAACACAAAATATTTCCACAAATATTCTTATTATTTATTAAGATGAATATTTTCAGTACATTCAGCTTCTTGACCTACATACATAGTTGCAGGTGGCCACTAAGCTGCAGACTCTTCCAAGGTCTCTTTGCACTCAGCTGCGGAGCCTTTTCTTAAGGCTCCAAAAAAAAAAAAGACCCAATGACTTGCACTCATCAATTTCTCTTCTTCATATGATCTTCGACAAAGCATTACATCTCTTTATATACATTACATAGTTACAAAACCATGGTCCACATACCATGGGTGAAACAAAATAATTAAATAAAATCCCAATACCCATTTCAAAATGAAGGGCTTCGACCCACCTCAAATCCCATGGAACACTGCGCAGTAAATATAAGTTCAGTGTACCGTGCACTTCGTTCCTAGAAAGGTGGATTCTTTGACCAAAATTTGTGTTTCTATCTGAATAATTGGCAATCAAAACTTTTATGGTGTATCTTCAAGTCCCCATTATTTGATAGTATGTCTAGATCTTGCAAAATGATTACTTGATTATGATAAAAAATTTCTAAGGAATACCAAATGATAGTGCTCTCGTGATATATAATTCCCAACTCTCTCATTTTACTAAGGTCACGACACACCTTCGGTGAGACTCCTTACTCAGTCTCGGGTAAGGTGAAAATGCGGGTGTTGTCCTAGACTACAACATCACCTTGTTGGCCCCGGTTCCTAAACTTGGGTATTTACCTGGTTATTATTTTCAGTCAACACCACTTAAGGGAACACCATCCTCAAAGTTCAATGACCATATACACTATAAAAATATGCTTAAAATATCAAACAAAACTGATATGGAGTTTTATATATACAACTCTTGTCATATTTTTACAATACAACATATATGTACAATGGCTTACCCAACCACTCGGTAACATTAATTTATTAATTTAGCCATCTTCCAATGGCCATGTTTGCAGCCATTTATTGCTTGATGTACTCAATCCAACTTGGATTCATTTCATTTCTCTAGAGAGATACCTGCCTCCAATGTTTAGTGTTGCTATCATTGTACTCCTTATTCCTTCAATGAGTAATTCTCGACTCATTGTTTTCGGGCACACCTCCAATGTGCTTCTAATTCTAATAAGTTATGCTCATGATCGTTCAAAAACAATTTAATTTCCTACCTTGCTTTCTTTTCTTCTCAGTCCCTTGAGAAATCCGGTCATCCCCCTTTTGTGCAGTCACTCACCTTATAGGTTCAAGCATTTTCTTCTCTACTTCCCATTATCTCGAGTAATCCATTCCTTGGAAAGTTTTCCTCACATTGAAAAGGTCTCAAAACCAAGGCATATACCTACCTCAACACTATCATACCGGTCATATCATGCTTTATGGCAATCAATTGGCACCATTGGTGCTAGTGTCCCAAAATGGCCTTGTTCCTGAAATCTTAGGATTTTTCACACTACTATTGTTCCTCCTTGTTGCCAACTTTTTTCATCTGAACTAAGCAGTCTCATGTCCATTCCTACATCATAGACAGATGAATTCTACAATTATTATCATAAGAAAAATGAAATAATTTTAAATCACGTCTCATTATTAGTTAACGTTTGTAGTGAACTTGGAATTTACCATATTTCCTAGGTTAGTTCATAGGCCAAACCATGACAAGTTAAAATATCACATCAAGTTAGCTCAAAAACCAAAATTTCATTAATTTGAATACTAAATCATATTCATAATTTAAAAATTCATAAAATCAATAAAGTAATGGTACTTATCTTTATTTGATGGCTTTCTCCTTTCTCGTGGACACACGGGGTCAATTTCCCAACCTGGAAAGCACCCAATGCCTTCCATTCAACCATCCACACACTGGTGGATACATCGGTTATATATATATATATGAGAACTACCAAACTAGGTAGTCTGTTATTGACATGAACCAAGTTTATTCAACACATCACAAACCTAGACTATCCCATATATATATTTCCTACAAATAGGCCCGAATAGTCCCATACTTTTCTATCCTAAACATTTATAGAGGTTCGAACAATCTCATACTTTCCTGTCCTAACACATTACACAACATATACACATATACTCGTGGCACAACATAATGTATACATAACACTTCCACATAAACATACATATGGCGTAGTACAAAGTATACACATGTACACATGTACAACACATTCACATATACACATGACTAAACACATTACACGTCATCACATAGAGTCCTGAGATCACACCATCTCTATTCATGTGAACTAGGCCATATTTCCTCTTTTGTTTTTCCATGTTCAAAATCTTAGCATAGGAAAATGTAAGAGTCATGTTAACAATATGTTAGAATCATAAATAAGTGGGAATTCATTTTTTCCAATAGATTTTTCTTTTCATGCCATCCATAAATTTTAAACAGTCATATTTTCATTTGAATGACCCATGACACCTTGTCAGTCATAATGATATTTTCATATATATATTAGGCAAATCAACCCGAAGGGATCTACCCACTGGCCAAACAAGCAATGCCTAACCCCAAGGGTGTCGAGGAGATTTGACCCTGTGACCTTCCAACTAGCGAGGTACTTAGCAATGAGAACTCGACCAACTAAGCTAACCCTTGGGATATATATATATATATATATATATATATATATTCAACAACATAACTATGCATACAATACATAAGCACATGTGCAAATAAAGTTAGGGTTAAGAGAAATCCCTGTTACCATTTCATTGTCATTATTTCCAAGGACCCAACCAGCCTACTTGGATGTCATATTACAATCCACTTAATCATGGTCATAGTAGAGATTGGTTATCTAGATAAATCCCTGAGTATAATCAACATGCATTAGTTAATGGAGTTATTTTTTAGAATTCCTCCTTTACCTTTTTCTTTTCCATATTCCCATTATCATGTTCCTTCCCATTTGTCTAATGATGTTTCACATTACCTTTTTCTTAGCATGCAAATCATGCACTATCCCTTTCTTAGGATTTTGCGGCTTTCCTCCCCCCAAAAATCTTGTTCCAAGGCCCCCAAGTATTTAAATCAAGGGCCAATTATAAATTCAACAAGAAATGCAAGATGAAAAATAAAAAGGCAACATCACAAAAAGGAAATAAAATCCATAATCACAATCATAAGGGAAAACCACACACAAAACAACATTTCCATGCATATAACAGCCAAATAACCTATCAAAAACTTAAAGTTTAAATGCATATGATATCAAACATAAAAGAAGATAATCCCAAAAATTGGCTCAATGTCCTAAATTCAACATTCATGGCACTCTCAACCATCAAACCATGTATATACACGTGTAACAAAACCAGTTTCCATTCTTTTTCAACAGGTGGGTGTAGTCTAATATTAAGTGCTCCTCCCCATATGACCAACACAAGATGGGTTTCCTTCCAATCTCAGTATCACGGGGCCTTTTCTCACCTTCATCACTTCCCATTTCTAAAGGTTGAACCTGGTATGTAAATTCCTACAAGTGTTCTTGTAGTTCATAGTTCCAATCTATCAATTCTTGTTGTTACCTGTCAAGTTTCTTTATATTTTCCTTGTAGATCCTGAGCTCAGTTTATAATTCCCTGAGCTAAGCCTTCAAGTATTCTACTCTTCTAGAGGATTTTCCCCTCTTAGATTTAGGATGCACACCACAAGACATGTTTTCCCTATCTTCTCCATTGATCCTTCCCATCTGTTGCCCCACACACAACCATTAGTTCATAGTGAGAATAAAAATACATGTACCATTGGTTATCTTACCAAGTGAACTCAAACATGTTGTCGTGTGTTTTTTCATGCATCGATAGTATTGTTATCAATTATACATCACAATAAAAATGTCCATATAATGTGCTAGCTTGCTTTCAAATTCAAGAAACCATGCACACACACACACACAAATACACACACACCCACACATGCACAATATTTTTAGATATTATCCTATACCTAATTTCAAATGTTATATCCATTCTAACAGGGTAATCATAATCAACCTCTTTAAATATACCCCATTTATAATTTAGATCAAATGCTTAAACACTTTAGAAATATTTGACATTATTATTAAGGTTGACAATCATGGTACCTGCAATATCATAGAGCTATTTAAGGAGTGACATGTTACACTAGCATGCATCACATTCTTAAATTTTCACATTCATAAATAGAATGCATCACAAAACCTGCAGGAAATCTCAAGTAAGCCAATAATTTTTCCATTTTAATGTTGTCATCATTCATTTTCACCTGTAAATTGTCAACACATAATCCATACAGTGTAAATGACTAGCTATTCAATTTAAAAAAAATGTACTTCTAATCATATAAATCATGGGATCCATCTAATGCATGCACACACATATACATAAGTACGTCTATACAATCAACAAAACAATATGCACTAGAAACAACACGAGGCTTTCCATAATATCTCATATCATATATGCATTCCTATGCCAAGTGTGTGCAAATATACCACTTGTATAGAAGTGCTAATACATTACCAAAGTCATGCAAAAAATCTTCCAGGAAGTTCTACCAATGCCTAAATTTGACACATGCAATGGTATAGTTCAATATTTCCCATCATGCTGAAATCATTTTTGTGTTGCATATTCAATTCTGTAATCAAGATTATAATTATTCATATCCATAATCAACTATAATACCCAGGAGCTAGAGTTCCAATCCTCTCTAAGGGTTCAAACTTGAACCTCCTTCTTAGTTAATTATGTGATAGGTTACTAGATTTTTCCCCAAAATTCTAGAGTTACACCTTTAGTATTTATTATTTTCACGATAGAGCACATTAGGCCAAAGTGTTTAACCTAGAAGCTCTGATACCAATTTGTAACACACCTTCTTAGCCACCTCGCTAAGTAGAGGTGGTTACTATGCTAACCTGAATCTCAATGTGCATTTATAGAATGGGGTATGAACATTTTTAATTCTTGCTAACTTCTCAAATCTAGATACATGCTACACCATTGAAACTGTCTCATGAAGATGATTCCAGTGATATAAAACTTTACTCTATTTGGGTTCTAGAATAAAATGTTATGTTGGTCTAAATTTTCCTCTATTTCATGCCAAATGGCACCCACATGGTGCCACATGGCATACCACCTTATTTCCACATCACTCTAGGACATGTTAAGTGGTGTGTGCCACCTTCCTCTTGTTCCATGTAACTAGGTTACACAAGCAATTGATGTATATGTCAGATATTAATTATAGGAGTTTAATCCTCCATAAACTATATTCGATATTAGGCTTATATATGGAAATTATTTAATGTAAAAACCCATGATAACATGAACCAACCTAAACCATGTATAATATCGTATGTTATAATATTCCCTATTCGTAGGCCCATGGCCTTCCACCACTCAACGTGATGTTCATGGTTGCATACATATATTATAAAGTCCTAGCTATACATCCTTGCATGGGATACAATATATATCTTGAATGTTCATCCCCTTGTGCATATATATAACCATTTATCCATACATGTCATCGTTACCATTGTTACCCATGGGTCCCTTATGCTCACGACCATATACATATAATGTATATGTACTCTATTACAAAACCATTAACATATACCACATGACCTAGATTCTATATAATCACATTCATACCATATGATTTGCATAAATACTTTAAAACCATGCATGTAGTTAAAACTACATATTGATTCGACGATGGAGGGAAGTTACACATTTGATGGTCTTGATTTATTTGCGGACCACCCCTTCTCCCCATGATGTCAAAACGGGTGTCCCAAATTCATTATTCCAATGCATGGTTTCATTGACTTCATCCTATTGTCAATACTTGTCCTCGCTAAATCAATGGTATGCAGGGGCCCTACTCCACTGCAGTACAAATAAGGAGGGGGATCCACATTGGATCCCCACCAACCATTGGAAAATGGATCTACATCATTGATCTTGATATTCTCTCAATGCACTTCAACACTAGGTCATATGTACCTATATCCTTTCTATTCAACGTGAGGGTTTGTGGAAATTTAATCCCCCACTCCTAAGGTTATGTCGGTCTATGATTTGTGTCACAATTCTAGTGTATGGTGCTCTGCTATGTTAGCTCCGAAGTCCCTCCCCATTGGTCACATTTTTTGGCATGTGACTAAGGACGATACTACACAAATAAATGTTCTGCACCAATTACTAATGCACACTTGGTTGGATAATATGCATGAAATGATTCTCATCTTCTGGTGCTAAGTCAGACTTCAACCTATCAACTAAGCCTAAATCTAGCTATATGTATAATAATATATATTTATATCATAATGATGGAGGTTTACCATGATATCGATTGTTATATCACTCTATATTAACTTCTTATTTTGTTAGATTTCAAAATTTTGTGGTTTTCTTTTGTAGATAGAGAGTGGATCCAAATGACATCCTTATAAGTTTTGACATGGTGTCCCTATTTACCAAAATTCCTTTAGACGAAGCCATTCAAGTTTCTAAGGAGGTTGTTGATCCTAAAACAATAAAGACTGTTGGTATTTGTCTACATTCCAATTTTTTGGTTTCCAAGGAGATTATTATGAGTAGATATCTAGAGTTGCAATGGGATTGCCTCTCTCACCAATTTTTTCCAACTTATACATGGAGTACTTTGAGAATAAAGCCCTTGAATTCTATCTCTTCTGAGATTAACTTTACTATGGAATTGGAGGAGAACAAAATCATACCATTACTAGATGTATAGATTACCTGGAAAGGAAGATGGTACTTTGGGACATCAAGTCTTTAGAAAGGAAACTCACACAGAGAGTTATCTCCATGATGATTCATATCATCCTCCTTCTCAGAATTTTGTGTAGAAATTATATAAACAATATATATTTCATGCATTCAATCCGATCATGTGATATGCTAAAGAAAGATCTGAATACTTCTGCAAATCAATTGCAGAAAATAAACATGACCACCAATCACAACAAGTAAAGAATGAATCAAATCAAACCACAACACAGATATTTTCCCAGGGAAAGTTTGCCTCTCAAATCCCCTCTATCATATATTGTATATTCCACAAGGAATCATGAAACAATTACAATTCAATCTTCTCACAAGAGTCTCCTGCACTCTGCCTATCGTCTCACACTAATCCAGACAAAATTGGGCCAACACTAGCCAATTCTCAGCCTGTCTTCAACCTTCCTTGCTCATGCAATTCATGATGAATGCACTTCCTATTCTTTAGTAATTTCAGCCTCCCTCAATTGCGTTGAGTATCATGGGCATCCTGTGGTGTTTTAACCGCATCTGGGCAGTCTGCTAATATCACAACTGATAGTTAACTTCCCTTTAACCTTTGTCTCAAATGGGTCTCCACTAGAACTGACATGCATGCAGATATTAATAGTAAATCATCAGTTGCATGGTATATCAGTGATTGTGAATTAAATATGATTTAATTCACTTGATCTCTCACTAGTGCAACAAACAATTACAACTAGTTCAACTGAACTTAGCTCACTTAACTGAGTTAACTGATTTCTCATGCATTAAACTCATGCACTTAACTGCAACTTGAACTCTAAAACACATAAAATCACTTTGCATGCCTCACCAACTACCCTCAACTCAAATTCCATGAGCTAACTGAGTTTATCACACTTAGTTAACTATTACAAGTGATTATGAGGTAAGATTACATTTTATTGTCCAATTTAATTAAGGGATAATTAAATTTGACACATATCTAATTTATTAAATAAATTGAATTTCACACTAATGTATCCCTTGGACCCATCACTGTGTGACCTGTGGTCCCACACAAGGGTAGGTGCTGTCATGTTTTTTCTGGATACTAATTCCATTGTTTCTTGTTATAAACTTCAACACTCGCTCTCAACAAGAAATAAATGTCCTTGCATGTGACATGCAACTCTTGCATGCGACATGCAACTCTTGCATGCGACATGCAACTCTTGCATGCGACATGCAACTCTTGCATGTAACACTTCTCTAGTGTTTCTCGCACATGCAACTCTTGCATTCACCACTTCTCTAGTGTTTCTCGCACATGCAACTTTTGCATGCAACACTTCCGAAACTGAATAGCCTCCACACAACTGAATCAATATAATGTTGTCATCAGAATATTCTGACTTCTGGTACCTACTGTACATTTCTACTAGACTCTCTGCACTATTGACATCTGCATCCATGCACTCTGCACTGCTGCCAAATCTGATTTTCACTCCAGTATCTAACACTTGTCACTCTGATTTATGTCATCCTGACATCTCATTGCATCAATCTAACTGATCCTACTACTCTTGTACTGTGGGCTCCTCGTAGCGAGGTTCTATCCATGAGATGCACCATCTTTAGGACCCTGTCCAAATTTCTTCTTGGGATTAATTTTGCACATCTCTCCACCTCACACCTGGAGGTATAGCTGCATGTACTCCCTTTTCCCATCTGGATTGAAATTTATCTACTTGAGTGGTTTCTACCACTCCATGATCCTCCACATGTGGCTGCTCCACATCTTGAGTTTCATTCTTTGGAACCAAGAGTTCCTCATCTTCATGCAAATCAAGCTCCCTCTCAAGGGAAAATCACATAGATTTATCAAACTTCCCCATGGTACATACCTTGCATGTTGTTATGCAGGAAAATCATATCTGCGAACATAGACGATCCCTCTAGCCCTAGTGTGGGTCTAGTAACAACAGGGAACAATTAGAAACCTACTTTCCTAGATTTCAAATGCATACAGATTGTGAATAGATCACCTACCTCAATCTGATGCTAATTCCTGTTTGAATCCTTTGGTCCTTCGTGTTCTTATATGGTCTAATATTCGACCATATCGGTGCTTGGTTACCTGCACAAAGGATCAAAATGACAACAAATGTGAAATCATAACATATATAATGCATATACAACCTACTTAGATGATCAAGGAAAACTAAGAATCCAATCACACATTAAGACAAGAATGGAAATCATGAACCAATCATATTATATTAAAATAGAGAGGGGGAGTTACAACCTGCACCTTGATGTCACAACTCTCCTTCGACGGGTCCTGATCCAGGCACGTCTCCAAAGATATTTTCAACTTGATGTGAGGGAAAAAGGTCTCAACTCTCGCTCGGTGTCTATAGCAACAAAAGGGTCTCTCTGTTGTTCTTCTATCTCTGTTCTAACTAGCAGAGTTATGGAAGATTGCCCATTATATAGAAAATGAGGAGGGAGCATGGATCCACTTTAAGTGGGGAAATGGGTTATCCCTTTGGGTGGTTCCACTTTTGTAGGAAAAAAGAGGGTAAAGGGAGAAGCTCATTTCTATCCTCAGGAACAAATAACCAGGTCTCTGCCACGAATATTCTAGATCTCAAAGCTTCACTTCCATTTTTAAAAAAATTCCCAGAAGGGGATCAACACGAGTATGAGCTTCATTCCAGTGTCGATCGATGCAACCCTAGACCAAAAAGAGGTCATTAGCGCGAGCAAGGCACAGAGAGGGCGCACCTCTCCATATAATTAAGTTTACAAGGAGTTGTTCCAGGAATAGCCAATATAGAGTTTGTTCATTGTGTTGAAGAGGACATGAAGGCATATTTTCATGATGGAAAACAGGCACAGGGGTCACTGTTAAGGGTCTCTAGGATCAGGAACAAGGAGTACATGTATAGTGACAAATTGTTGTGTAACAGATGCTCCCTAAATCATGAAGGCTGAATGAGAGTGAGGGGTGAAATGCTTTACGAATAAGTTCCAAGACCAAGACGTCATCGTTGAAATACCTACACAAACAAGCACACATATACATAAACTGATATCGCTGAAATAGCTACATGACATAAGGTATGGATGCAGCCATCTGTAGAAGTAATCATGAAACAAGATCCATGGTATGGACACAACCATCTGAAATAAAGAGGATCACAAATATAGACTCAAGGCATGGTCGCAACCATTCGAATGAAAGATTCATGTGTACAATCATGGATAATACATATCTCCTTGAAACGTAGGTTTTATCAGACAAAACCTAGGGTATTGCACTCTGTCATGACCCGATCAAGTACAAATTCGAGCATGTGAATAAATGAGCTGAAGTCGAACATGCAAGAAAGTTACCTGATTAGTATTCAATGATGTAAACAGTTAACATGCGCGAGAGAAACCACCAATAATGACAATTGATCTCAAGGTACCAACAGTACAATCCACGAGATGCGAATAAGGAGTTGTCATTGAACATTAACAGAATTACCAGATCAAAGGGCCAATGATGTAAGCCTATCGTCGGGTGTGAACAACCTGCCATTAGGGCATGCAGGCTCTAAGGTACTGGAAAGGGGATCTCTAGATCAAATTCTCGAATAATGTGCTAAAGTCAATAAGAAGCGATCTGTTGAAGTAGGGACATAATTTATCCCACATCATCGACACAAGATAAAGACAATAGGATGATAATGAGAGTGATAAGAGAACTAGGAGATGAATAAGATGCAAAAGGAACTTCTCTTGAATATATTAGAGACACGACTCCGGATTTGGCAATATTTGACTCAAATGGGATAAAATGTCATGCTGGACAAAAATGGTGATGACATAAGAGAAAAATAGATTTCCCAAACCCACGAAGGCAAAGTGATGAATGAAGGATATCCCTAACCCAACACGAAACAAAGGATGTGTCATGTTCAAGAGCGACATACTACCAACACAACTGATTAATGAATTCCATTTCCCCCCACCATTTTTGGCAAGTACCCCAATTATTTTTGTATACAAGCTTGAAGGGGATAGCATATGCTTGTGATATAAGTTTGTCCTTTGGACAAATCCTTCCTAGTACATTTTACGAGCCCCGGGAAGAATGAATTCGATGTCATCATGATGATGGAGCTAATTTCATTAAATTTTATCGAGCCTGACAAAGGTGAAACTCGACATCTTTTCATATTTAGAGACTTTGAAAAGAGGCGAAAATAAAACTCCAAAAGGCCCTTTTCATAAATAGTGCCTCATACCCGAAAAGGTAGAAAACAAAATATGAGAGAACCTCTTAGTCACGATTGGCTAAGGAATTAATTTTTCGTAAATAATTTATCCCAACCTGAAAAAGGGGAAATTTATTCTGGGTAAATGACGTTTCGTGCACTTTAACAAGTTCAAAACAACAAGAACTCAAAAACATTTTCATGTTTAGAGAGTCAAAAAAGAGCTAAAAGATGACTCCAAGGGGGGTTACTTTTACATTTATTTTTAATTACGTTTGAAAAAGTAGTAAACTGAAACTCATAAAAAGTGTCATCCATAAAGAAATAGAACCGGTCACTGCATAAGAACAAAACACAAACTGATTTCGAGGTAAGATAATTTAAATATTATTAAAATAATGGAAAAAAACCTAAAATGTCATGTGCATTTATAGAAGAAAGTAAAGACAAATTGCTTCTTACTTTTACTTGGTTGAGAAAGAATTTTTTACCCTAGTTTGCCTCGAATCTTTAGGAGTGCATTGTGAGAGATCCAGGAGACAAATCAGTGAGCTGTGTGTGCCAGGTAAGAGGCAATTTCTTATCCAACATTTCAAAATTGATTTAAGTGTAGTTTAGGGCTTATTGGATTTTGGGGGAAGAATTCTAATTTAGGGAACGCCGCGGATTGGCACAAGTATCCACCATCAGGATTGCGCCAACCTACCCTTTTTACAACGAGCGGGTCACTGGTCGGCGTTGCTTTTTCAAAATAGCCGCGCCAACCACGGGGCAGTGAAAGACTAAAAACCTCCAAAATCAAGATTTTAATTCAATATTTTCAGGCGTAAACACTAACAAGGATTTTTTTGAATGTCATTGCAGGGAAGAGAAGCCATCAACCATGGTGATTGAGTGGAAAGAACAAGATCATGATGAAGTGGATTAGGCAGCTATGCAAAACCAAGCTTGCATGGATGTAATGAGGAACTGTGGGCTCCTAAAATTATTTATGATGCAGGGGATAAGAGCTCAACCAGATCTTCTGCAGTATCTGGTCAGTATATGGGACATAGACTGAGATATTTTCATCCTTGGTGTTATAGGTCAATTTGGGCACCATTCCCAATGACCTGGTTAACTAGGCATCATCTCCAGGACCAATGATCAAGGGTCTATCATTCCTTATCATTTCAGTTGCTACATGCCCTAAGACAAGAAACAAGACAAATCAAGCAAGACTTTCATTAAGCAAAGGTTTCCATGGTTTGAAGCTTATTATTTAGCATATGAGATCTCACCAATGTAGGCTCTAAGGGGTATAAGTGCGTTGCATATGTAGGTAGCCCCATGCAAGGTTGCTCTGTAAAGCACTTCCCGACATTCACAGGTGTGTTGGTCACATTGGGAGCGAAATTCTCATTGTTCCGGAATCTCCACTTGGCCAGTGCCTTCTAGAAGAGTTCATATGTGTCAAGCTTCGGATCCAAGTGTCCATTTGACATCTACATGGATGGAAACATGTCTTTCATATTTTTTGAAAGTTATTGATTGCAAAACAACCTACAATTCATCTATAAATTGAACACAGATTTAAGTGTTTGAAAGGAAGAATTTGAGTAGAGAAATGCTGGAGAATTTTCAATTGAGAGCTTGGTTTGTAAAGCTACTACTGGAGAGATTTATGTTGTGATGAGACTTGGGAACTTTGCTGGAAGGTCACTTCAAATCAGTCACTAGGTTGTAACCTCTCCTTCTATCATCAATAAAGAGTACTTCTTGTTTTTCCCTACATGCATCTATGTTAACTTTGATTTTCCATATTGTAAGATCTTGGTTGATGAATGTAGTTTATGCTTTACTGATTTAGCTAACTAGCTTGAATAGATATCTATATTATTTCATCTTCTACTATTTCAGTGTTCTTTCTTACAGGAAGCTTTCAGCTCACAAACCGCTTGAATTTGAAGCTGCGACAGAAGCAACAAAAGGAGCCATTTGGAAGCGATTGAACAAGTAAGCCTCCAATCCTCTCTGTGTATCTATTTTTAGTTAGGAGAAATGGTAGTATAGTCTTTCATCTATTTTTCTAGACTAGCACCTGTCTAGGGAAGCGTAATTTATCTGTAGATTACAATTGTGGCCCAACAAACTAGCGACCTCCACTAGGGATAATTTCTCTTAGTTCTAGGTGTTTTAGTCTCTGATTTTCTTTGTTTATCCACCCAGTAGCTGTTACACATAAATATTATACTTTTTTAGAGCTTAATTTGCAAAGATAGTGAGTTAAACAGTAGTATTTTTCCTTGTCTACTGCACCCAATGCACCCTTAAACTGGACACAGTGCTTTGCAGAGCACTGTCTCGCTTCCAAGCCTGCGTTGCAGAGCACTGTCTCCCGTTGGAGACTGCACTGACTCCTGAAAGTGACCAAATTCCCTTGAATTTGACTTTGCAACTTGCTTCAGTTTAGTTTGTTGCTGTGTTCTGAAAACTTTGATGCTCAATTGACTAGTGACTCTATATACTTCTTCCTCCTTTGGCTGAAAATTTGTTCAATGTTTGTTTTAAAAAGTTTTTCTTTATCATTGACAAGTTGATTTCAAAGTATCTTTTACGGTCGCATTAAGAATCATTTTCTTTCTAAATAGGAAATTGTCCTAAAATCTTCATTTCATTGATAGGAGAAATTGTTGTTGAAATCCTCATTTTTCCTTCAAAAGATAAATTGTTTTTTGTATTATTCGTTTCTCGAAAGTAAAAAGCATTTGAATTATTGATCTAGTACACCTAGTTTCTTTTCTGCATTCATAACATTAATGAAATTGAAAAGAAAAACTTGCATTTGCATGTAGGATTGTGTGTGTTTTGCAAAAGGAACATTAGGAAATCTGTATTTAGTTTGTGATTCATTGATTTTGTTTTTTTTTCATTGATTTTTTTGCTCACGAACTATTTTCTCTCTTCCCTTATTAGCTAGGTTCTTCATTGAAAAAGCTAAAAGTAAAAGTTTGTTTATCATTCTTAGCTTGCATTTTAGGAATTTCATATACATCATCGTGGTGAACCTGAAAGGCAAATTGTTAAGAGAGATCAACATAAAATAAATCTCAATTTACTTAACAATGCATTGGAACCATAACGATAAAATTTAGAAGGTCTAGGCTAGAGACATGTTCTGGCGTCGTAAAACATAGCAGCTGTCGTTAACTTGTTTGCGATACATTCCGAGTGTGATACCTCACTCCACATACGTAAGTATATAGTAGCTCGTCCACGTACTCTCGGGTATATCGGGCGGTGTTACAGTATGATAAGTATAAAGGGGTGCTCTCACTGTATGGTTTCACATCAGACAACACTAATACGAATTTGGGCCTCCACGTACCTTCGGGTATATTTGGAGGACAAATTTTAGGTGCTATCCATCTATAGTGAACCGAGTCGGCTGCCCTAAAATTGTGATACACCGAACACAACATTCGAGGAGATTACCTGCTCGTACTTCTTGGTTCACCAGGAGGTATTTTGCAGTTCACAGTTTCTTGGTAAACCCTTTTTCCTAGTATGACCCTTTTATTTTGTTTATTGATTTTTGGTTAAAAGAAATCATTCATCGTGGAAGAACAAAATCCTTTCCCCTGTCATTCGCGTAGACATCGCTCTAACGAAAATAGTACCATTAGTACCTCTGGTGAAGCATCATCTTCCCATATACCAGAGTTAACACAAGTTGTTTCTACAAATCCTGGTTTGTCTACTGTTGTCGAGACAGAGTCCTCACAGCTACCCATGGTCACGATCCATCCAATCTGTGAGACCATACCTCCCGAACCCAATGTTGTTTAACTGGAAATTGATCCAAATCCCATTGTGCTTTAGGGGGAAATTATTATTGGTCAAACTAGACATCATCCCCAAGACCAATGAAATAGGGTTTATCATCCCCTTATATTTCTGTTGCTATATTCCCTAAGTGGAGAAAATCTTGATCCAAAAGTTGAACAACCGAAATTTGTTTTTGTATTGGTCACTCCACAATCTATTGTAGCCATTGAGTCTCCCATATCGTGCAGTCAACCACCTAAAATATACTTTGGGCCTGACGGCGAAGTTCTTCCACCTGGTTTGATTTCGATTGAAGAAATATCACAAGACGAGACACCTTTAACTCCAACTCATTTTCGGTAGGAGCTTTACCTGTACGAGTCTTTTCCTCAATCACCTTCCTCTACTTTTGTTGATCCTGTTTCACTTTGAGTTCCCGTAGATTCTATAGGGTATACATTGGGTCATTTGACCATGGCTGAGATAACATCCCAAACTAAAAAATCTATTTCAGCTGCGACAACATCTGTTGTTGCTTCATTTTCGATGTTTTGTCCATTGACTTCACCAATGTCATCATCTGGAATCCTATTTGTTTCCTCTCCTTGGTGGCTGGTGATACCACATATGTTACCCTCAGACATTCCTAAATTCAATGAAAACCCTGGAGAAGGCCCGTCAACGCATGTCATAACTTATCATTTGTGGTATTCATCAAACTCCTTAAATGATGAATTTGTTAGAATATGTCTTTTCCAACACACACTCACTAGTCCAAGTGCACGATGAGGATAATTCTTTTTTCTTGTGTCAACCTCTATAAAAATTGAAACAAGCGTCTTTGAGGAAAGTTATTTTACTGTGTCAACCTCGTTAAAAAATGAAACAGGTCATGAGCATAGTTCTTTTCCTGTGTCAAGCTCGTTAAAAAATGAAGCAAATCCTCCCCTGTAATGAACCTTCATTCCATCCAGCTATTAGTAACTAATATTCTACTTAGGTGAATGAAATGAAGCTTGGGGGGAATCTTCTCTTGTAGGGGGAATTCGACATGTGCTCTTGCAGGGGGAATTCAAAACATTCTTACCAATTGCACACAATCCACAGCTGGAGTTCGTGGGCAAAATCAGGTTCAGAGCTCCAAAATGCAAATGGTAACTATGGAATGGTAAAAATGAATAGTGAAACTACTTTATATAGTCATTTAACTGTTTGCAAATTAAATTTATTACTATGACTATAGTTTTATTATTTTTATTATCATGAAACATGTATTTTTAATCCATTTGATGTTGTTCTAAACAAGAAATACAACTGATGAACAGATTATTCGTGCAGATTTATTCAAAGAATGACTTGACCACAAAGCATACTTTTTCTCCTTATTTATTGAGCTTTGTTAAAAATGAAAAAGGATTTGAAATGCACTTTTATCTCTTTTTCGAGCTTCGATAAGAGTGAAAAAGGAACCCCTGGAGTCTTCTTTCAACTCTTTTCAGACTCTGATAATGTGAAAATATTGTCGAGCACTTGTCTTTTTGAGCTCGTTAAAGTAAATGAATTGATATCTACTCAGTATAAGTTTAACCCTTTTCCAGACTGAGATAGATTATTTATGAAAAAGGAATACCTTGGTTAAACATGACCAAAGAGGTTCTTTCAGATATTATTTTACATTTTTTCGGATCTGAGAGAAAAATTTACAAAAAAGTAATTTTGGAGTTCTCTTTCGTCCTCTTTTTCAGACTCTCTAAATATGAAAAAGCACTGAGTTATCACTGTCGTTAAGCTCATTAAAACATAAAATAGTGACAGGCTTGTCGATCATGGCAAGAATCGAGTTTCATTCATCACTAGACTCGTTAAATTATTAAATAGTGATACTTTATTTGCCTGAAGGGTTTAATTATAGATCAAGCAAATGTTATCCTCCTCAAGCTTGTTAAAAAATAAAGAGGTATTGGTCGACAAATGACCGAGGAAAATTTGGGAAAAGTAAGAAAAGTTTCTTTTTGGTAGCAAGTCACTCTTGAACATGACACTTCTTCCACTCCATGTCTGTGACTATTTGGGTTGGGTAATCATCTTGATGGTTCATTCACACCTATGGTTCATCATACTTTCACTTAGGTTTTGGGTCAATGCTGCCAACTCATCAGAGTGTCGCCGATATGTTCAAGAGAAGTCATCCAGTGATTAAAAACTCATCCATCTGCAATACTCGTAAACCTTCATTTTCATGACCGTCATCCATGAAAATTTCTATATCAAGTCATACCCTTGTCTCCGAAATCAGTAACTCCTATTTTGCAATAAGGTGACTTCTTGTCGATAATGAATCAATATCCAGGAAGTTCACTTAGAAACATAATATTAAAGTACCATGAGGCTTGTTACAGCATCGACAAGATCCTCACTTCCAGACCTTTGACAGAAAGATTTTGTTTGGCGTTCGACATCAAATCATCTATTCATGCCTTACGAAATGTACTGCAGTACCTTGAGGGCCATTAACATTAATGGTGTTTCTCTCGCGTTTGTTAACAAATCACATCATTGGCTGGTAATCAAACGATGTCTTTCCATGTTCGACGACAAATCATATATTCGCATGGCTAGACTTGTACCCGAATGATCGAGTGAATGAGATAAGAAGACCCCAGATCTAGTTTCATCCATATGGGCTGTGATTTCAAGATTTTTGTACACATCATCTTTATGGTGACCTTACATATAGATTTTCATCCAAACATGGGCCTATATCTTTAGGCGTGTCTGCATCTGGGCAACATTCCAATGTAGACGACTTTCTGAATTATGTACATGTTATTAGATTGTTTTATGTGCTGAACATGGGAATGCCTACCCTCAGAAATTATGATCAATAGAGGATATATCATGATGAAATGTATTTTAAGATTAATGCAGGTGACCATTTTTCTTCATTTCCAGACTGATCACAACATAAAGCATCTCAATCAAATGTTCTTATTATTTGGATCTCATGCTTTAGGGGGAAATTGTTATAGGTCAATTTGGGCACCATTCCCAATGACTTGGTTAACTGGGCATCATCTCCAGGACCAATGATCAAGGGTCTATCATTCCCTATCATTTCAGTTGCTACATGCCCTAAGAAAAGAAACAAGACAAATCAAGCAAGACTTTCATCAAGAAAAGGTTTCCATGGTTTGAAGCTTATTATTTATCATATGAGAGCTCACCAATGCAGGATCTAAGGGGCCTAAGTGCGTTGCATATGCAGGTATCCCCATGCAAGGCTACTCTGCAAAGCACTTCCCAACATTCATAGGTGCATTGGTCACATTGGGAGTGAAATTATCATTGTTCTGGAATATCCACTTGGCTAGTGCCTTCTAGAAGAGTTCACATGTGTCAAGCTTCGGATCCAAGTGTCCATTTGACATCTACATGGATGGAAACATGTCTTGCCTATTTTTGGAAAGTTATTGATTGCAAAACAACCTACAGTTCATCTATAAATTGAACACAGATTTACGTGTTTGAAAGGAATAATTTGAGAAGAGAAATGATGGAGAATTTTCAATTGAGAGCTTGGTTTGTAAAGCTACTGCTGGAGAGATTTATGTTGTGATGAGACTTGAGAACTTTGCTCGAAGGTCACTTCAAATCAGTCACTAGGTTGTAGCCTCTCCTTCTATCATCAATAAATAGTACTTCTTATTTTTCTCTACATGCATCTATTTTAACTTTGATTTTCCATATTGTAAGATCTTGGTTTATGAATGTAGTTTATGCTTTACTGATTTAGCTAACTAGCTTGAATAGATGTCTATATTATTTCATCTTCTGTTTTTTCAGTGTTCTTTCTTGCAGGAAGCATTTAGCTCACAAACCGCTTGAATTTGAAGTTGCGAAGCGACAAAAGGAGCCATTTGGAAGCAACTAAAAAATTAAGCCTCCAATCCTCTCTGTGTATCTATTTTGAGTTAGGAGAAATGGTAGTATAGTCTTTCATCTGCTGTTCTAGACTAGCACCTATCTAGGGAAGCATAATTTATCCGTAGATTACAATTCTGGCCCAACACTTGGTGACCAGGAACTAGAAATCGAAGTGGTGGACATCTACTTCATCATTGGCCCCTCGTGTAGAGGGGCACAAGCACATTTTTTGATAGTCCAAATCATGGGTGAGAGTATGGATATGCTGATTATGAGAGCATGCTTCGAAGAAAAATGATGCTCGAGTGGAAAAATAGCCATAAGTACCATAAATGATCTAGCGCTCAAGGTACTGCTCTACACTATTACATGCATGTTTGGGGTGCAAGCATCGCATGAAACCACTAAGTTTCAATTACAGATGGCAGTGGATTACATGGCACCCAACGTATTTAACTGGTGCGATTCCATAGTGGAAATCATGAAGAAACAACTCATGAAGTGTAAAAGCAACAAACTGAAGAAGTTTGGATATAGGTCTATCTTGACGACCTTATTCTTTGAGTGAGTGCCTCTATTTCAGTACCAGGGGATAGAGATAGATTCACTGGTGCCATGAGAGCCACAATTGGCAAGGTGGGAAGTATTAATGCCTCGCGGAGGAGGCGACCAGAGTATGTCATTCAGACCTAGCTTCTTCACATGGTTGAGGTGTCAGCTGATCATGGTAGAGGACTGGCCGTACTCCAGGATGGATTTCCGGGGTGACCCTGATATGCCACTTCCAACGAGTGAGCGTTGGGATGACAGAGGTAAAAAAATATTTTTTTGTTATTTTTGCATGTTTTTATATGATTTTTTTTTTATATATATACATATGAACTGATGTGAAGCTTTATGTACCACAGATGTTGGACCACATAGGCTGGTGGGGATGTCACCCATCGTAAAGAGGGTGGAAAGAGACTTCAAGGGAACCCATTATGTGGAGGGAGTGGACCCTGAAGAGGATATTGCGAGGAACCTTGATGTCCTGACCACCAGGATTCTGGAATATGCACAGATGGGAATCATTCCCAGTTAGTACCAACGGCACACTATCAGGGTATCAGATCGCATCCATCGACTGTTGACTACAGTGATCCGAGCAATATCCTGTTATCGTGATCACCACATGGATTAGATTATATTTTCCTTTTCTGCAGTTTTTTCGAGACCAACGATTCTCGCTATGTATCATAACATATATTATTTTTTGATGGGGGTATGATGTACCTGTAAACAATTATTGCAAACCAATCAATATATATATATATATATATATATATATATATATATATGCTATTTTCTTGTTCCATGTTATGTTATGATGATTAAAAATTCCGCAAATGTCTATCTAGAACATGATTAGCCAATGCATCTATTAATGTATTCATGTGCCGTGGAATATGATGATATGTGATGTAATCAAAATTTATTTCTAACAAACGAACACGTAGATACATTCTCAATATTTGAGGGTGTCTGACGGAATAATGCCCGTTGAGATGTAGAAATACAAGCTGTAAGTCCAGGTTAACAACTAGTTCTCTAATGCCAAGAGATATTGCTTCGGACAGAAGCTCAATAATTGCACTATATTCAACAATATTATTTGTTGTGCGACCTAAACATATACCTTGCATATCTACTAACTCACCATTAGGGTCGTAGATAACCCAAGCCGCAGAATATAGATTTCAAGTACTGCAGCAGACAACATCAGCGAAACCAATATAAGGAGCCAAAGACATTGCAAATTAGGTAAAACAAGATAAGAAGGAAAAGCGCTTGCAAACACACACCAAACCAAAAATGTAAAAAAATGAAAAGCACACTATTGTATAAGAGTAAATACATGAGAAATCATGCATAATACCTCTTTAGATAAATCCCATTTCAGGGTTGATCCAAAGGCTAACCTTCATAATCAATCAGCTCATAGGCCCCTTTTTGTAAAACACGTTTTACGATATATGGTCCATGCCACATGGGTTCGAATTTTCCTACCCCCATCTTATCGTGTGATTGGTCATAGAGAAGGACCAAGTATCCTTCAGAGAAGGCACGTGGAGAAAACATCTGATTGAAATGGGATATGACTCGTTTCGTATGTGCTTCAGTAACCAAAGTGGCGAAGCGTCGAGTTTCATCAAGTCGTTCCAAGTATAAGGGACGTTCCTCTTCTGGCAAGGTGTTCAGAAGTAATTCGACAACTAACTTGAGCGAAGGAATTTCGCATTCGATTGACAAGGTTGCGTCAAGGGGATATACTAACTGAAATGGAGTGAATCCAGTAGCATTCTTGGATAAAGTTAGGTATGCCTAGAGAGCTAAAAATAACATGACATGCCAGTTTGATTTGTGCATCCCAATAGTGCACTGAATCATAGTAACTAAGACTTTATTTACTGCTTCAACTTGGTCGTTGGCCTGGGGGTAATACGGAGTTGAGCTGTCATGACGCAAGCCCAACTGAGAAGTCAACATAGCCATCATGTAATGGTGAAAATGAGAGCCATGGTCGGTGACAATGGCCTGAGGAACACCGAATATTGTGGTAACATGGTTAAAAATACATTGAGTCACGGTTTTACTATCAGCAACAAGTGTAGGCATTTCCTCGATCCATTTAGTGAAATAGTCCACAACGACAATGATATAAGCATGCCCCCTGACTGAGTGAGGTTTACATGTCATGAAGTCAATGCCCCATTTGGTGAATGGGCCGACGGTAATAACCGGGGGTAAGGGTGCGGGTGGGATGCACATCTTGCGCTTATAAATATGGGAAGCATGGCATTTGCAGACGAAAAGGATACAATCTTTGAAAATATAAGGCTAGAAATAACCAACACGAAGGATTTTTTGAGCTGTTGCATAGCCAGACATATGACCTTCGCATGCCCCGAAGTGGCAGTCATTGAGCACTCTCTCAGATTCTTCGATGGTTAGACAATGGCGAAGAATCGAATTGACGTCGATTCGGTTTAATCTCCAATAATACGATACGGTTGGGAATGATGTCAAATCCATCGACGATCTGACTTGTCCAACTTGGATCATAAATTTTGGGTCTAGAGATACACAATGATATCACCGTACCATGGATTGACATTGCTAATTAAGAAGAGAGTCTCTTCCAGAATGTGATCATCTAGATCAGATGGAGCAGAGGCTAAGGGAAGGGAGCATATCAATTCAGTGAAAACCAATGATTTCTTTGATTTGGCAGTAGTGAATTCCAAATCAAACTCCTGTAAAATGACAATCCATTTTGAATATTTTCCCTCCAACAACTGATGGGTCAAGATATAAGTCATAGGATTGCAGTTGGATACCACGATAGTCATATGTAAGAGAATATAATGTCGAAATCATTGAACGACCTATACTTCAGCTAAAGCCAGTTTCTCAACATGGGCATATCAAGTTTTTGTATCCATTAGGTTATGGCTGAGGTAATAGATGACATGAGTACCATCTTCATTGTCCTGAACAAGTACTATAGCTATGGTACTAGAAGAAGCTGCTAAGTATAAAAAATAGTCATGATGATAATTGGGGGGATGTAGTAAAGGAGCATTGATGAGAACCTTCTTTAGAGCGTCGAAGGAGCGTTGAGAAACTTCGTCCCACATAAATGGGATACCTTGTTTTAGTAATCATTTAAAACCTTTAGCAAGTTCCGTGTAATTTGGAACGAAACAACGTAATAAATTAGCTTTCCCTTGCAAACTCTGCAATTGCGATAAAGAGGAGGGAGGGGGTAAATTGACAATAGCCTCGACTTTCAAAGGATCGAGATGAATGCCTTCTTTAGAGACAAAAAACCCAAGGAGTCTGCTAGATTCTATGCAGAAAACACACTTATGTGGATTCAAACAAATATTGTATTGACGGTAGCGTAGAAAAATCTCTTGAAGGTGCGTGGGATGGTCGTGATGCTTAGTTGAATGAGCAGGGAGGTCATCCAGATAAGGCTGCATGATTCTTTTAACGTCATGAAAAGCATAGGTCATCGCGTGATGGAAAATAACATCGGCGTTCTTGAGACCAAAAGGGAGATTTTTGTAAGGAAGGTCTCCCATCGACAAATAAAGGCAGTCTTGTGTTGATCAGCTGGTAAGATGTTGATCTGATTGTACCCACAAAAAACCATCCATAAAGGAGAATATCTCACTCACAGCACATTCATCGATGATATGGTCAATAAATGGAGTGGGATATTTATCCTTCAGGCATGCCCGATTAATATCTTGATAATTAACACAAACATGAATGGTACCCTATTTTTTATTGATAGGGACAATATTGGACACCTAATCTGTCAATGGGATGGGATAAATTAATCTAGCCTTAAGAAGTTTTTCAACTTCTCCCTTAATGACAATGACCTTTCTAGGGCGCACAGGGCGAAGTATTTGACGAACATGCTTCACATTAGGTTAATTCGGTATCTCATGCACTACTATACTCGGGTTGATGCCAGGCATTTCCTTATAGGACAAGGTTAAAACATCTCGAAATTCTCGAATAATACTAGTATGGATCTTGACCTCATCTAGAGAGAAAGTTACCCCAATATGAATATTCTCGACAATTCTTGGTTTCACAGAAATGTCGATAGGCATAGTATTAGTAATACTACCCATGTTCCCCTCAGAGAAAACCTCACGAGCCGACCATGGTGTCGAGAGTGGATCGCGTGGAACATGGTGGGCGAGATTTTCAAGACACGACCAAATTGCTGCTGGGCTTGGCAGAAATGATGAACGATGATGATTATCATTCCAGGGTGTTTCTTCAAGAGACATAGTTTCCACGATACTTTCATAAGATGGAAACGTCTCATTCAGGGGATTGAATCAATTTGAAGAACCGAGCCAAGGAGACTGGGAGTACGTGTCAAAGCGCATACTAGAAGTAGCATGTTCAGAAGGATTAACCGAAGTCGAGATGATTTCACAATAATAAATTTCTATCAGACATAACGACATTACATCACCAAACAAATAAACTGATCAGGCGAAGGGATAATCCAGGTACCAGAAGAAGTGGAGATCATATTGACCTGAGCAGTGTTTGGTGGAGGAAGAGAAAATAGACCCATAAGGGCAGAATCTTTGAAAAGTCCTGGCCCCACACTTTCATAAGGCGTGGGAATGTGGTCTACATACAGAACATTGATCTCTAAAGAAGTGGAAGTAAAGAAGGACAACTGATTAACGATGATAATCTTTCCTTCATGCAGAAAATGGATAACACGAAAGAGAGTGGATGGTACGCATAGCATGGTGTGAGTCCAACTGCGACCGAGGAAGATATTATAGTTGAGTTTGGCATCAATTACTTCAAACTCGAAATCGACCATTTTTCCTTGCAATGTGATAGGTAAGTTGGTGAAGATACCAAGAGGGCGAGATTACCTTCCGTTGAAGGCCTCCAAAGTGTTTGGAGACTGGTTAAGGGATGAAGAACCGATGGATTTCCAACATGCAATAGACATGATGCAAGTAGAGACACCTTTGTATACGACTGCTCAATGGATATTCTTATCACTAATCCCAACTTGGATAATCAAAGCAAGTTGGTGAGGGAGACGTGGGACGAATTTTTCGAGATCAAAAGTAACAAGGCTCGAATCGGTAGGATCGAATCCTCTGATGGCGGATAACAAAGCCTTATGTTGTGACAGAAAGCTATGATGGACCTCCAGCACAGACATAGTGGATGGTTCCTAAGCCAAATCCTCAACGATATTATAGTGCTGAGCAACACGGGAGTTTGGGTTATAGGAGGACTTGCAGAGCACGCCTTTGGAAGGTGACCGTACAATGGGCTTAGAACTAGTCCTTTCAATATGAAGAGGGCCGGAAGCGGGTGGGGGAGAAGGAGTAGGATCATATGCAATTTATTTCCCCACCACTTGACGTGGTTCTGCATAATATTTCGATCTGGTAGCGATAGATATGTTGTAATATCCCAAAAGGGAGAATGCAGTAATACTTAAACACAATATAAGAACTACAACTAAGTAAAAAATAAATCTCAAGAAAACATCATAATTTACAGAGAAGATGAGCCATTTTATTATATGGAGATGATTTAGTTACACAATGTACAAAATATGAGTAGATCTAGCCAAAGAGATGGCCTAGAATCACCCTGAAAACATGCCAAAGTAAGCACTGTGTAACTAGAGAGATGTTGGAAGAAAATACTGCATTGTCCCTTTAGTAGAATATGAATATATGACTATAGGATGAAAAGGAAAATTCATATATACTAAGATTTTGAGCTTTGATGATGCCAAGATTCAAGATCTAGCCAATGTGATGGATTCCCAAGATAACCCAAAAAGGATTTTCCAGATCTAAAACTTTGGAAAATCACCCTCCTAGGGCTTGATCCTTAATCTGTTGGGATTAAATATCTGAAGCTAGATCTGACAAATAAATGGCTGAAATATGTCACAAGATCAGATCTAAGCTTAAATTACTGATCCCTCCTTTATATCTACAAGCTAGAAGCTCTAGATCTAGCTTCTCAATCCTCCAATAAAGAATACAACTATTGCAACACAACTGCTCATAGAAACTGTGTTGTAAGGGAAAGAGAGGCCTTATGCCTACTAAAATATGCTGCAATAAACTCTATGCTAATGGAAATACTGATGGAAAGGCGAGGGGATGATTCCTCACAGGATTACTAGCTGAAATGATAGCAACTTCCTTCCTCCTTTGGATCTGCAAAATGGATAGCATAATTCCCGAAGGGATTAATGCTACTAGGAGGTCAATAAATTTTGGCCTGATGCCAGATCTGATATGAATCTCTGGGAATGCTGATCTTTAAGCCCAAGGTGATAGGAATAAACCTTCACCAGTTCTCCAGCTGAAATACTGAAGAGAACCTCCACCTTCCAAACTGATCTTCAGAAATCTGCAATTTCTGAATATGGATGTTTTGCATAAAGTAGGAAAAGATATATGGAACCAATGCATGATGTAGAATGAAGTAAAATACCCTTTCCAGAGCTACTCAAAGAAAGAGGTGGGATTCCCAGCTAGGAACACCCTATGCTAAACAACACTTTCAATCTTTGCTAAACAGCCCAAGAAAGCAATGGAATGTCACATGACAATTCCAGATCTAAAAAGATCCTCAACATAAATAAACTCAAACATGTCTTCATTCTTGCATTCATCTTCTTTATATAATGTTTGAGCCTTCCCATGCCTTGGCCCTCATTTAAACTGTGTTGTGCATGTGGACAAGATCCTCCATGTTTGACTGTGTTGTCTATCCAAGTCATCCATCATGTCTAGGTGCAATGTACACCCTCTCCATCATGTGTGCATTAATTGCACAAATT
The DNA here is from genome assembly GCA_034641835.2 of Pinus albicaulis. Taxonomy (NCBI): domain Eukaryota; kingdom Viridiplantae; phylum Streptophyta; class Pinopsida; order Pinales; family Pinaceae; genus Pinus; species Pinus albicaulis. The sequence goes on along the minus strand of CM076572.1, from coordinate 1,207,175,309 downwards.
CCTTCATCATCTCATCAAGAATGCTCCATGATCTCCTATTTGACCCCTTTAAGATCTTAGTTGACTGTCTCAACCTCCATGATCTATCTCATTAATGAGACATGATCTCCAATTCCATTCACATTAGTACTTGCTCAACTACCTCATTATGTATATCTAGGCCTAATTAATCCACATTCACACACAAAAAGTGGATATTTATTCATATTGAGGATTATGGGTCCCTCCACCCTTTTATTTACTTAATTCATTAAGAAAGTTAAGAACTCTAATATTCCAAATATCAAGTGAAATTTTGGGAATATCATAGTCCTCCCAAGCAAAATGTTTCTTGTCCTAAAGAAACTATAAAAGTGGATGCTACAAAAAACATCCTTCCTCCAAATGGCATCCTCATGTGGAAGGCCTTCCGATCTGTCATAATGTGTCATGCATGTCCAGCTCCAAAGCTGCCTCTCTAGAATGTCTAGAATGGCTTCCAACTGAAAATTTAGATACCCATCCTCATCAATGAATCTCCAAGTGGCAACCATATGATGACAAAAGTTCTCCTCTATACATGAGATACATAAGATAAAGTAGTTCATTCCCAAAGTGGAAAGTCCCAACTCATGAACTATCTCTCCAACCCATGATACAAAGAGTAGATTACATACATGTTGGCCATGTAGGAAACAAACATCACATCATCATAGTGAAGAACAAGAAGTAGATACATATGGGAAAACATGAACAATGTCAAATCACATTCTCCTAATAACAACCAACGAAGCAAAGCCTCCTGTTGCCATGCTAGATCATCATGAAAACAAGTAAGAGAGCCATACTTTCTTGAAAGAAGCCACCTCAACAATGCTTCTTGTTGCCATGTCAAATCATTAATGAGAATATGAAAGCCATAATCTCTCAAAATTATCCATCTCAGCAATGCCTCTTGCTTCCAAACCACGTCATCATTGTACCAAATGTAGTGGCCATATTCTCTCATGAGAAGCCACCTCAATAAGGCATCTTGCTACCCCATCACATCATCATTATACCATGTACAATGACCATAATCACCCAACAGATCAAGTCAACGCTGTAAGGCCTCCTGTTGCCATCCTCCAACAGTGTCATGCAATGTATGGGAAGAATTTAGCCCATACTCTCCCAATAGTAACCAAAGCAACAAGGATTCTTGCTGCTTTATTGCATTATACTGATGCAAGTCATGGAGCAACAATAAAGTAATGGACATGTGAGATGTCTCATCAACATAATACAAACAAGCTCCCTTATGCCACATCATGTGAGAGTTATGCTTTCTCCCAAACCCAAGTACATACATTAACATGAGATACATCCCAAACAGAAATACATGTAAATACATGAGACATATCCCAAACAGGAGTAAAAATAAGTAAATAAAATATAAAATGTGATGTCAAAACTCTCTCATCAATAACCAAAGTAACCATGCCTTTTTCTTATGCATTCTTCCAGTGATGTATAAGGCATGAATCAACAAAATATGACTTTTTGAGTGGTAGCCATACTCACCCAAGAGAAACCAGTGCAGCCATGCTTCTTGCTGGCCTGTATCATAGATCTGCAAGTGGTTTGGCCACCCCTTGCTCCATACTATCAACCATTCCTCCCAATGTGGATGATAGATCTCATTTTGCAAATACTTGGTATCCCCCCATTGTAGGACACCAACCTCCTCAAACTTGTAGGAATTTATAGGGTAAGTTCCTTAGATCAAGAACCAAAGGTCACCGCTCACAAACAGATCACAAATAAGTACACTAGTATAATCACGTGGTTAAAACCCTCAAAGAGGGAAACATTCCATGGCTTGAGCCAATGCGGCCACTTTAGGCAATTTATTAATATAAAAAGAAAGGTTACATATGTTTCTCTCATAAACGGCTACCGGACAAATGACCCTCCATGCTCTTTATATAGAGATCATGGACCAATCGGGTGTTAAGCCATGGATCAAGTGTCATTGATACTATGGTGAGAGATAACCGTCAAATACCGAGGTTCCCTTTTTTTATTTTCGGTTTTTAGGTTTTATTTATTTTCCGGATCTATACCATCTTCTCTGTGTATGCTCTTTGTTGTGCGCTGCATGCGAACTCGGAAAATCAAAAACATGAAAAGGGATGTTTTTTGCTACGTATGCTCTTTCCCCACGTCTTTGTGTGATATCGGGAAATCAGAATTAGTAAAAAAATGATAGTTGTCGATAAGGCTAACCGAAAATATAACATTCTACCGTAAGGCTTTGCATTGCGTTTTTTTTGGTCGGTTTTTGTGTTTTTTTGTGCAGGAAAAGGCATGCACACCAAAGAGTAAAAAAATAAATAAATAAAATAAAATAAAAATAAAAAACCCCCCCTTCCTCCTTTCAAACAATAACGTGATCCTTTTACTATCTCACTTGGTGAGGGGTTAGTTTATGAGAATAGAGGTCTTGGGTTCAAGTCTCCTTCTCAAGTTTCTTTTGTAAAATTTTTTGTTCAAAGGGGCGGAATTTTTTTTTTAAAAGCTGCACTTCATCCCGTTCCCATAACTATTCGACATCTACAACTCAAGTTTTTCAAAAGGCATAAATTCTTCATTCGGAAGTCATTTTTCGAGCCCTTTTTTTTAAACGGCCTAATTTTTCGAGATCTTTCCATTGGAGCAGTTAGTTTAGATTTTCTCAGCTTCATTTAAAAAAAATGGAAATTGCATGCCCGGTTATTCTTAACAGCACCAATTATTTCCAATAGCTACCTCATATGGTAGATATACTTAGAAGTAAACTAGGAATGCCTAAACCAATAGCAAAATAAAGCAAATCGACGGACGCAAGGAAAGAGCAGCCAAAACGGCCAATAGAAGACGAATGAGAAGATTGAGTCTAAGAACTCAAACGAAAGCCACGCGTAGCAGGCTGTCGATTGAAATACATTCTCGAAATTCCGAAGATCGCCTTTAAAGGGGCAAAGAATAGTATGAGAGGGAAATCCGATAATAGAAAATCTAGAACAGTTTGTCTAATTATATTCCGTAGCATTCCTAGATGTAACAGAGAGTTTTGAGTAACTATCTTCTGAAATTTCCTCAGTGATGAGGTTTTTTTAGGTCTGGGCCCAACCTCTGGTAGCTCCACGCACATTTTCATGTTCTAAAAAGTTACAGAATTGATATCTGTAAACTTGGTGCAGTTTTAATACATATTTCCATTGACATAATTATAGCTTTTCTTCTTTAATGAATCATTGGCAATTGCATTCTTAGAATAATACAAGTGAAATCTTGTTTCTGATAGTGTTTTGTTAATACTGGTTCATCTGTTGTCATGATAGTTAATTTCTAGGCCGTAGAAAGATTGATTTCAACATTCTACATCTCCATGCATTGCGTGGCGCAATAAAGCAACTAACCAAATTGATTAATGTTGTTTAATTAAGTCTTACAGAGAACTCCATTGCAAAATTACTTAATGATAGCTGTATGAGTTATTTGACCCTTTTCAATTCTACTGCTATTCATTGCTACTAGCTTAGTTTTACCGTTGTTTCATTATTATATAGCTAGTCATATTTCCTAGTTATACTGCCGTTTCATTATTGCGCAGCTAGTTATATTGCTTAGTTCTACTGATGTTTCATTATTGCACAACTAGTCATATTGCTTAACTGTTGTTTCATTATTACACAACTAGTCACCATTCTAGTTATATAGCTAGCCAAATAGTTGCTTCATTACTGCTTAAATTGCTAGGTCATCGATTCAATTCAATTCCCTGTCCGAAAAAATTTAGTTAGACTACTATTATGCTTAATTTCATTATTGTCATTTCAATTCCTGCTTGATTTATCTAGACCATTTTTTAGTTTAATAAACTGTTGTTTATTCCAGTAGAGAAACATCAAATCCCCTTACTCAGCTTTAGGCTAAAATATCTAAGACATCTTCTTTAGGATCAAAAAGCTTCCAAAGTTAGTTATTCCTTCTGAACATTGAAAAAGAGCACCCATAGATCAGTTAACTCGCATATATTGTGCTGACACTCTTGAAATAAAATACTCAGCCCAGGTTGATAATTAAATGAAGGTACAATAGAGTTGTCACAAAAAGTCACCTCTATTTGACTCAACATTTTGGCGCCATTTCCCGGGAGAGTGTTGAGAGTTATCTCCTTTAATTCATTCTTTTTCCATTGCTGTGAGGAATTGGGTATTGAAAGCGAAAGGTAAGAACCTGCGTACTGGTAAGCAACATGCTTTCCCTTTAGCCCGCCCGCTAGAAATCTGTACAGGAACCATAGGATAGGTGCTCTTTTTTTATGCCTAAGAAAAAGATAGAAACAACTCAAAATCAGTCACGACCACAACCCAAAGGACCGGTGATCCTTGGGAGGACAACATATATAGAAGAAATCATTAAGAAAGCTGAATCTCAGGCATCTATAGGATCAAAAACCACTCCCATCCAAAATCCTAACATACCCGCTCAGGCAGCAGCCTCACCATCTGTAGCCTACGCCGAGATTCACAGCAGGATATAAGGGTCTGAGCAAAGCCTGTAGACTTCCATTCATCAAAACATTGACCTTTCAAAAGAGGGAGGCTCTTGCAATTTTCAAGAAGGCAGGGGAGAAACTAGTGGAGAAATTCACATAGAGATACCTAAATCTCTTGAAGAAGTAATCTAAATAGAATTCCTTAGAATCCAAGATCAGGGAAGTGTTGTAAAACCTCCACCACATTCACCTTCCAAGCCTATTAAAATCTCCCCCCCAGATCAAGAAATTCCTGAATAATTCTGGCACCTCTTTGATCAAATGGAAAATAATCAAAATCAAAATCAGAGGCAGACATCAACATTGGAGTACCCCATCGTTGATCATGCTGCCAATGTCCCTATGAAAGCCATTCCCTTGCATAACATCCCTACCTTTCATGGATTAACCACAGAATATCCTGATGCATTCTTATTTTAATTTGATGTCTTATGCAGACGATATGATTACACCATTGATCCCCATAAATTAAAATTATTTCCCTCCACCCTGAAAGGGACGGCTCTCCGCTGGTTCATGGGGTTAGGAGGAGGAACTATAAACAACTGGGACCAAATGAAGAATTCCTTTATTACCAAATACCAAGACTATTTCTGAACCCAATACCTAAAAAATGAAATCTTTAACATGACTACCAAAGACAATGAAACACTAGAAGAATACGTAGAAAGATTTCCATACAATTTACAAAGATCCCCATATACTACGTTGTCCAAGGACATTTTGAAAGCCAAAATACTTAAGGGGATGAAGGAGGAATGGGTTGAATTACTTAACATAATGGGAAAAGGAGATATTTATCAGGAAGAATATGATGAGATTATCTCCTTATGTATTAGATGCTCCCGGGGTAGCTCATGTAACAAACCTATTGGGCGTGATCTTAAGCAGAACAGTAGCAATGTAACTAGGGAAGAATTTGGAAATCTCTTAGAAAACTTAAAAACTGACATCTTGGGCACTTTGACCACACAAATTGATGTTCTGCAAGCCAAACAAAAACAAGCAATAACTGCACAAAATCTGGCCATCTTCTGCCCAAAATGTCGGAAGAAGCACAGCCAAAGGGAGTGTCCTTTAGACATGGTCCAGACATGTGCTATTTTCACTAAGGATCATACTACGGACCAGTGTCCTTCACTCCCTGGGTTGAAATCCATCTACAAAGAAGCATAAGAAGAAACAGAACCAGACTATTTAATGAATCAACGTTGGCAATGGCAGGTATGACCTGGAATACTGCAAGACCTACCTCAATACTTTCCAATGCCCTAGTACAACCAGAAAAACCCTAAAACAACTTGGAAGACTCAAAACCCCTTTCCAACTTGGCCAAACCAAACCTTCCCTATCCCACCCTGGCCTATGCAAAATCAATCAGGAAGTAACTGGAAAAACTTCCCTAGTTCTCCCCCTTATTGGCAGAATATCCCTTATCAAAACCAATGGCCAAACCCCCTACACAAAAAAACAACTGGAACTGGCAATGACCTATGGGGATGGGAAATTTACCGACAAGAGCAGGAACTCAACAATTACTAGCCCCCTACCCCATTCAGCATAACCAACAACCTATCATACGACCTCAATTACCAGCCCAACCCAATCCCAATCCCAATAATAGACCAGTTCAATTAATTCAAATCATAGAGAATCCAACACCCAACAACGACCAAAAACAATGTAAGGAATTGAAGTTGAGATCGGGACGTACCATATTGCCCATAGAGGCCCCAAATCCACCTCAAATTGAAACATCCACAGGGCCTAGCTCAACATAGATAAAAAAAATCAGGCAAAGACGAGGAAACAATGGAACAACAAAGACCTGAAGATCTTAAAATAGCTCCACCACCATTTCCTGAGAGATTAAACTTACCCAGACCTATAATTCACTCAGAGTTTGAAATCCTGGGGGAATTAAGAAACCTTTGTGTCAAAATTTCTCTTCTGTAGGCCATCCAAAACATTCCCATCTATGCAAAAACAATCAAGGAGTTATGTGGAAAGAAACAGATTAGGAAAACAATCGTTGCACCTACCATTCATGTAGTAGGAACTCTGTCCAACTTATTGTTAGGAGAAGAATCACCTGTAAAATATGAAGACCTAGGAAACCCCATTTTAATTGTACAAATTTCTAGACATTCATTTCCAAACACATTAGTTGACCTTGGGGCAGCCATCAACATCCTAACTACAGAATCTTGTGAAAAACTAGGCATATCAGTCCACGAACCTATAGCCACACTCCTGGAATTAGCTAACAGATTTGTTATTAGACCAGAAGGTATAGTGCAAGAAATTATGGTCTCAGTAGACTCATGTGAATACCCTGTTGATTTCTTAGTCATTAATCCGAAAAAAAGGATGGAAGGGCACCCATTGATTCTTGGGCGGCCTTGGCTAGCCACAACAGATGCTTACATAGGTTGGCGAACAGGCAGCATGACTATCACTAGAGGCAATTTTGTAAAGAATATTGTAATCTATCTGCCTACCAAACCAAGTCTTCCCATGATAAAAATTCAAAAACACCCAGATACATATTGGGAGAAAAACATCCGTTCACCCCTCACACTGGTAGAGGCTCTTGAATTTAAAAATCAAACTGGAGATGATTTGATTAGTAACATGATGAACCAGCTGCCCAAAACTGAAAATTTGAAATTCCAAATGATGAAAACACTCCTCGAGCATGAAGGGAAAGAAAATCTCATAACAGACTTTGAGACCCAATATAATCCCACAACCACTGTTTGTAATAGTATACCTATTGAAATTGAACCAGGTAAGGTTTTGAATATTAACAGTAGCCTGGATGACAACCAAAGGAAGAAACTTGTAAAAATCCTTAAGAAGCGCCAAGGTGCATTTGCATGGGACTACCAAGACATGAAGGGCTTGGACCCACAGCTGTGCACGCATCATATCTATATTGATAAAGAGACTCGGCCTATTCGACAACCGCAATGAAGACTGAATCCACATTTAAAGGAAATTGTAAAAGAAGAACTCCAAAAGCTCCTAGATGTAAATTTTTTTTATCCTATATTAGACAGCAAATGGGTCTCCCCTTTGGTGGTTGTCCCTAAAAAGAATGGGAAGTGGAGGATCTGCGTAGACTATAGAGAATTAAATAAAGCAACTCAGAAAGATCATTTCCCCCTTCCCTTTATTGATCAAGTCCTTGACACATTAGCTGGAAAACGTTTTTTCTCTTTTCTTGACGGATTCAGTGGATACAATCAGATACAAATAGCCCCTGAAGATCAAGATAAGACAACCTTTACCTGCCCATGGGGCACTTTCACTTACAAAGTGTTACCATTTGGATTATGTAAAGCTCCGGTAACATTTCAAAGAGCCATAATTAGTATTTTTTCTGATTTAATAGATGAAGGACTTGAAATTTATATGGATGATTTTACACCCTATGGGGAAGATTTTGATCAAGCTCTAGAAACATTAGACAAGGTACTGGAATGATGTATTGCTACTAGATTTTGTCTAAGCAACAAGAAATTCCACATGATGATGACTGAAGGGGTAATCCTAGGCCACTACATTTCTGTGGCAGGAATCTAGGTAGACCCGGCTAAAATAAAGATAATTCTTTTGTTGGCCACACCCTGTACACAAACAGAGGTACACAGTTTCCTGGGGTATGCAGGATATTATTGCAGATTTATAAAAAAATTGTCACAGATAGCTACACCTCTATATTCTTTAATTGACAATGTTGAATTTCAGTGGACTGAAAAATGTGACACTGCTTTTACAGAATTAAAGAAGCTCGTCTCCATAGCACCAATATTGCGAGGTCCTGACTGGAAACTCCCCTTTCATATCTCTTCTGATGCATCCGATACAAAAATAGGAGCAGTCCTTGTCCAAGAAGAAGACTGAAAACCATATGCTATCTATTATATTAGCAAGAATCTTACCCCTGCTGAGCTAAACTACACAATAACCGAGAAATAGTTCCTGGCTGTAATTTATGCTATCAATAAATTCAGGCACTACATAACAGGATATCAAGTATTCTTGTACACTGACCATTCTGCTATCAGATATTTAACAAATAAACTGAACACGAATGGAAGAATAACTCGTTGGCTACTATTATTACAAGAATTCGATATAACAATCAGAGATTGTCAAAGGAAGGAGAACGTAGTCGCAGACTTTCTTTCAAGAGTCCCAAAAATAGATGACATATCAACAGTCGACGATCAATTTCCGGATGAACACCTATTTTTTGTAGCAGTCAAAACCCCGTGGTATGCAGATGTCGCAAATTATCTGGTAGTTGGGAAGCTACCCAAACATTTGATGGCAAGAGAACGGAAGTTAATTGTACAGCACAGTTCACGATTCTCCTGGATTGAAGGATACTTATTTCATATAGGGGGCTGATATGCAGATACGCCGATGCATAAGGGAGGATGAAATCCATGACATCCTACGTGCCTATCACGATGAAACCTACGGTGGTCACTTCACAGACTGACGAATAGGGCATAAAATACTGCAATTAGGCTATTTTTTGCGTATAATTTTTAAAGATGCAAAGAAGTATGTTCAGTCCTGCAATAGCTGCCAAAGGATGGGCCGTCCAGGCCAAGCTGATGAAATGCCATTGCAACCACAATTGGTAGTGGAACCATTTGAAAAATGGGCGTTAGATTTCATTGGGCCATTTAATCCACCATCAAACCAGAAAGCCCACATATTAGTTGCCATAGATTATGTTACCAAATGGGTGGAAGCATTAGCTTTTCCAAGAGCCACGAAAGAATCAGTAATTAATTTTCTCTTTGAACTATTTGTACGATACGGCCTACCAAGGGAAGTAATAACCGATGGGGGGGCACAGTTCACAGGAAATAAGATCATATCTACTTTAAGAAATCACCATGTCATTCACAGAGTTACGTCTCCTTACCACCCGCAGGCAAACAGACAAGTCGAAAGCACTAACAAAGTCCTAGAGGCAATCCTTACCAAGACAGTAGAAACACACCGCCGGGACTGGGCCACTAGACTGCCAGAAGCCTTATGGGATTACCAAACAACCTGGATAAATACCACTGGATATTCGCCATATCAGTTATTATTTGGGAGAGAACCTATCTTCCCTATTGAGTTCGAAATTAAAACACTGAGAAAAACCAAGGAAGTAGGATTGGACTTAACAGATGCTTAAACTAAAAGACTTCAACAAATAAATGAACTGGATGAAATTCGATTGCTTGCCTTGCAATGCACAATGCTCATTCAACAACAATGAGCCAAGTTGCACGACAATCTGATAAAAAAGAAAGTATTCCAAAAAGGAGATTGGGCGCTCCTATATGATTCCAGATTCCAAGACTTTCCAGGAAAACTGCAAACAAAATGGCTTGGTCCATATGAGATTCAAGAATTGCATAGCAATGGTACCCTCACTTTTACCACAATAGATGGATCCGGCTCAACATTCCGAGTTAACGGACACAGAGTACACCTCTATCACAAACCTCTCATGAAGCAATATTTTTGTCAACAAGCACAAGAAGATCGCACCATCCGAGTTGTGGCACAAGGGGGTGACAACCCCACAAACTCAGGTACATGAGAGGTTTGACAGCATCACTTGTAAATTATGTATATAATTGTATATTCACCCCATTTTCAATCCATTTTTCATTACAAGGTTGTGTTATTTTCAGTTTCTTACTTTGTTGTTCAGTTTATGTACATTTGTTGTTCAATTTTTGAATAGCAGCAGTTCAACCAAATTGAACAGCTTTTGTTCAGTTTTTATGCTTTGCAGTCCAGTTTATGAACAACTACTGTTCAATTCTTGAACAGCAATAGTTCAATTGAATTGAACAACTTTTTGGTTGAGTTTTTAAGTTTTTTTATTCAATTCTAGAACAGCTGCCGTTCAATTTTGAACAGCAGCATTTCAATTGAATTGAACAGCTTGTTGTCAAGTTTTAAGTTTTTATGTTCAATTCCAGAACAATTGCTATTCAATTTTTGAACAGCAGCAGTTCAATTGAATTAAACAACCTGTTGTTGAGTTTTTAGGTTTTGTTGTTCAATTCTAGAACAGTTGTTGTTCAATTTTCGAACAGCAGCAGTTCAATTGAATTAAACAGCTAGTTGTCAAGTTTTTAAGTTTTGCTGTTCAATTCTAGAATAGTTGTTGTTCAATTTTTGAACAACAACAGTTTAGTTGAATTGAACAGCTTGTTGTTGAGTTTTTAAGTTTTGTCATTTAATTCCAAAACAACTGCTGTTCAATTTTCGAACAGCACCGGTTCAACCAAATTGAACAGCTTTTTGTCGTGTTTTTAATTTTTGCTGTTCAAATCTAGAACAGCTGCTGTTCAATCCCTGAACAATAGCAGTTCAATAAAATTGAACAACTTTTTGCTGTGTTTTTAATTTTTTTTGTTCAAATCCAGAACAACTACTGTTCAATCCCTGAACGACAGTAGTTCAACAGAATTGAGCAGCTTTTTCCTGCATTCATAAACTTTGTTGTTCAATACAGGAACAACTGCTGTTCAATTTCTGAACGATAGCGGTTCAATCAAATTTTAAATATTATTTTCCGCGCTGCTTGTGTTGTTCCATCTTTGAACAAGCTGACTGTTCCTTCAACAAAAATACCCATTTTTGAGCATTTTTTTTGAAGCATTTTTTTGAGCGTTTTAGCATTTTTGAGAATTTTTTTGAACACCCTTCAACATTTTTCCCAACCAATCTTTAAAGCAGCTACTTATTAATATCTTAAATAGCCATTCTTTTTATTGAATAACCTTGAGCAGGGAATGGCACTTGAAGGAGAGAAATAAATTGATAAAATTTCAAATATGATGTCTTCTGATACTACAATTCTTAAACATAAGCTAATATTATACACACATCAACATAAGGGCTAAAACCACCCACAGTTTGAATATGATATCAAGCGAATCAGGACCCTATAATGATATTTATTTTTTCACTATTCGAGTAATATGACCCTAGAACATGAAGAAATGGAACAAGGCATATTAATGGTATTAGTTTTTCTACTTCTTTCACCATCCCTCACTCATAAGGAGTCAATGAGCCTTCCTTAGCAATCATGGTGTGACATGCAAATCCCAAAAGAGGATAGGGGGTCTCATCACGAGTCATCCTACCATGATCATAGGAATTGAGCAGGTGACATGCCCACTATGGCCACCACACTAGGGTAATGACCTTCTCATCTATTAGAAGGACAGGAGGTCCGATCACGAGATGGCCTGATCACTCTGTTACAATTCTAGTGAATGGCATTGTAATTATCTGGCTACCACACCAGCACAATGACCTTCGAATGGATCAAACTGCTAAAATACAAAAGCAAATACTACATTTACATATCTTAAGAGAGGATAGGGGGTCTCATCACAAGCCAACCTACCATGATCATAAGAGTCTAAGAAATTGACATGCCAATTATGGAAACCACACTAGGGTAATGATCTTCTAACTTGAAGGACAGGAGGTCTCATCACGAGCCGGCCTGATCATTTTGCTACAACTCTAGTGAATGGCACCATGATTACCTGGCTACCATACCAGCATGGCGATCTCTCTATCAAAATAATAAAATAACTATTATCACATAAGGATCATGGCTCATTTTCCAGGTTAAAAAGAAACCCTATCGAGGCTATGAACGCCTGCTGGCAGCAGTGGCCCTGCTTGTGGTATGAAAGAATGCTTCTTTAATAACAAAATATTGTTAAATAAACCTTGTTTCTCATTTTCTTTACTACAAACCTATTACTCGAATTAGTGACAATCATGACTCACCATAAGAATAAACAACAAAGATTTTATTACATATTTCAAACTTGGGAAGGAAAACGCCAATCAATACTTGATTAAATATTTATTTTGTCACAGTATTCTAATCATACAAGACATCATATCATAATAATGAAAATACTGTTTTATCTCATGTCTCGGCCTTCTCCGCACAAGATTCAATCATGAAAACTTTTAAATTTGATTGTTTGTTGCACATGGAGTAATTACTTAACCTTCAATTCTCCACACGCAAAATTACTAAAGCCTGACATACCTATGCTCGCATTTCATCATTGGTCGAATATCTCTAGTACCTGAGGGCATGGGCGCCCTTTTTCAAAGGGGGAGGGGTGTAATTGGCTTTGATTGGCTTTAATTTGGCAAGTGGATGAAATCCCTACAAAAATCTCGTTAGAGACATCGGTAAATGCTACAATGAAGGCATGGAGACTCTTTATATAGAACCACGATCTCTTTTTTGATTACACTCAGCTCCCAGATGAAACAACAAAGACAGAAAAAAAAGAGATAACCAGAGGAGAAAAGCATGCTAGCCATGGGCGGAAACACTCTTCGAAATGAGCCATCGAATTTCCCAATTTCAAAGGCAGCAAGTGCCATTCTTTAGTGAGTAGGATGGCTAAAATATGTGCATAGATTACAAGGACACAACATAGAAATTACAATATAATTCCTACAAAATTTGCGGGATGGGAAAACCAGAGTAAACGGCTGAACCATACCTCTCACAGAAGAAATCATAGCAGTGGTTTTTGGAATACCAGCACAAGGGGAAAGGTGGGTAGAAAATCATCTACTCCTGTGAGAAGCAATAGCACTATACCAGGACCTAGACGAACCACTAGAACGAAAATCTAGAGGGATTTATCCCACTTCCTTACACCAGCCATGGCAAGAATTGGTGGTATTCATCCAAAGATTCGTAACATGCAAAGGACGTCGGGAAGTGGTAAAACCTTGACAGCTTAAACTCTTAGTTGCACTCAAACAGAAAATTTCAATTAATTTTCCTACCTTTTTAAATTCTGTATTGCATGATACCGCTGTTTGACTAAGAAAAGATAAGAGGCCCCAATCAGTGGTTAGTCAGCAAGGATTAATAAAGTTAATCATTATTCATGAGCTATATCGACAGCATCTAGCATGGCACAATTTTTTCAACCCAGAATTGCAGGAACCTGAAGTTAACCCCGAGGGTGCGGAAACTGAGCCTCCTAGGGTAAATCCTCCAAAAAGAAAAAGAAGTCGAGTCTCAACATCAGATTCAAACAGACAAAAATTGGCTAGAACACCCCAGGGAACGTCGAACGCCATAGATGGAGCAGAACCATCCTAGGCACCCTTACAAGGATTTGAGGAGGAAATGGCCCTAGTCCTAGGGAAAATAAGGACAAACCTCGAATTAAGGAACTCATCAGAAGTAGGGGAGCAAGAAGAATTTACTGATAAAATTCCCTCCCACAGCAGCTCTGGTCACACGGATATCCTATTTGACCAAGAGGAACTACAAGAGAACAAAGCCCTGTCTCCCATTTATAATTATGAAGTATACGGTGAAGGACAGATAAACGAAAGATTGGAAGCACAGGCTAATTCAGGTGACATTGTCCTCATGGAACAAAGCTCTCACACAGAGACAGTTCCCTTGTCACCAGGAGGTAGCATTGCTCCTCCCTGTCAAGACCCTCATACTGAGGGTAATTATGAAGAACTAATTAGAAACACCATTCTAGACCTTACCCCTGAGCAAGAGAGTTCTACTCCCCTGCCACCTATAAAAACAAGGGAAGGTTCAGACATGAGAAAAATTGGGAATTTGAGAAATACCTATAAAAAATTGAAGAAGCTGGTAAAACACTTGAAGAAGCAGTTAAAAAGGAAAAGAAGGCTCAGGAAGTCGAAATCAGAAACTTCCACTATAAGGACCCAATCAGAACCAGCAATTACTATGGAAATTGGAACACAAACCACTTTGACAACCACCACCAAAGCCGAAGTATAGATAGAAGCAGCAAACAACATTGAAACATCTGCCCAAACTGAGCAGAAAATTCTTGAGGAAAAAGGGATCCAAACAGAGGGAGTCCCTGCCTATGCTCATTTAATAGAGATAGCTGCTAAGAAAAGAGTACAGAATGAGTTAGTACAATTACGGCATGAACTAACATAGTACAAGAAGGAGGTAGTGCCATTAAAAGAGCACCAGGCACTGCAAAAGAAATTCATTGACCTCTCTCTTACTGAATATGAGACATTTTCCCAGCTTAGAAGTGAGCAGGCAAAGGTTAAAGTAGTACAAAGGCAGAGAGAGCAAGCCAAAGACCAGAACTCTGCAATTTTCTCTTTATATGATGATGCTCTATCATGTAGGTCACCAGCAACCAACTACGCCCTATTCCTAACAGAGCGGTACCTACTTCTGAAAGTTAAAGCCGTAAGAGTAGGGAAATCCACTTCCCTTAAGAATATAGAGGAATTTATCCAATGTTGTAATGACCATGATGAGCAGGTTCAATGCTTCTTATGTGATCTCTACATGCACAATTTCTTTTTAGAAAATGACACTGGTAGCAACCTCGGCCCCTTCATAAGATATGTTCAATTGCAAGCTTTTCTTTCATTCGCCAAAAACAAAATCAAGTGGGCTAAAGCTTATGGCATCTTTCATAAAAGAGAACATAATCTGGAACTATGGGTTAGGGGGGAGCCTATGAAACTCATGGAGTTGATAATCCGACATCAGAATTTCATGAGAACGCCGGGTGTGAAGTCTAGATTGGGTCCTCTCCATAAAGATGTCATTGAAAATGAACGAGATTACTTTGAAGACATTCGGGAAGCAGCCCTAGCAGCAGCTAAAAAGCGGTGGATGGCCTCCACGAATAATGTAAAAGATAGGGAGCCATTCAATTACAGGAACTTCAAGGCTTCTGCTTCTAGATTCCGTTTATACAGCAGCTTAGTCTACAACACGGGGCCCGACTAGCTGGGTTGTAGATATCCGAATCCCTTCCTCTGGCTTCCCCCTGAAGAGTATAATCACGACTACAATTTGTCAGAAGGAGTCATAGGGCTTTCCTTCACACTCATAAAAAGAAAGTGAGCCTACAAAGCACCCAATGAGAAACCCTACCCCACCTATTATTTAACTCAGTTACACCTTAATCATTTGTTTGCATGAGGACATGCAACAAGGTAAGTAGGGGAGCATGTTGGGCCCAGACTAAGGTATGATTTTCACCCATTAAATACTGCAAATAATATTGTAATTTCAAGAAAATCCCTCTTCATATTAACGATAAGAAATGAAAATCATGAAAATAGGAACAATCAGACTAATGATAGAAAGAACAATTTATAATAAGGAATTGACTCTTTTTTGTCTTTACCTGCAGGAAACTAGGAATGCCTAAACCAATAGCAAAAGAAAGCCAATCGACGGATGCAAGGACAAAGCAGCCCAAATGGCCAATAGAAGGCGAACGAGAAGATTGAGTCTAAGAACTCAAATGACAGCCACGCGTAGTGGGCTGTCGATTGAGATACATTCTCGAAATTCTGAAGATTGCCTTTAAAGGGGCAAAGAGCAGAATGAGAGGGAAATCCGATAATAGAAAATCCAAAACAATCTGTCTAATTTTATTCCATAGCATTCCTGGATGTAACAGAGAGTTTTGAGTAACTATCTTTTGAATTTTCATCAATGTTGAGGCTTCTGTAGGTCTGGGCCCAACCTCTGGTAGCTCCACGCACGTTTTCATGTTCTAAAAAGTTACAGAATCGATATCTGTAAACTTGGTGTAGTTTTAATACATATTTCCATTGACATAATCACAACTCTTCTTCTTTAATGAATCATTGGCAATTGCGTTCTTAGAATAAGACAAGTGCAATCTCATTTCTGATAATGTTTTGTTAATACTTGTTCATCTGTTGTCATGATAGTTAATTTCTAGGTCGTAGAAATATTGATTTCAACGTTCTGCATCTCCATGCATTGCATGGTGCAATAAAGAAACTACCCAAATTGATTAATGTTGTTTAATTAAGTCTTACAGAGAACTCCATTGAAAAATTACTTAGTGATATATGTATGAGTTATTTGACTCGTTTCGGTTCTATTGCTATTCATTGCTACTAGCTTAGTTCTACTGTTGTTTCACTATTGCACAGCTAGTCGTATTGCTTAGTTATACTGCCATTTCATTATTGAATAGCTAGTTATATTGATTAGTTCTACTCCTGTTTCATTATTGCACAGCTAGTCATATTGCTTAAATATTGTTTCATTATTACTTATCTAGTCACCATTCTAGTTATATTGCTATTCGAATAGCTGCTTCATTACTACTTAAATCGCTAGGTCATCGATTCAATTTAATTCCCTATCTAAAACAATTTAGTTGGACTACTGTTTTTCTTAATTTCATTACTGTCATTTCAATTCCCGCTTGATTTATCTAGACCATTGTTCAGTTTAATAGAACTATTGTTTATTCCAGTAGAAAAACATCAAATCCCCTTACTCAGATTTATGCTAAAAAATCTAAGACATCTTCTTTAGGATCAACAAGCTTCGAAAGTTAGTTATTCCTTCTGAACATTGACAAAGAGCACCCATAGATCAGTTAACTCGCATATACTGTGCTGACACTCTTGAAATAAGAGACTTACCCCGGGTTGATAATTAAATGAAGGTACAATAGATTTGTCACAAAAAGTCACCTCTATCTGACTCAACAATGGGAAGTCCATTAGATGGATATTAAATCTGCCTTCTTACATGGATATTTGCATGAAGAAATCTACATGGAACAACCCCCTGGCTTTATCAAAAAAGAATCCAACCTTGTCTGTCACCTTAGGAAGTCTCTCTATGGTATCAAACAAGCTCCTCAGGCTTGGTATGCCAAAATGGATAGATTTATATTAGATAATGGTTTTTCTAGGTGTCGTTCTGACAACACTGTCTACACCAAGAAAGTGGGTAAGTCCTTCACCATCCTTGTTCTTTATGTTGATGATCTTATCCTTACTGGTAGTGATCCAAACCATATAAACCATGTGAAGTCTAGCCTCAAAAAGAATTTTGAAATGACAGACTTAGGACACTTGCATTATTTCCTTGGTCTTCAAGTCTTGCAATCCTAGGAAGGCATTACCCTCTCTCAGTCCAAGTATGCCTATGATCTTCTACACCACTTTCACATGGAAGACTGTAAGCCAGCCCCTTCTCCCTTTCAGTATAGAGTCAAGATTTTAGTCACTTGTACTACCCCTAAAGTTGATGATACTTTATATTTTCAACTTGTTGGTAAACTTCTGTATCTAACCCATACCCGTCCTGACCTTTCCTTTGTCGTTGGTATTGTCGCTTGGTTTATGCACCAAACTCATGAAAGTCACTGGAAAGCAACTAAAAGAATACTTCGATATATTAGAGGTACAGTTCAGTTCAGGATTCATTACAGTGCAGGATCATATCCATTGTTGATTGGTTTCATTGAGTCTGATTGGGCCAGTGACCCTGATGATCGAAAGTCTACTGCAGGATATGTATTCACTCTTGGTTCAGGACCTATTACTTGGTCTTGTAAGAAACAAAGTGCCATATCTCTTTCTTCTGTAGAAGAAGAGTATTGTGGTGCACTTGAAGCCATTAAGAAAGCCATGTGGCTTCGTCAGATCCTATTTGAATTTGGTCTCCATCAGCAGCATCCAACTACACTTTGGTGTGATAATCGGAGTGCCATTCAGCTATGTAAAGATCCAGTTCAACATCAGTGTATGAAACACATTGAACTCCACATACACTTCATCAAAAATCTCATTCATGATCATGTTCTTGAAGTGCAATACTATCCAACCAATGATCAGGTAGTCGATATCTTTACAAAGGCTCTCACAGAAGCGAAGTTTACCAAACTTTGATCCATGCTTGGAGTTCAGGAAAGTTGTCATTAAGGGGGGATAGGCTCTAATGCCTCCTTCCTTCTCCTATTGTGTCAATTTTTTAAATCCTTCAATCCTATCCCAATTTTTTCTTAAGGGGGGATGTTAGGATATTTCGACACATAGGAAATAGGCTCCTTTTGTGTCACCTTTGTAAATCCTTCAATCCTATCCCAAGTTGTTCTTAAGGGGGGATGTTAGGATATTCCGACACATAACTTAAGAATAGTTAAGAATAACTTAGTCTAGTGTAGAGTTAGGTAAAGTGTGTTTCTTTACCATGTACATTTGTAAATTATAATCCGACAGTCACGATTTATAGTGATCTGACGGTTATCTCTCACCTCGGTATTAACGACACTTGATCCGTAGCTTAACACCCGATTGGTCCATGATCTCTATTTAAAGAGCATGGAGGGTCATTTATTTGGTAACTATTTATGAGAGAAACATATGTAACCTTTCTTTTTATATTAATAAATTTCCTGAAGTGGCTGCGTTGGCTCAGGCCATGGACTGTTTCCCTCTTTGAGGGTTTTAACCACGTGATTATACTGGTGTGCTGATTTGTGATATGTTTGTGAGCAGTGACCTTTGGTTCTTGATCTAAGGAACTTACCCTATAAATTCCTACATAAACGGTTACCGGAAAAATGACCCTCCATGCTCTTTAAATAGAGATCATGGACCAATCGGGTGTTAAGCCACGGATCAAGTGTCATTAATACCGAGGTGAGATATAACCATCGGATCACTACAAATCATGACCGTCGAATTATAAGTTACAAATGTACATGGTAAAGAAACACACTTTACCTAACTCTACACTAGACTAAGTTATTATGAACTATTTCCTATGTATCAGAATATCCTAACAAAAGTGATGAAGAACCTTGCACTCCATGATATGTTGAAGTTCACCTCCAATGAGATTTCTTAATGAGACCTTCTTCTCATCCATGGCCTTCTAAAACCAATGAGGTTCTGGATCTTCTGCAGGTAGAAGTCTCTCTTTGAGTTGTGAGATGCTCATTGAGAAAGTGTCATCAAGAAAGGAGAAAATATTTCTCATCTCAAGATTTCTATCCTTCATCATCTTATCCTCCATTGCTTCATGAGTGAATCTACATTCAGAATTATCCAAGAATAATGGGGCCTCATCATTATCACTGCTACTAAGTGACAGTGATGTAGATCTGCAAGGTAATACATATACTGTCTCAAAGCAAGGTACAATACTGATCTCATAACTATTCATTGTACATAGGATCATGCTCATCCCTTCTTCTGAAACTCTACACTTCAACTCGAGAGGTTGAATGTATTCCATCCATGAAAAACTGGGATAGCTTTTCATCTCCTCCTTGATTAGATCAAGGGTCTTATGCGCTATGATATTTTGCTACTTCAAATCAGCATTTTGTTCTAACCCTTGGTTATGCATTGGCCCTGATGGAATGTCCTCATAAGTCTCAATAATATCTACTGAAACAATATGTGATGAAATCTCATGCATACCTTGGATCAACTGATGTGTGGGAACCTCTTGCCAGAACACAAGAGTTCCTCCAATTGGAACAATAGTGTCTCCAACTACTGGTAAGAGTGATGGCTACTTTTATTCGAATGTACCAGCGTTGGAATCTTCTTCCTCTCCCTCATGCATCTCCTGAATCATGCATGGGACTCTATGTGTCAAGAGCTCAAAACTATCTTGCAAGGTTGCAAGTGTCCTTTCTCTAGATGCAAGTACTTCTATAGCTTGTGGTGAATGTAGTGACTTCTTGTCCAGAGTGACACGAATGACATCTTCCTTTGTTACCTCAGGAAATGTCTCTTTGTGGCCCTTCTCTGTCTTCTTCACATCAAACTTCTTCCTCAAGCTGTGAAATAAATATGAATATTTATTCGCCCTTGCATTCTCCATGTGACTAAACCATTAATCATTGGCTTCACCTAAAAGATGAAGTGCTGCAATTTGGACAGCCTCTTTTTCAGCCACAGGATATAGCTGAAAAATGTATCTAACTCTTTCCTCCAAGCCTTAACAGTGCTTGAGGAAGACCCATCAAATGTAGGAAAATAGAATCTATTGTGCCTCTTTCTTCTATTGTTGTTGTAGGATCTTCTTTCTTCCTTGAGTTCAAATAATTCTTGGAGAGTTAGACTTTCTTTGAAAGATTTAGACTGTTCCTTATACTCTTCAAGATACAAACTGAGAGTCTCATGAGTCTCAGGTTCTCTTATTTCTTCATTTATATACCTTTCACCTTCTCCAAAGAAAGTGGGAATATTAGATCTATGAGGAGATCTATGATTCTCCAGTTTTATTTTCTGCTGATAGGAAGTGCTTGGACCTTCCTCTTCAAATATTCTTCTTGGATCCTTCCTTTGCCTTTCCTTCTTCATTTGATAGACTTCCTTAGAGAGATCTTGCATAGATCTAAAGAGAGGAGTGGAAAAATTATCCTCCATCATGATAGATCTCATCTATCTGCTTCTTCTTTTGATGCAAAAGATGAAGTGTCCACAAGCTGAGCCAAAGATCATGCTCCGATACCACTATAATATCCCAAAAGGGAGAATGTAATAATACTTAAACACAATATAAGAACGACAACTAAGTAAATAATAAATCTCAAGACAACATCAAAATTTATAGGGAAACTAAGCCATTTTATTATATGGAGATGATTCAATTACACAATGTACAAAATATGAGTAGACTTAGCCAAAGAGATGACCTAGAATCACCCTAAAAACATGCCAAAGTAAGCACTACGTAAAGGGAGAGCTGCTGGAAGAAAATACCACGTTGTCCCTTCAGCAGAATATGAATATATGACTACAGGCTGAAAATTAAAATGCAGATCTACTAAAATATGGAGCTCTGATGATGCTAAGATTCAAGATTTGGCTAATGTGATGGATTCCCAAGATAACCTAGAAAGGATTTTCCAGATCTACAACTTTGGAAAATCACCCTCCTAGGGCTTGATCCTTAATCTGCTAGGATTACAGATATGAATATAGATATGAAAAATATATGGCTGAAATATGTCACAAGATCAGATCTAATATTGAAGGGATGATCCCTCCTTCAGATCTACAAGCTAGAAGCTCTAGATCTAGCTTCTCAATCCTCCAATAAAGATTACAGCTGCTGCAACACAAATGATCATAGAAACTATGCTATAAGGGAAAGGGAGGCCTTCTTCCTGCTGAAATATGCTAAAATAAACTCCAGGCTGATGAAAATATTGAGGGAAAGGTGAGGGGATGATCCCTCATAGGATTACTAGCTGAAATGTTAGCAACTTCCTTCCTCCTTTGGATCTACAAAATAGACAGCGTAATTCCTAAAGGGATTATTGCTGCTAGGAGGTCAATAAATTTTGGCCTGATGCCAGATATGATTTGAAGCTCTAGGAATGCTGATATTTAAGCCCAAGGTGATAGGAATAAACCTTCACCAGTTCTCCAGCTGAAATACTGAAGACAACCTCCACCTTCCAAACTGATCTTCAAAAATCTGTAATTTCTGAATATGGATGTTCTGCAGAAAGTAGGAAAATATATATGGCACCAATGCCTGATGTAGAATGAAGTAAAATACTCTTTCCAGAGCTACTCAAAGAAAGAGGTGGGATTCCCGACTAGGAACACCCTGTGCTAAACAACACTTGCAATCTTTGCTAAACAACCCAAGAAAGCAATGGAATGTCACATGACAATTCCAGATCTAAATAGACACTCAACATCAATAAACTCAAGCATGTATTCATCTTCTTTATATAATGTTTGAGCCTTCCCATGCCTTGGCCCTCATCTAAACTACGTTGTGCATGTAGACAAGATCCTCCATGTTTGATTGCGCTGTCTTTCCAAGTCATCCATCATGTCTAGGTGCAATGTACACCCTCTCCATCATGTGTGCATTAATTGCACAACTTCCTCCATCATCTCATCAATAATTCTCCATGATCTCCTGTTTGACCCCTTCAAGATCTTAGTTGACCGTCTCAACCTCCATGATCTATCTCATTAATGAGACATGATCTCCAATTCCATTCACATTAGTAGTTTCTCAACTACCTCATTATGTAGAACTAGGCTTAATTAATCCACATTCACACAAAAAAAGTGGATATTTATTCATATTGAGGATTATGGGTCCCTTCACCCTTTTATTTACTTAACTCATTAAGAAAGTTAAGAACTCTAATATTCCAAATATCTAGTGAAAATTTGGGAATATTACATATGTTCTTAGTACCATTCATCATGAAAATGTTAGAGTCAAAGGGGGTGGAGGATTAGGGTTGTTCCACTATTTGACTCTGATGTGACGGAAACAGTTCCTTAAGAAGAGTCGATGTTCCTTGTGTGCCTTTGAGCAGTCAACTCACTTTGGCCTGTCAAGGATAGTCCTTGGTGTAATTCTCATCATCACATATCAGACAATGATACTTCGATTTACATTAGGCTCCATCATCACTGTGAGGTTTAGAGAAATCCTGTTTTGGGGAATCAGATTTAGATTTTCCTTTGCCCTTCTTCTTTCCTTTAGAGGATTTTTCGGTCGTAGAATACTGAATGACATTGACCTCCAAATTTTTTCCAGGATTCAAGGAATTATGAGGAACATAATCAAAGAAAGAAGACGTTTTATGCTTATAATAAAAAGAAGGCTTGCGTGAAGTCTAGAAAACAGACCCTATGACACCGCCTACCAGTGGTTTCACCCGAGCTTTTGAGGTTGAAGATTGAGAATTCGGGCGTGGGGCGTCAGGAAAGATATCATATAAAGCGCCAGACTGAGAGTAAACAGATCGAGATATTGGGCATGAGCTATATCTTTCTCCTTTGTGACAACTGCCCCCATGGCGATATCCTTAGTGATCTTATCGATGAATGATTTGGTAAACCATTCCGTCAACAATTGATCAGGAATTTCAAATTTGATCAAATGGCGATGCCTTCTCCATTCATGGATATGATCAGAGATATGCATAACAATATTTTTCTTTAAGGATGTCAGGAGGTGGTTTCCTGTTTTATAGAGAACGGGAAACTGAAAATGCGTGAGAAAGGCCATGGTTAAGGAATTGAAATCCTGAGAAGTCCCTCATGGGAGTTTGATATACCACTTTGCAGTAGCACCAGTCAAATTTTTTTGAAAGAGATGTAAACGGATGGAATCGTCGACCCAGGAATTGGAGGAGCACCAAATATGGTACGTCATAACATGCGCCTAGGGGTCTTCCCCATATTTTCCTTCAAACTTGGGGAAATCGCTCAAAATTTTAGTTGGAACGGGGAACCAATATGGATTATGAAGAATTGGATCATTGGTCAATCTTGACACATTAGGAAGTTCCAACATTGCAAGAAATGGCAATTGCGGATTGAAAGGCATAGTGTTAGGTCTTTGATACATGCCCATTTGTGGATGCCAACTAGGTTGGGAGTAATTCTGCCCCCAAGGGTGCTGCCCTGAAGGGTTTTTCCCATAAGGATTGTAACCTTGGTACTGTCCATAAGGGGTGAAACCTTGTGGATTCAAAACATATCCTGGATGCTGACCCAAAAATGGATTCTGAACTGTAGTAGACCACTGAGACCCATGTTGACCATAGTAACCAGCATACAAATTTTGAGGTTGCTGGAAGGTTTGATATGGATTGCCCTGGGGTTGTCCTTGGGGTTGCTCGTGGGGTTGCCCATGGGGTTGTCCCTGGGGTTTCCGGATCATAACCTGAGGTTGCTAAAGCTGACTAGGTTGTGCTTGAGGACCAAGTTGTACCTGAGGACTAGGTTGTGCCTGAGGACTAGGTTGTGCCTGGGGACTAGGTTGTACCTAAGGACCAGGTTGTACCTAGGGGCCAGGTTGTACCTGAGGGCTTAGATGAACAAATACCAGATTTGGTTCAATGGAGGGTTGTCCTTGCTAGACAAAAGGCTAACCTTGCTGAAACTGGGGTTGGAATGGTTGCCCATAAGGTTGTCCCTGATGAAAATAGGAAAATTAACCTTGATGGACAAAGGGTTGATTGGGTTGTGCATAAGCCGCTACCTGTTGTAAGAAAGGTTGCCCTTGTGGTCCATATGGTCGATTTTGACCATAGTTAAAACCCTGTTGATAGACGTAACCCCCTAGCTAGGCGCTAGGTTTCCCTTGAAATCCTTGAGGATTTAATGGGGGAGTTTGAAACTGTTGGGAACCATACAGGAGATAATTTCGTTGGTTAATACTTTTCAAAAATTGTTAATATTGATCATATTCCATCCCTGTCGGGATAGACGATTTGAAAGGCATGGGAATGTTGCCAACAACTTGAGAGGTATTTGGAATGTAAGCTGAAGATCCACTCACGGATGGTCCAACAGTAGGTTGGGAAAAATTTAACAGGGTAGGACCTCCTCCAGAAACTGAAGTCGAAGGAATCGATACATTAGTACTGACAGGAGGTACTGAAACACATATGCAAATAGTTAGCCTTGCGGAAGTAGTCGTGACTATGGTTCAAGCAGGCATAGAAAAAATAATGTTGGAAACATTCAGACCAGGGGCAGACACTCTAGTATTATGCCAGATAGTATTGTAGTACAAAGGTGTACCACTTGACATATTTGAGATCAAGTGTCCCAATGAGGTGTAATTCGGCGAAATATACAGTTGGGAGGAACGCTGAGTCGTTACATAAGGAAAACCCTCGTGATTGAATTAAGTTTCCTCAGATGTAGTCTCATCTACTCCATTGATGGTGCTTGAAACCTCTAGGAGGGATGAAACTTCTCCCTCAGAAGCCATCAGGAAGACGGGCAATGCTTCAACATGGACGCGATCAGTTCATAAATGGTACACCGAGTGTATCATATGGACTATAGGGTTGTTGAGGGGAGATTTCAATGGGATAAAATAATGGATTCAGAGGGTAGGGAATGTAGCCTACTAGCACATCAGGCAGAGATCGAGAGACAAGAGGTTGAATACTCAGAATGAGAGAAAACTCATCATTTTGAGTCCCAGTCAAAGGTTTAGAATCAAAAGAGACAAGCGATAATGTCCCTTTAGAAGGAGTGGATGGAGAGGAAACTGAACTTGGTGGTTCAACCATGATGATATTATCTCAAAAAACAAGAGAGGAGAAATATGATTAATTCAAGGCTTCAAACGATCTCTTAATAAGGAATTACTCACAATGAGGGCCAAAAATATTCTAATGGGTGAGCCATGTGATCATGGGAAGTTAATTTTAAGACATTGAAACGAAACTTTTCCTTTTCATGTTTTAAGAGTCGAGAAAAGGACAAAAGGTGACTTTAGCCACGTTCGGATTTAATGAGCTCGAAAGGACAAGGGCTAGATGATATTTTAAAATTCAAAGAGTCAGTAAAGATAAAAAATGACTACTTAGGGTATTCTATGCATAAAGGGTTACCAAGTAATCGTGAATTGCCATATAAACCTTGGTGATCAAATGAAAGAGAAATGACCAAGGACCTGACGTACGAAAACCAATCTCTTGAATGTTGTGTTTGGTGTATCACAGTTACAAGGACACATAATCAGCTTCTTATGGATAAAGGATTGCAACCTATAGGGGTCTCCCTTTATATACACGACGGTACGGGGAGCATAAGTCCATGCTAGCGCTATCTGATGTAAGATTTTCATGAATGATAACTACTAGGTTTTATGACGCCAGAACACATCACTAGCCTAGAACACACTAAATGTGAGCGTTAAGTTTCAATGTTTCCTTAGATTGATTGAATAAATTATATGGTTGATCTTGAATTATGTCTCAGTTTCAAACCCCTACCGATGTCATATAAATCCTTAAAATGCAGCTAAATGAGAAAATAACCATTCATTTCGATGAATCCTACGCTAATGAGGGAGAGAGAATCTCACACAATTAACGTAGAAAAAAAAAATTCATGAAACAACACTTATTTTTCTCTTCAAGTGCAAAATTTTAAAGCGAAACAAAAGTTTCACAATTTTCTTTGTTATGAAACTAGCTCCAAAAATAGAAGAAAAGAGAGATCAATGCCTTAGAAATAAGCCACTTCGAGGGGGAAACCTCCTTTACATTACATAAATGAACAATTCTTAGATGATACAAATGACCAAGACCTCCTTCTATATATAGGAGTCCATGGGATCACAATATAATCATATCTGACCTAACAATAATAATGTAAGGGCACAATAATAACAATATTGGGGTTATAGGGGTACAAAAATAACAATAAGGGGGTTACACTAACAACAATAAGGGATTATACTAGTAATATAGGAACCTAACATGCCCCTCTCCTTCAAAAAAGTGTTGTCCTCAATGCTTGAGTAGTTATGGATGCTTCCATATAAAATTATCATCCTCCCATGTAGAATCTTCAGTGGGTAAGTTCTTCCACTTGATGAGATACTCTGAAATTGATCGATTTCGTATGTTTTGTCGAGTTCTTGTTACGTGACTTCTTCGGGGTTCAATATGATTTTCCTTCCTCATCAAGTTCTAGCAATATTATTGTTTGGACTGAATTTCGTCCCCTACAACCTTCTTTAAGCATGAAACATGGAAAACTAGATGAACTTGTGAAGAAGCAGGAAGCTCCAATTTGTATGCCATAGTACCAATCTTTTGCAGCACCTTGTAAGGACCATAGAACTTTGGCGATAATTTATTATTCTTCTTAGCTTGCTTGAGGGACATTTGTTTGTATGGTTGTAGCTGTAAAAATACCTAGTCTCCTACATAAAAAATTCTCTCACTGCGATGTTGATCTGTCTGTTGTTTCATTCTATTTTTTTCCAAATTTAGGTTATCCTTTAATAGTTGGATAATTGATGCTCGATGTGATCCTCCACTACTTGAACCCTAGCATTTTCCCTTAAAGGAGATGTGATGGATGGTGGATGATATCCATAAAGTGCCATAAATGGGGTCATTTTTGCTGTAGTATGGAAGGAAGTGTTATACCACCATTCAACCAGAGGTAACCACTTGACCCATTGTGATTGCTTATCAGATACAAAATAATGAAGATATCCTTCCAAAACTTTATTCACTATCTCTGTTTGACCATCAGATTGAGGATGATAAGATGAGCTATGAGCTAGTTGAGTACCTAAACAAGAAAATAATTCCATCCAAAAATTTCTTGTAAAAATGGGATCTCTATCACGTACAATAATCTTCGGGTTTCCATGTAGCTTTTGAACTGTTTCCATATATGCAGTAGCAACTATACTCGCTTTAAATGGATGAGATAATGCAAAAAATGTACATACTTAGTAATTCTATGAACTACCACCATGATGACACTCTTTCCTTCAGACTTAGGTAAGCCTGTGATAAAATCCATTGAAATCTCCTCCCAACATTGACTTGGAATAGATAAAGGTTGTAGAAGACATGGGGTCTTAATTATCTCAACTTTATTTTGCTCGCAAACCAAATATTCCACCACAAACTTTTGAATATCAGATTTAAGGCCATCCAAAAAAAAATTCTTTCTTCACCCTGTGTTAAGTTTTTAAAAATCCTAAGTGTCCTCCCAAAGGAGAAGTGTGCAATTCCAAAATAATATTTTGTTTTAGTTGGGAATTATTACAAATATATAAGCGATCTTTGTACCATAAGGAATCATTTTTCCAACTAAATTTATCAGATGTACTAGGATGTTGTTGTAACTTTTGAATGAGTGTCCACAATTCTTCCTCCTTCTTCCATTCATCTCTTGCTTCGGTTATCCAATTTGGTTGGATAATAGAAATGGCACAAAGCAATGCTTCCACCTCTTCATTCTTTATTGAGAGTGCATCTTCAATAACATTTAGCTTCCATTTTTGTAGATTATTTCAAAGTCATAACCCAACATCTTTGTGACCCATTTTTGCTGCTCTTATGAAGATATTCTTTGTTCCAAAAAAATTTTAAGACTATCATGATCGGCTTTACCTTAGGTATCTTCCCATTCGGTGAATTAGCCATTTATTTGTTATACATGATATTTTCAACATTTTTCCTTCTCATAAATAGATTTTTGTATATACTTTCATTTGATTGGACGACTTTCAAAAGCAATGGGTATTCATTTTTGCATTAAAACAACACCAATTCAATTTCCTGAGGCATCACATTTCACAATAAAGGTGTTTGTGAAGTATGGCTTAGCTAATACCGTTGCTAGGCACATTACCTCTTTAAGATGTTCAAAGGCCTTAGTTGCTTCGGGAGTCCATGAAAATGCATCTTTCTTCAATAATGTTGTTAGAGGTGTTGATATTCTCCCATAATTCATTAACATAATTGCGATAATACCCTACTGTTAACCCGAGAAATCCTCGCAACTTCTTTATGGTTGTGGGGACTTTCCATTCCTTAATGGCTTTAATTTTGTTAGGGTCTACCTTAACACCCTCGTGAGATACAATATGACCCAGATATTCCATCTCTTGTACTCCAAAGAAGCATTTGGATGTTTTTGCATATAATTGTTTCTCCTACAATAGTTTGAGCACCTTGTCAACATGTTGAACATGATCCTTCCAAGACCTCTTGTAGATTAGTATATCATCAAAAAATACGAGCACAAATTTTCTAAGGAAGGGTTTGAAAATGGAATTCATCAACCCTTGAAATGTAGAAGGTGCATTGGTAAGGCCAAAAGGCATGACCAAAAATTTATAATGACCCTCATGAGTTCGAAATGTTTTTTTCGGAATATATTCAATCTTCATTCTAATTTGATGATATCCTGAACGAATATCCAACTTGGTAAAATAAATTGCTCCATGTAATTCATCCAATAATTCATCAATCACAGGAATGAGAAATTTATCTTTAATAGTGAGCTTATTGAGCTCCCTATAATCCAGGCACATGCACCATGATCCATCCTTCTTTTGCACCAATACTATTGGAGTAGAGAAAGAACTTTGATTAGGTTGAATTATACCAACCTCTAACATATCTGCAATCATACGTTCAATTTTGCTCTTTTGGACAGAAGGATATCTGTAAGGCCATATGTTTG
Organism: Pinus albicaulis; assembly: GCA_034641835.2. Lineage (NCBI taxonomy): Eukaryota > Viridiplantae > Streptophyta > Pinopsida > Pinales > Pinaceae > Pinus > Pinus albicaulis. The sequence continues at coordinate 1,207,145,875 of CM076572.1, read as the reverse complement.
GAGAAACGCTTCCTGGAATCAAATGAATAACATGATCATGATCACAAATAGGTGGGAGTCCTTTGGGAGTTTCAAACACCTTGGGATGATTGTCCAAGACTTTTAGGAGATCTGGAGAAATAGATGATTTTGATGTTGGAACTTCTAGTGAGAATAATTGTGCAATTATGCCTTGTTCCTTCTTCAGAAGCTTTGTCATGACATTAGAGCTTATTATCTTTCCCAGTTTCCCTGCAATACCCATTAATTCAATTTCCTTTCCTTCAGAAAAAAATTTCAAGAAAAGTTCTTGAAAATTAAAATCTACCGTCCCCAAAGATTGTAACCATTGTACTCTTAGTACAACATCAACACCTCCCATTGGAATGGAAAGAATTAGACTATTCAATACATATTCCCCCATGGTTATCTTGATATTATGGCATTTTCTAGAGAAATTTATAGTTCCTCCATTTGCAACCATCACTTGACATTCTGGTGATGGGTATAGGAAACAATTCAATTCCTTGGCTACCTTAGAATGGATAAAATTATGGGTACTACCCGAATCAATCAACACTATTACCTTTTTCTTCTTGATATGTCCTTCTGTATTGAGAGTTTGAGGAGTGGTAATTCCTGCCAATGCATTACACGATATGGTCAAACTCATTTATTCTTTGTCTAGGGTTGGTTCCTGGTGTATATCCTCTTCTTTTGAAGTTTCTTGTTAATTTTATTCCTCCTCTTCACAATCTATGTAAAATAATTTCTTCTCAGCACATTTATGACCTTTAGTGTATTTTCTATCACAACTGTAGCAAACCCCTTTTTCTCTTTTTTCTTCCAATTGTTATGGTGTCAACCTTGTAGGTTGTGGAAGTCTAGGAGTAGCAACACTTCCATATTTATAGATGTGAGTGGTAAGCTTCCTTTTCGCCATAATTTTCCATTCAATTTTTCTTGCCAACCTGAATGCCTTCTCCAATGAATCAAGTTCCCAAACATGAACTTCATGTTGGATGTTATCCTTTAAAGTCCCTATGAAGACATCAATCCTATGTTCCTATGGAATATCGGTTACCCTTATATTCAATTTTTGGAAGTCCTCAATATGCTCCCCCACTAAACCCTTTTGTTTGAGATTTATCAATTGGCTAAATAAGGTGTTTCTCTTTGTATCCTCATAATGTGCTATCATTTCCTCCGTAAAAATTTACCAAGTGACAGTTTTTTTACGGGAGAAAAGCCATCGATACCATAAAAATGTATTTTTTTCTAAATGTAAAGTTGCAATGTGTACCTTTTGTGTGTTTTGCACATTATTGAGATCAAAATATTGCTCCATCTGTAGTATCCATGTTATGGGATCCTTGCCATAAAACTTCCTCATATCCATCTTTGGAATATGGTGGTTCTTCCATCCAACATTAGGGTTTATGAAATCACGATTAACATTTAATTTGTTCTCATCATGAGTGTCCTCTACTATATTTTCGCCATTAGGAAACATTTCTTGTATCAACTTTGTCAAACCTTCCATGTATGCTTTTAGATCATTATTCATGTTTTCCATGTCATCTTTCATTTTTTCTTCCATATCATCCATCTTAGCTTCCATGCCAGCTTCCATGCCATCCAATTTAGCTTCTATGACTTTATTCAAACCATCCATATTAGCTTACATGCCCTTCTTCAAACCATCCATCTTAACATCCACCCCTTTCTTCAAAACTTCCATTTCATTTTTTGTTTCTCTTTGCGAGAACGAAATTTGGTGCACTTGCTCTTGTAATTTTGATATGTCATGTTGCGCTTCTTCCTTTTCAAGGGTCATAGTAGAGACTTCTGAAGGCTTAATGGGTGTTGAATTATTTTTAGGTGGAATTTTAGAACCCAATACTGATATATATGCTTCAATATGCCCTTAGAATCACTTCAAAATGATTTTTCACACAAGACTTACGCAATTTGAGAAAAAAAATACACACCTTTTTCTTGCTTTTGAGGAGCTCGATATTGAAATTGAATTATCTGTATGATTTTGGATCTTCAATATCTAAAATTATTCCCTATAGTAGCCCTCTGAATCTTCTTTCTAATGCCATAGGTTTGACCTGATTTGGATTCTTCAAGTTAAAGTTATTCCTAATCTCCCACAATGACCTAATTATGGACTTGTTCAGTAGAGTGAACTTTTATGACATGCCACGTGTCACTGTTTCCTCCTTTGGCTCTGAAATTGATATACAAGAAACTAAAGTCCGTGTACTTGTGGCCACTTTTTACATAATTCTAATTCGACACTTAGAGAGATAATTATGAAGATTTTCCCACGGTCACATTTTTGAGATGAAATTTGGGAGCCTAAAAATTCCCTAACTTCCACAGATCATATCATCGAAAATATTACGAACCAAGATCTGAAATTTTTACAGGAAGTTCCTCAAGATTTCAGCTTTGCTATGTAAAAATGTTAGCTTCTGAAACTTCGTAGGAAAAAATTTATAGTGCAAATTCCACGATGACCCGTTTTAGGTGAAATTCGGGAGCCTGAAAAAACCCTAACGTCCACAGATCATATCTCTAAAAATTTTGCGAGCCAAGATCTGAAATTTTTACATGATGTTCCTCAGGATTTCAGCTTCACTCTGTAAAAAATTTAGCTTCTGAACCTTCCATCTAGAAAAAACGTTATAGCTAAATTTCCACGATGACTTGTTTGGAGCAACAAAGCCCTAGAATCCAAAGCTCTGATACCAAACGTTATGAAACCAACTCCAAAAATAGAAGAAAAGAGAGATCAACGCCTTAAAAATAAGCCACTTCGAGGGGGAAACATACTTTACATTACATAAATGAGCAATTCTTGTATGATACATATGACCAAAATCTCCTTCTATATATAGGAGTCCATGGGATCACAATGTAATCCTAGCCAACCTAACAATAGTAATGTAAGGGCACAGTAATAACAATATTGGGGTTACAGGGGTACAAAAATAACAATAAGGGGGTTACACTAACAACAATAAGGGACTATACTAGTAATATAGGGACCTAACATTCTTCCTTTCACTACATACACTAAGAAGCAAATCGAAATAAAATTTTCATCTTCTAAAGTGAAATGAAAAAAAAAATATTTTGGCATTTTCCTTATAAGCACAACGCAAAATGTAGAATGTGGATTGATTAAAAATTCTTTGATTACTAACAAGATCTCTCAAGCGTGCATACAAGAGGCAAACAATTACAAAAATCAAAGAGAGATGTGAATCATTTTCTTCAAAACAAAGCACTCTTCATTCACACATTGATCAATCACTCAAAGAAAACAAACTTCAGTCAGAACACAAGAAACTGTAATCTATGCTTGATGGTGTATAGAAACCCAAATGCATTCAGAATTGTCACTTGAAACAATACTACCCGAGAGAACCGACCGAGAGACGAAAACCAATCAAACACCAAGCCTGAAAGGAAAGACAAGACTTGATTTAATGGAGAGTCTGGAGGTCAGCAAAGCAAGAAACCACTCGGATTTCCTGAGGACACCTAGAAACCCTAGGAAGACAAGGATGCAATAAAATTTGCAGGAGAGACAACCAAAAGCATAAAAATCAAACCAAAAATGTCACTAAACAGTGAGGGAATAGAGATAATCAAAAAAGCAAAATCATTCAAAAGGATAAGACTCACTTGCTGATTTAAAGGAGGAAAACCCTAAAAAGTGATACACAGGAACTAGCGCAACTGTCTAGTTCGCAACACGCCCTAGAAAGGCAAAAGCACGACTGTGTAAAATGTAGAATGTGCTGATCGATGTGACTGTTAGAGTCAAAACATCGCCGATCAAGGAAAATATTAACAAATAAAAAGTTTTTCCAAACTGACACTAGGCTTATCACTTCAGTAGAGAGATAAAGGCCTGTAAGCAATTACAGTGGCTATAGAGACAAGGAGGCAGACCTTCGATAAAAATTGAAGACAAGAAAAGAAATCAAAAAATCGAAACTAGGAGACTGAAAGGCTAGCACTCCCCAGTGGAGTCATTAATTTGTTATGAAGTAAAATCCTCTCTGCGGACAAAAACAATCTCTCTAGCCCTTGAGTGGGTCTAGTAACAACATGGAACAATTAGAAACCTACTTTCCTATATTGCAAATGCGTATAGATTGTGAATTGATCACCTACCTCAATCTGATGCTAACTCTAGTTTGAATCCTTTGGTCCTTCGTGTTTCGTGGTCAGATATTCGCCACTACTGGCGCTTGGTTACCTCCACAAAGGATTAAAATGAAATAAACGTGAAAGCATAGCATATATAATGCATATACAACCTACTTAGCTGACCAAGGAAAAATAAGAATCCAATCACACATTAAGACAAGAATGGAAAGCACGAACCAATCGTATTATATTAAAATAGAGAGGGGGAGTTACAACCTGCGCCTTGATGTCGCAACTCTCCTTCGATGAGTCCTGATCTAGGTATGTCTCCAAAGTGCTATTCAACTTGATGTGAGGGCAAAAGGTCTCAACTCTCGCTCAGTGTCTATAATGACAAAATGGTCTCTCTACTGTTCTTCTATCTCTGCTCTAACTAGAAGAGCTATGCAAGATTTCCCATAATATAGCAAAGGAGGAGGGAGCGTGGATCCACTTTAGGTGGGGAAATGGGTTATCCCTTTGGGTGGTTCCACTTTTGTAGGAAAAAAGGGCCAAAGGGAGAATCTCGGCTCTATCCTCAGGAACAAACAACCATGTCTCTTCCACGAAGCTTCTAGATCTCGAAGCTTCACTTCCATTTAAAAAAAACTTCCTAGAAGGGGATCGGTGCGAGTATGAGCTTCATTCCAGCACCGATCAGCATAACCCTGGACTAAAAAGAGGTCATCGATGCGAGCAAGGCATGGAGAGGACGCACTGCTCCAGATAACTAAGTTTACAAGGATTTGTTCCAGGAATGGCCAACAGAGAGTTTTTTCATTGTGTTGAAGAGGACATGAAGGCATATTTTCATGATGGAAAATAGGCACAAGGGTCAATGTTAAGGGTCTCCAAGATCAGGAACAGGGAGTGCAGGTAAAGTGAAAAATTGATGTGTAACACATGTGTCTATCTTCACAAGAGTACCCTTTGGAAGCCCTGTAGAAATCTACTGCATGACCTTCAAAGCTCCATGGTGTAAATCACCCTCATACTAGCTCACCAATTTTTTTGCTTTACCCATCAATGCTGCAGAATGCTCTACAACAAGTTTATAGAGATTATTCACATGAATCCCAATCTTATTGGCTTGTCCTGTGGCTTTGTGTTGAAGGAGATCTTTCCATTCACTAAAAAAACATCATAGTCTCTATCCTCCAACATGACGACTGAAACTAAATTTTTCTTCAAGCCTGGTACATGCATTACATCTTTTAATAAGAAGGGTTTACTTGAATGTCTCTAGAAGGTAACTGTACCAATCCCACTAGCATTGTACCACCTATCATTACATTTTGATATGCATCTGGAGTTCCTTCTCCTACAAGCTACTAAAAATTTCTTTGTCTCCCATCATGTGGAAAGATTCACCACTATCCAAGTACCACACTGATCCCATCACACTTGGCACCATGCATGTGATGAGCGAGAATTCCAACTCAAACTGCAAGGCCAAAGCCTCACTAGCTGCAGATCCTAAAGCCTTCTTGTTCTTCTTTTGTGGACAATTAGTGGCATGATGTCCATGCTTGTGACAGTGAAAACACTTCACTCTGGACATGTCACGCTCCTTACCTTCTTCTCCGGACTCAGATTTGGAATAGGATTTATTTCCTTTCCGCTTCTTCTCCTCTCCAGCCTAAATTATTCTTGCACCAAATCTGACCAAAGTATTTCCCAAATTGGTAGCTTCTCCCTCCCATTGACAGAGTCTTTATAACTATCCCAACTCTTGGGAAGGCCTATAAGAGCTAGGCTCACCAAGTCATCATCCGTGAAAGTAATTTCGACGCTCCCAATCTCATCCCGACATTGGAAAATTTTTGTTAAATATATCAGAATAGTGTCGCCTTTCTCCATTTTGATTTTCCTGAGCTTGTCCTTAAGTGCCAAATTTCTATGATCAATACTGCTCTGAAACAAATCTATCAAAGGCTTCCACATTACATATGGAATTAGGGGAATTTTGAGGTCTAAAATGCCTCCTAAGGAAATTATAAAATAATAGTGGAAATAATAAAATAATATTAGATTACATCATCAAATTTTAGAGGGAAAAAAGAAAAAACTACTTTTTTAACTTGTATTTTCAACTTATCGCCCTCTGGCTTACTTGAAATTCAAGCGGGAACACTCGATGGATGCATAATTTGATTCCTCATTGAAGGAGTACCCATATTTCATACTTTCGTGGACCTTGCTCCACAAAAAATGAGAAATTCATGAAAAACAAGATTGTAATCACATTTTTTCATGTATTTCTCATTTTTTCGTGTCGCAGGGTCCATCGAAAGTATGAAACATGGGTACTCCTTGGATGAGGAGTTAAATTTTGCATCCAACGAATACTACCACCCAAAATTTGAGTAAAACCTTAGGGAGATAAGTTGAAAATACAAGTTGAAAAAGTAGTTTTATTATTTTATTATTTTTTGATCTTTTTATTTTTTTACCCCAAAAAAGGTGAATCATCCCCCATGGTTAACATCATCATCTTGAATCCTATTGGTTCTTATAAATTTTATTTTTTTTGTACATTTTTCTTAGGAGGCCCATTTTAGACCTCGAAATTTCTCTAATGAGTCACTTTTCCATGGAGACTTGAGACAATGTGGTATCGTACTCCCTCCAGTAAGATCCTCCTCACCCTTGCAACCTTCTTTTGCCAAGCATCAAGATTTGTGGCATCTGCTGCAGTGGGTTTGGGAATATCATTACCAATGAATTCTTTCAACCCATTATCCTCCAATATTGCCTCCATCCTGTATTTCCACGAAATATAATTGGAACTTCCCTCGATTTCACACTCCAATCTCAAGCCATTGAAAGCCATTTCGATCCTAATCTGCTTGTCGCACCAACAATAATTTTTCAAATTCAAATTCTATTCAGTCACAAACTCAGCTTCTCCTCCACTATCATGATTTACTATGGTGTGATACCATGTAGAAATTATACAAACAATATGTATTTCATGTATTCAATCCGATCATGCGATATGCTAAAGCAAGATAATGAATAATTCTACAAATCAATTACGGAAAATAAACACGATCGCCAATCACAAAAAGTAAAGAAAGAATCAAATCAAACAATAACACAGATATTTTCCCAGGAAAAGCTTTTTGCTCAAAACCCCTCTATCATATATTATATATTCCACAAGGAATCATGAAACAATTACAATGCACTCTTCTCACAAGAGTCTCTTGGACTCTGCCTCTCGTCTCACGTTGATCTAGAAAAAATCGGGCCAACACTTAGCCAATTCTCAGCTTGTCTTCAGACTGCCTTGCTCACGCAATTCCTGATGAATGAAATCCCCATTATTTATTAATTTCATCCTTCCTCAACTGCGTTGAGTATCATGGACATCCTGTATTGTTTTAACTACATCTGGGCAGTCTGCTAATATCACAACTGATAGTTACCTTCCCTTTAACATTTGTCTCAAATGGGTCTCCACTAGAATTTACATGCATGAAAATATTAATAGTAAATCATCAGTTGCATGGAAGATCATTGATTGTGAATTAAATATTATTTAATTCACATGATCCCTCACTAGTGCAACAAACAGTTACACCTAGTTCAATTGACCTTAACTCACTTAACTGAGTTAACTAATTTCTCATGCATTAAACTCATGCACTTAACTGCAACTTGAACTTTAAAACACATAGAATCACTCTGCATGCCTCACCAACTACTCTCAACTCGAATTCCATAAGCTAACTGAGTTTATCACACTTAGTTAACTATTACAAGTGATTATGAGATGAGATTACATTTTATTGTCCAATTTAATTAAGGGATAGTTAAATTTGACACATATCCAATTTATTAAATAAATTGAATTTCACACTAATGTATCGCTTGGACCCATCACTGTGTGACATGTAGTCCCATACTAGTGTAGGTGATGTCGTGTTGTTTCTGGATGCTAATTTCACTGTTTCTTGTTGCAAACTTCAACAATTTGGTGCCCTCAATAGTCTTATTGTCAAGGCACTTAGAATATCTGACATCAATCACTTGGATTAAGAGAAGAAACACTTGAATTCTGTCTTTAAAAATATAGGATATAAGTAACATGCCATTAGGAAGTCTATAAGAAGAGTGAAAGGAAAGGTTAAATCCCAAGGCCTTCAATAACATTGTGGTAAAGTTTACTTCCCTTACATTCAGGGGGTTACTGATATGATTGCAAGGATTTTGTGTAAAGAGACATATCCACTCATTTCACAACAATGAGAAAAATTAATCAAAGAATGAGATTTATAAAAGAAAAAATAGATCAACACCATCTTAAGGGAGTCTACAAAATTGATCGTTCTTGTGGTAAAAGTTGTATTGGAGAAACAAGACGTTCCTTTCAAAGAAGGATAAAGGAGCATGGAGATGAAATTAAAAATGAAATATCTCACACTTTAGCCCTTGTACTCCTAAAAAAATAAGCATCATGTTTACTTAGAAGATGCTAGGATCATCGCTAGAGAAAAACACTATCAGGAGAGGAAAATTATGGAGGCTCTTGAGATAATGAAACATCCGCATAATCTCAATAGGGATGGTAGCATTGAGAACAATGAAAATTGGATTCCTATAATTCGACAGATTGGTTCTTCCAGATCTTCTCAGGTATAATATCTTAGGTATAAATATTCATCCCTAACATGAATTCGTTTAATTTTCTACTTATAATAATATAGAAAGTAACATATTATATTACCATATAATATACTATAATATTGATCTCATTATATTATTAAGAACATTAATTTCATATATTTAATTTATAAAACACTAGTTCCTTTATTTATGGAACATTAAGCTCATTAATTAAATTATTACTTAATATAATTAATATTCATTTTAATATAATTAACACATGTAAAATTAATCGATATTCATTAATCATTAATATAGTTAATATCCATTAATTTTAATATAATATATGTAACATTAATTGAATTAATATTCATTACTATGAATTATATGCATCATAATAATAATTATTATAATTATGTGTAACATTTATTACATTATATGTAATTATTATTATCCATTATCATATTAGATAAAATATAATATACTATATGATTTATTAATTAATATATATTATCATTCATTAAAATTGTAATTTATATTCATTAATTATTAGATTATTTTACATAATAATATTAGTTTAAGTTTTCATTTTTAGTTTTTAAGTCGACCATTTATAGTTTTTTTAATTTCATTTTTGTCTCTTTTTATTATTTATTCCTCCATTTGTATTAACTCATCTTTCCTCAAGCATTGCCTTGATGATAGATTCTCTTTGGGATTCAAAACATCAAATTTTTTTGAATACTACTGTGGAATATCCAAATTCTTATTTATTTCTTACCTTCAACCTATGGAATGCATTATGGCTTCTAGGTTTCTTTTGGTATGGCGTGGAATCTCCAAACCCCTTTTTTTTAGTTTATATGATGTGGAATACTCTCCCTAGGGTCTGTAAGAAGTTTTTATAAACTTGGATAATAATTGATACCCAATTCTCTATCATTGACCTAAGAAATGTAGGCCTAAAAACTACAACCGTGCAAGACATTTACTTCTTGGACAACCTACATGCTTGTAGGATATGACATTTCAATACCGTAAGATGCCCAATTTGGCTCACTTACAAGAACACTAGCACGCAAGCATGTATATATATATATATATATATTCAAGCATTCAAGGCATTGGTCCTAAGCACTACAAGATATATACAAAACCCTGTAGAGATCAGGTTTGGAAAATCTAAGGGAATCCTTGCACTTGCAATGAACTCCTTCAATTAGATGACGAATATTACATCAAGATATCATTTAGATGATCATTTCGTAATTGTGATCCTGTAGGATCCCATACACACACACACACACACACACTTCTTGAGACAACATAGTAATGTTGTCACAAAAGTAACATGGGCCATCCATAAAGGGTATCTCTAGATCCTTCGCCCAATCTTATATATGAATGATTTTAGGCTTAATACTCAAGATGTTGTCATAATTTTTCTTTTTTTGAACAAGGGTATATGTCTGGATACCCATTACTATAGTTATTCCATTTCAAAGGACCACCAAGGCCAACAACTTGTATTAACGGCAATCAGTCATTAGAATAGTTTGTTTTTGCAAGCCATTCATTATACACTGGTTTTGTAATACCCATTAGTATTTAAGTTTCTCATGAGAAGTTTCATATAAATATATCACTAATATAATAACAAAAGGTCGTACATCATGCTAATTTTAATCAATGACAAGGGAGCTCCATACGAATGATGGAGAGAATATCACATTAAGGAAAATATTGCTAACCTAGCAAGTGAAATCCTATTGGAATCTATTTCCACTCATTATTTTCATTCTGGAAATAGGAGAGACTCATTTTGTTGAAACAACCATAGCTTTAGTATCCCTTTTATACATGAAACAATGTCTATTTATTCAAGTAATTCACTCAATAATTCAACATGGATATTTATTATTGTTATAATCTATATAAAAAATTCAATGGTAATATTATACACCACATATTCAAGATAGTTAGTAACCTGATAACTCATCATAAAATTCTTTATGCTCTCAACAAAAAATTAGGAACTAAAAATTATTTTCCAACTTCACCATGTCAGGAAGACTATGTTTAACATTGAGTATGTATAAAATGAAACCATTAATCTTAACAATAAATTCATGGCATATGTTAGAAAATGGATACATACTTATTTGGGAGTAGAAACTGGGAAACTGAGTCCAGGACTATGACTCTCCACCCAACCTTAGACTGGGCACCACCGTGATCTCGCTTATATCCCAGTCACCCATGAGCTAGATTCTAAAGACTAGATGGGAACTTTCTCAAGGGGTTTAACCGATGGTTATGAATGGGAAAGAGTCACTCAAGGATTGGTCAAACTAAAAATATGCATAGGGACTTTCAACAATCTATCAATTTCCACCAACATTTATGTATGAAGTCGTGGCTCCTATTTTTGGTGTCCCAATGAAAATTATTCACTGGTTGCTTTTATCTAACATACTCAAATCCTTCTCTCAAAATGTAGCTACCTCCATGCCTCTTTCTAATTTCCTTTCTATGATGTCGACAGAGTCCTATATTTCTTGAATTGTCAGGGATTTCCTCAACATTGTTTGAGTCAGCATTGCATGACATTGATTGTGCAGGTTCTAGTGGAACTCTGTTGTGCTCAAGCATGTACTTCCTTAGCAAGATCCCCTTCCTCCAAAGGATATTTTCATCTTATTTCTATGAACTAGGTCTCTCTCAAACTTCCCTTCCTCTTCTTCGATGTTGTTTGTCCTCCCTTTTCCTTTTGACACAGTGTTCCTTGCTCTTTTTATGTTCCCAATTTCTTTCAAGAGCTCATTTCTTTCCTTTGCATTGATTTTCCTTCTCTTCAACTCATATATTCCTTAGCCAAACCCCCAACTATCCCTCTATTTGGAATCTATGTGCCTCCCTTCTGCACTTCTCCTTGTGCTCTCCCTTGATTTCAATGCTTGAAAACTCCTCCCATACACATTCTTGCATATTCCTATCTAACTAGGATTTCTCCATCCCATCGAATTGTGCCAACTGCTCCATTGACTGCTGGTTTTTTCTCAATTATCACAGGTGGCAAACAATTCTGTGTGCACCTAGTCATGAATTGGTTACCTGTTGTGTGGAAATATTCCCATGGGTCATGTTGTCTTGCATTATATTACACATGGGCATGCTCCCTGTCTCATTCTAGCTGATATTTTTGCCACCAGTCTCTTGTGTACACATTTCATCCTCCTGGCTGCCATAAAACACACCAAAATCCCCAAGAAATTTTGCCCCTTCTCAGATCTAGAATCTGTTTCACTGAACTCAAACCATTTTTATTTAAATAAATTTACAATGAATGGAAAAAGTAACTAGGGTTATCACAATAGCCAAGAGGGATAGGAGATAGAGCACACATAGAGGATTTGTCTATTAGTGTAGCCCAGAGGCCACATTCCATACTTCTTTGTACTCACATACATTTTATATTAAGAGAAAGAGAGAAAAGTGACCTCACCTTCGAACTGGGTTTGTCTCTCGAAAGGGTTTCCCGAGTCATATTTTGTGTCAAATGCATGTGATATTTTATTTCATTGTTCTCTATTTTCTGCATAATTTTAATTCATATGCATACATTATTAATAATAACCTATAGATATATAAATTTCAAGAGAAATAAAGCTATACTAATGTAGAACTTGGATTTTTAAGTATAATTTTATCATATCTGTTGTGAAAAATTATCCCGTGGAATTTCCACCATAGTTTACAGATCAAATTCATAGACATGTTCCATGAGGAAGTCGCAGGGCAGTCATTAAGGAGAGAAATCAAATTCTCAATCATACTGCTATTGTGAATGTATTGAGTGCAATACTGTCTATGGTGGTGTGAAATGTTCAATTATTATAACCATTTGATACACATTTTCATAAAATATAAGTGTTATTGTCCATTTTCCTTATGATGAGCTATCCTATGTAAAATATCGACTTAAATGTTTTTATGTTCAAAAAATCATTTTCATTTATATTTTTGAATACTTTATCAATAATTGCATAAGATTTCTTATGGTATTGCATGCATTAATTTGTTGGAAAGCAAATAAGAGATTAATATAGTACCAATGCCACAATATTAGATAAGTATGTGTAATGTACTATTAAATTCTTGTTTTTTTTTTTTGTCTAATTTATGGCTCTTTGTTTATGGTAGTAACATTTGTTTCATTATGATATTCAAGCTAAGTCTCATCTTTCATATGCCACACCCTAAACAAGGTTTTGCGTTACAACACCTTTCAATTGGATACATGTAGTTATCTATCTCTTAATGTTTATTTCTTACATATTGTTTTAGTGTTTAATTTTATATCTCATTCTTGTTTACTTCCATGCTAGTTAATATTTATACTCTTTGTCTTATTTTAATAATTAAATGTCATAATCAAGTTCATGTTTTATTTTTGTAAAAGTTAAGTTGGTTTTCTTCTGTCCTTCATTCCTTGCTTGACTTGCATCTTTTGTAGTTGGTGTAGTGAAGCCTCTAAGATTATCACCACATGCACATAGCTTGCTTCAAAAATGAGTCTATCACACTCACATTTTTTTCACTTCTCAATGTGATTCTAGATCTACAAATTTTATTCCTAGGCAAGTAAAAGAAACATAATTTTAAATCTTCTCCATTTATTTTCTACACTTTGTTTAATTCATTTTTGGATATTTCTTTACAATAACTACATCTAATTTTCCATCACCACCACGTAGATTCATTTTTAATATGGTGTGGGCCTTAAGCGGGCTTGATTTGTATCTCAATCACTTGGCTAAGTGTAGTTTTTGTTTTCTTAAATTTTATTTCCTACATTTCATTTCAACATTTATTTTCATAGACTATCCAATATTGTATCCCCATGGTAGTTTGGCTTGTTACTACCCATTTTAGTTCAATAATTAAATATGAGAGTTCAATTGTTTTTTTAATATTGTGGTCGTTAAATTCATTTCTCTACTCTCCCATCATTCTAAGCTTAAGTTACATATTTTCTTCTTCCATTTTTTTTTCTCATCTTATTTTTTATGTTACAAACAATATTGTAGCTTTCCCTTGTATCAATTATTGGAGTGATAAAGGTGTGTTAATTTCACCACCTGATAGCTTTTTGGGTGTTTCACTAGCATAGAGACCCCTTAATTCCATTTCTAGCTACAGGTTGGCATGGTTGTCTTTTCCTTTACCCTAGCCTTCATTTTGTATTATTGATCGAATCCACAACCCTAATCTTTGAAGTGATTGACAAATGGTATTAATCTAATTCACTAGTGAAAATAACCTTTACATTTCATTAGATTAATGTTAGAAATACTGGGGGGCGGGGGCGGGGGGGGGGGGTGGTTGAATCAATATTTCATGCAATTAGTATTTTTAAACTTTTATTTTGAAATGTTAATGAATAACAGAATTAAGAATTTACAAATTAGAAAATAAGAGCATATAGTCACATAGCACATCAATAAATAAATATTCACATCATCACATGAGACACTTGATCTTTAGGTGGAAAACCCAACTGGGAAAAACCACCGGTGTTGCTGTCTACTTCGTCTTCAGTTATTATTGAAGAAAATTTTTACATATTGCACTAGCACATTCTTTTTCTAGTGTGTAGGATCCTACGCAGGTATTAGGGCAACAAGTGCGACCTGGTCCAGAAAATGGCAGAAAACTGCGACCTGGGAGATAAGGGGGGTTTGGTGCTGTTTTATGGCTGGGAGTTGGATTGTGGTGTGTGGTTATGGTGTTCCCGATCTGTACCCTGACAAAAAGAATGTGGTTGTGCAGGTATGGCAGAGTTGCGGGTCAACTGGAGGGAGAGGGATCTGGGAACACTTCGGACAGAGATCCAGGCGGATCAGGGCGTTCGTCGTGTATTGGCCAGATATAGGGGCATATGGTGCCCTCTCGGATGTGTGTAGGGGCAAGTGGTGCCCCCTAGAATGTATGGGGGGCATATGGTGCCCCCAGTTTTTTGGATTTTGTTTGTAACATGCTATGGGCATGTCGGATGGATATATATGGGGGGGCGTATGGTGCCCCCAGTTTGTGGAACATGCTATGGGCACGTCGTAAGTATATGTATGGGGGGGGCGTATGGTGCCCCCAGGTTTTTGGAACATGCTATGGGCATGTCGTATGTATCAGAGTAGATGGACTCATCAATATATGGTTTGCGACACATATTATGGATATGCATCGTCTTGTGATGGTTGATTTAATGTTATTGTCTTGTATGACTTGTGTGTGATAAATGCCAATCTAGAGCATGGTTTGCAATACTATCTACGTAGTGATTTTGGTCTCTGGGTACATGGTTGAAAGTGATGGTTTCAAACGCACGTATTAAGACTTTCACTCGTAAATAGCATCTGAACAGCACAGGGTTATGCACATGATAAACACCATTTAGTTGCATTACAAGAAGCAGGGAATCCAAATGAACGTGCAGATGGCGGATGCGATGCAACAAGGCATCGGCTAATAGGCCACGCGCTGCATCATATTCGGCCTGATTGTTGGTGGCAGAACCAATGCATACCCCGTTAGACAGAACGAGGTCATGCAAGGGGGTGAAGATGGCCCACCCTACCGAGGCAAGATTCCTGGAGTAGCGACTTGCACCGTTGGCGTAACCGATAAAGGGTGTGGACGGGGGGTCCTGCAAAATGGTGTGACAAGACAATAAATGAGGGGATGAAAGGAAATGACGGCAGCGTGAGGGTACAGAAGTCATCGAGCAGTAATGGCAGGGGGAAAGGGCGGGATGATCAAGGCTCACACAAGGTGATGTATGAGAGCTATCAGAAACATGGCGAGGACTCGGGCTGCGGAGGTCAACGGAGACACAAGTGGAGTGATCTCGGGTATCAACGGACACAATGGGGAAGGCTGCAGACGAGCTAGGCTCCGGGTGTCGTGTAGAGGAGGATAGGTAAAGAATGGTGACTGTAGACTCCGTCATCTGAACATCAGGGGGGAGGATGTGGATCGGAGCGGGGGGATCCTCAGGCTGGCCTGAAGCATACTGCGCGAGAATGGGAGAGGCGGATTGATTTTGTTCAACCTCATACTCGCGGACCACCTCAAGGGAGGCGCGGTAATGTGTCAGGTGAGGACAATAATGGGAGTAGTGGCCATGGACACCGCACAAAGCACAAGGCTTGTTGGTGCGGAGAGTCTTGGCGTTCTTGGGGACGGTCGAAGAAGGAGTGGGAGTTTTAGGGACCGTAGTGTCGGGGAACGCGAAGTTTACCATGGGTCGGATACGAGGTAACTCGGGACAAGCATGGGTGGCATGACCAATGACATCACATAAGGCACAAGGATTTGGGGGTGGAGAAGGAGCCGGGTTGGTCGTGGTGGTTTGGTCTTTGGTTGCCCCCTTGCGGGCTTTTCCTTTCTTCCCGGGAGCCGACCCAACAGGAGAAGGGTCCTGTGGAGGTGCTGGGGGCACAGTGGCTATGGAGGAAGCGAGGGGGACCGGTTGAACCGGTGTCAAAGCCATGTAAGGTTTGGGGTGACCGGGGGGGGTGGCGGCTGGGGGGTCAAGGTACCAAACCGGAATACCCAAGGTCAAGTTAGGGAGAGAAAGGGTGGCCATGACGGGGACGGAATATACTCCGGGAGGGGGAGCCAAGAAGGGGATTTGTCCAGCAGGGTAATGACCAGGAGGTACGGCGCCAAGATGGTTAAGGCCAGGGGGGACCGAGCCTGGAGGATAAAGAGGTTCGGGGGCACCAGCTGTAGGGGGAGGTCCAGAAAGAGGAGGTCCGGCTGGCTGAGATGGATGGCTAGGAGCAGGTTGCGGAGGGCGGGGAGGAGGGTGCGGGCTAGCCAAGGCAGGCCGTTTATGGGCAGCCTGAGACGATTGCATCATGAAAACATTCGACAAGCTGGGATCAGTAACAGGAGGGGGAGGAAGGTGAGGAAAAGTTCCAAGCAGGGTGGAATCTTTATAGACGCCGGGGGAGACACTGGTCAAAGAATCGACGGTTTGCTTGTTGGCTACAGAAGAGATGGTCGTCTCAGAGGCGGATGGAGACGGCGGCTCATGATACGATAGCTGGTCAATGGTGACTATCTTTCCATTATGTGGAAAAGACATCTTACGGAAGACCGCGGATGGGACAGCAGACATGGCATAGGTGTAGCTTCGCCCCAATAGAATGTTGTAGTCTAGAGGGGCGTCAATGACTTCGACATCAACGCAAACGGTCTTACCGGCGAGGGTGATGGGACAGTTACGAAACAGGCCAATAGGCTGGGAGGCATGACCGTCCCACGCTCGAAGGGTGATCGTGGAAGGGGCCAGCTCGGGGGATCCGAGTTGCTTCCAAACCGAAGCGGACATCACACAGGTGGATGCCCCCTCATCAATTATACACCGGGATACAGTGGCGTTCCGGATTTTGACTGGGATTTGGAAAGCAACGGAAGGAGGAAGGGGAGGGTGGTCCGATTGAGTGGCGTCGAAAACAATCATTTGGTCATCAGCAGGATCAACAGCGCCCACGGCAGATAGTAGAGCCTTCCTTTGAGAAGGGCACGACTGGAGGAGTTCCAGTGTGGAAATGGCAGCGGGGGATTGTGCCAAATCATCTACTATACTGTACGATTGAGCGGCTCGACCGGAGGCAGCATTTCGGCGTAAGGGACCCTTTGGAATCTTTGGGTGAACCTCGACTTTGGGTTGAGGGATGTGTAAGGGGCCACTGGATGTCGAAAGAGGCTCTGTAGAACCTGAAGATGGAGGCTCGGGAGCAGACTGAGCAGGAGGCTTGGGGTACTGGCGAGACCGGGTTTGAAGGTGAAGGTCGACGGAAGGGGACGGATCGGAGCGCATCATAAGGATCTGGTAGTCAGAGGAACCAGAAATGGACGAGGGTGTGGCTGCATGGCTGTCGGGGGGTTGGGTAGCCACAAATCCCTGTTGAGGGAAAGGATCAGTGAACACAGCTGGCGGGGTAGTGGCCACATTAGGAGGAGCGTGAGGGGAGGCGTGTTGTCCGCGCAATGTGGCTCGAGACTCCCACATCTGTCGCATCTGGGGTAAGAGAGGACAATCGTGAGTGTAGTGACCGTAATCACTGCAACACGAACAGGGCTTGTTTGTGCGAAGCGGCCTGTCCGGCCTGGGCGGGATGCCCTGAGGCTGGTTGCTAGTGTTAGGGTCCATAACAGAATTGGGTCCTCGGTTACCGGGGGCAGATGGGTTCTGGTTGCCTCTCCGCCTTCTTTGAGAAGAAGGGGGAATAAACGCACCCTGCTGTGCAAATACTTGCCCTGGAGGGGGTTGTAAGGGCTGTTGCGGGTGGTGAGGAGGCAAGGGAGGCGGAAGCGCATATGCTGGAGGAGTTGGCGCACCAGGCTGCGGATAAAAGTAAGGGTTGGGTTGGGCAGCATTGAGGTAAGCAGGAGGTTGGGCAAAAGGAGGAGGCATGCCGTATCCTGCATACATGTTGCCGGGAGGGGGCAGAGTGCTAGAGGTGCTGGCCCCTCCCTGAGGGAGGCCATGGCTCATAGGAGGGTGAGCAGAGGGGTGGGAAAGAGATCCAACAATACCGTCGGCGGAATGAGATGCCCCCGGGGCGTTAGCGCCACCGGGCCTGGGGATGTCGGGGAGAACGGTATAAACATAACCAGATTGAGCGTAGATCAGGTCATATTTTAAAGCTATTTGGAGGGCGGCTTCTTCAGATTGAGGAAAGTGAGAGGCGACATCTTTGCCGATGGGAGATGGGAGGGTGCGAAGGAACCAGTCCATGTAACCCCGATCTTCAAAGGGAGGGGCTCGACATAAGCTCCGTCTTCGTCGCCATTCCTGAACATGGGCAGAAAGGCGTGTGGAAGAGGATTGCTTAAATGAAGTCAAGAGCTCCGTACCAGTGTCGTATCGGAGAGGGAGCTGGAAGTACGACAAGATGGCTTGGGCAAGAGTCTCGAACGTGGTATGGGAGGAAGTGGCCTGTTCGACATACCATTTAGAAGCTTCGCCGGTAAGTGTGCGTTGGAACAAGCGAAGACGGATGGAGTCATCGGTAATGGAGTTGGAGGAACACCACATGTGGAAAGACCGGACGTGATTGGTTGGGTCTTCGCCATTAAGGCCCTCAAACTTAGGGATATCAGAGGGTAGCTTGGTGGGCATAGCGGGCCGGGTAGTATTATGGTGAATGGGGTCATTAATCAACTGATGGAAATCGGGGAGGCTGAGGCCTGCAATGTACGGCAGCACAGGGGTGGCCGGAGTAGTGGTTGTGACGGTTCCGCTAGAAGTAGGACCGGCATTGGGGCCGGGAGAACCGCTAGCATTAGGCCCTGGTCCAGACATGGTGAAGGTAAAAGGGGGAGAACCGGAAGGAGAAGGGGGACCCGATGAATCAGGAGAGGAGTCGGAGTGCGGACTCGAAGGTGGACTGGCTCGACGACGACGGTGCGGAGCAGGTCGATCAACCGGAAACTGAGGATGAAGGCCAAGAAGTCTCCAGGAAAGGCGCCTTGGGGGCGCAATGATGACAGGAAGAAGGAAACCGACAAGGGCAGAAAGGGACAGAATCAAGAAGGTCAAGGGCAGATAAGGTGCGGTGACAATTGATTTTAGAGTCTTTGCCAGGCGGTGTAAACCAGGCGCTTCTTCACTTAGGGTCAGTGTGTGGTGTGCGTTAATTTTAATTTTTAAACCCTTTTCGTTGTTGAGAGCAAAAAAGTGTGCAACGTAGCTGAAAATAAACCTACAGAGAACAGAATAAAAATGCTGAAATAACAGAAAAATAACAGCTACATATGCATCTATCAAACCCAAGAAAGTGGGTCTCTCAAAACTATGCTGAAAAGAAAGGAAACACACACAAAGGAAGCTCAACAGATCTAGGGTCAAAGGGGACAGAGATCCGGAGGATAAAGCTGCAGATAAGGGGTGCAGATCACAGCCAAGAGACAGAGGCAAGGTGGCTGGAAAAAGGGAAATCAGCAAAAAACCGGGGGGGGGCAAGGCAGAGGCCTTTAGAGGAGGTCCAAAAAAAATGACAAGAGGTGATTTGAAAGGAAAAGAGGCTGATTTCAAAGGATCTGGAAGTGAGGTCACAAATCTGGAAAAAGAGGGGGCTGAAGCTCTGAAACCGACGGCTGAAACAGCTGAAACTCTTCCACAAAAAGTGGAGGGTACTAAAGCCCTAAGGGGCTGGGTTCCCACTGAGATGAGTAAAAACAGATCAGATCTTGGTCAAGGCGGGCTGAGACAGAGGCTGGAAAACCCTGGCAGAGGCTGCAGCAGAACCCAGAAAAATTACAGAAAAAATGCTGAAAAAAGGGCAGGTCGCAGGTTCTGACCTGATATGAGTTGAGGTCGCAGGAAACAGGCCAAAAGGTGCGTCCAGGTCGCAGGTTTTGGGCCAAAAGGTGCGACCCCCCCGTTCCGGCTGTTTCGGCGGCAGATTTTCTGAAAAATTGCCGTCTCAGGTGCGGCTGGTGTCGCTTACCTGCGCAATAGGGCCAGAAACACACGGAAGTTAGAAATTTTAGGTTTTTAGGGTTTTATGTGAGAAAATGACATGAAAAGAGAAAAACTAAGCAGCTAAAAAAGAAGCCCTAGGGCCTGAAGTAGCTGGATATGCAGGAATATGAAAAACGACAGCGGTCGTAATTTAAAACCCGTGTGGAGTCGCCATTTGTTAGTATGAATTCTTCGTCAAAGTGTACGAAAAAGAACCACTTTAGCTACGCATAACTAATAGCCCTAACAACAATAGAGGCTGCAAAACATCTTCAGATCTGCAATTAGTAGTTAAATTGCTGCAACAAACAGATCTATAAATGGAAAGACATTAAGCAGTAAAGTAAAGAGTTTGCTCCATGCATCCAACAGACAAGACAAGAACACGATTTTTGGAATGAATTTTTATATTACAGGGCACCTGGGAGGAAACAAGAAGGTGTATCCAGATCTCCTCAATGGGATGGGTTCTTTGTAGTCCTCAGCACTTCAGATCTAAGCTTCCTCTCTCTTGTAGATGTAGAAAACCCAATGTAGAAGGTAGAGCTCAATGGGAGCAACAATGGCAGAAAATGAGACCGAGTGTATAGATCCAGAGTGATCTAGTATGCAACAAAAGGTGAAGAATGATGGGGAAAACCCTCCTATTTATAACAAAATATTGGGTCCTTCTAGATCTTGGTGCATGATTAAAATAGTGTTAATCACATCTAGATCCACCTCTATGGAATATTTTATTATTATTTGTTGGAGGGAAAGGGTGTTTGACTTGGGTCAAATCCCTTGATTAGTGAAAAATAAATAAATAAATGATTTATTTATCTTTTTAAGGAAGTGGTTGGGATATAATCAAATAAATAATGATTTATTTGATTAATAGTGGTTGATTTGGTCATATTTAACAAGGAATATTATTAAATAATTATTCCTAGAAAATAATAAGATAACTATGGGTTTATCTCATTAATTTCTTTGTTTTTGGGTTAACCATGACTGGGAATAATAATTAAATTATGGTTTAATTAATTATTCCTTTTGGGGTTTCCTAATTAATCATAGTGAAAGCAGTTTTACTTGGGGTAAAACTGGTCTTACATGGTGTACTTGGGTCCATCTAATGATGAAAAGTTAGATGACCAAAAAATGGTGTAACAGAGGCTGCAACCTCCACTAAATATTATAGCTTCTACTAGAAGGAAGTAATGACTCCCTCTGATTCTTGTGATCCACATTTCAAAATTTTTCACACTGGGACCATTTAGCAATCACTAATTTGGTCGACCATGTTTCATCAAGATATTTTAGATTGGACCCACATACATCATTATGCTCAATTTGAATAATGATATACCAAATATTCTCCGCACTAAAACTCTAATCAAACAAAAGTTATCACTAGACCTTCATATCCTAGCTCATCAAATCAAGATAATCATCAAACCAACTCTCGAAAATGTCAAAAGTCCTCTCTGTTGCAACTACAATTGATGAATATAGGGCATAACACCATATTGTTCTAAAACAGAATTCATTTCAACAAGACATGTGTGATTGTAAAGTTTTTCTTGCGATAAACTCTTTAGCATACGACATCTCTATCAAGGAATGTCATTATAATTATCTAATCACTTTAACACATAAATCTATGTTCATATGAAATTTTTTGACACAATTCATTCAAACCAAAATAATGAACCTTGAACTATGTTCACAATATGTAATGATATACCATCCAAACCATACTACAAGTTTGTAACACAATCAATGATATTCTACCAAATTATCATAGAGAAAACCCATAATTTTTTCAAGTAAGACGGGAAACACATCTTAATATAAATGATGATATACAACTTCTAAAATGAAAATCGAAAACCTTCTTTGCACTATTTCAATCTCTTCATATCATATAGACCCATACAATAGGACAATACTAGTATTTTCTAATGCAACAATAGTGGAACAAGTTATCAAGAAAACCAAAGTAGATGTTCGAGCTATGCATATATACCTTATACAATGAAGGAGAATCATCGAAAAAAATGTATTTGTGTGTGTATTCAGTTATGTGGAGTGATCAACAAGGTGCACATAGTATATAGGGTCTTTAGTATTAAAAAAATATCAATAATAAAATTCAAAGATATGGAACCATTCAATAACCATGAAACTATGTTGATTCAATCTAAAATTTAATTAACTACATGTTTTCTATGCACTCATTAAAACAATGACCATATTCATATTTTCTCCTAAATAAATAAACTTGGATATCAGATCATCACATGGGTTGCACACTAGTGAGATAAATTCAGATATCTCCCAAAGACATAAGCCAATATATGTTAGAAAATACTTACCATATCAACTGAATATTGAACCTTGAGGTTGCTTAAGCCCTATAATTCACCCATTGGTGCAATTAATTGTCCCAAATAAAGTAGAAACAACTCATTAAATGTACACTAAGTTGATCAAATTCATTTCCATTTTATAGCCAATTTTCTTTGTCAATAACACAAGAAAATCCATGGGATTTGTTGATGGTAATATTTGATGGGGTCAAATAGACATTGCACAACCTTCCGCATGAGAATACCTTGGTAAATTCCATGATTATGCCCTGAGGTTTTTTTTTCCTTCACTTATAGGAAGTAACACACCCTAACCTTTCAATAAGTGTGTTATAAGGTTATTTTTTCATTGGATACCTATGTTATAATTCTCCTTATACATTAAAGACTCGTGTTACATTGATTTAAACATAAAACTTATTCATACCTCTGTCAAACTACATCCAACTTCTAGCACACCTTCTTCAACGCTTTTAAGGCTTATCCAAGCCTTGAAAAATCGCAATAACACCTCTTCAACCTCTTGTATCTCCTCTGTAATCATCTCATAACTTGTTCACCATCTTATGAAAACATAAAATCTCGTCATAAGTCATAATCTATCTAGGAACATCAAGTATGCTACCATTCACCAATAATGTCCTCACAATATCTAGGTTGACATCAAGACCAAAAAACTAGCCACTATTCCAACAATCTCCCCCTTTGGAATTTATGTCAATCTCCTACAGAGCACCAAATGATTCTCTCCCCCTTTGAAATCAAGAGAAAAGGATAAAGAAAAAATAGAAGTATAATGCTGACGAATCACACCCTATGAGGCTCCCCCACATATCGAGGGAGTGAAAATATAAACAATGTGTTGTAGATCCAATTGTTATAAATGAGGCAAAACATGTGACTATTATATAAGAAAAAATATATGGATGCATGCCTACATGAAGAGATACTAACCCAATGACGAGATATGACCACAAAGATATAAGTACTAATGACTACATATCAAATATAACAAACAACAGGATATAGGGATAGAAGACTGCACACATGTGCGCTTTTCCTGACAACTAAAATCAATGACTCTAATATCAAGGATATGCATCAAGAGATATCATCATATAACCACCTCCCTCTGAAATCGTACTCCCCCTATCTTGTTAGAGAGAATTAGGAGAGATAAGAAGAAAATATAATCTCGAACTGTTGTCGTAGATATTTAAAGGAATCACGAGGAAGAGGTTTGGTAAATAGATCTGCAATTTGTTCTTTGGAAGGAATATACTTCAATTTCACTTTCTACTCCAAGACTTGCACTCTAATAAAAAGGTAGTTTATTGGAATTTTCTTAGTGTTTGAATGCACACTTGTGTTTTTTTAAATATTGATGGAACTGGTGTTGTCACAAAGAATAGGCACAAGTTGTGAACAATTGACTTGAATATCCTGCAACATTTGAATGATCTAGAGTAGTTGTGTACAACAGGCTACATCTGCAACATATTCTTCTTCAGCAATTGATAAGGATATAGAGCTCTACTTTTGGATGAACCAAGAGACTAAGCATTGTCCCAAGAAGAAGGCTCATCCACTAGTACTTATGTGATCACCAATATTTTCGACCCAATCTGCATCGATATATGCTTAATGTGTAACATTTGTGTTATTTGGATAACATAGTGAAAGATATTGAGTTCCCTGCAGATACTTGAATATTCTTTTGACAAGTTTTAGGTGAGTCTCTTTAGGATTTTATTGGAAGCGTTTGACTATGCCAACTGCATGCATAATATATGGTCTATTACCTGTAATATAGAGTAAACTTCCAATCATAGACCAATATTTAGATTGATTAACTGTGCTAGGCTCCCAATTTTTCCTATTTTTATCCCTATCACATCTCATTTTGACCCACTTGTTTCACCAATCCTGCCCTTTCTACTATGAAATTCCTTATCATTTTGACACAACCATGAAGAAGTGGGTTCAATGTGTATTGATTTAAAAACAATAAGTTAAATAATTATTTCAATAAATTATATTTGTTTATTTATGTTTTCCAAGGTTTAACCATATTACAAAGTCACTTATACTACTAGTGTATAAAGTTCATGTATTGTTCATACATGTCCTACACTAAAAGAGGAGTGCACCAATTCTATGGTCAATGAGAGAGGTCACAGGGCCTAGTGACTCATGAGCTGGTGCGTACATGTTAGATATTTTTGTTGAGGTTCATAACCTATTTCATGTGAAATTTTATCATAACGTGTGATTACAAATCATTATGTGCTCTATACTTTGTCATAGGTTATGACCCTTCTGGTTTGAAATAGTTTAACAGGGTAGTGGTGTATTGAACGTTTAAAAATACATTTATATATTGTATCTAAAAATATTGTTACAATATTTGGAGATCCATTCATATCTCTAACTCTTTGTCATTATACAGAGCACAAACCGACTTTTAATACTTGATCCTCTCTGTCCCTTGTATCCAAACCCTAGTACAACCTTTTTTCACTGGATAATGATGATTCAACGTGAGGTTTGATGGGCTATAAATTTTCTTGAGGATTGTGGATCTGGGTCATAAACTGACAAGATCACTTGAAACCCTAATGTGACCCTGTTGTCATTAGATCTACTTATGCATTAATACAAATATAGTTCATATATTTCATTCGTGGTCTTTTTGTTAAGGTTTTAATTTCTTGTGATTATTATGGGATTGAAGGTTTGAAATGTATTAAGAGTTGTTGTTTACACTTATGCTCTATTTGAAACCTTTGTTGGTTGTTAATAAATAAGGAGAGATGTTGTTTAAAATAAACCTCACTATTTCAACCAAATATTCTAAGTTGTTGTGACAAGGTTATTTACAGTTCCACTTACATTCTTATTATTGTGGACCTATATAAAGCCTTGATCCCCAAGATAAAACTTTATTTTTACTCTTGAATTAATGCTTGATTGAAGAGTGTTGAACTATATTCTTAGGGTTTATGCATGTATTTTTTTTAATACTTTGATTACATGATCCAAGTTTGTATTTCTGAATTGCGGTGTCTTTATTGCACTAGAGTGACTGTCACAATATTCCCAAGGATGATATTTATTTGAAGGAGCAATATATAAGTTGAGATCAAGAAAATATTATGTTAGATAATACATAATTATTTTGAATGTATGTAGTCTCTTTGATGCAATTTGGTTTGGTGACGCCTTAGTGTTTGTTTTCATCCATCAATTTGATTATTTGATTGAACACAAGATTATTAGAATAAAGAACAAGAGTGTAAATTTTATATTAATGATTATCAGTCAAGTGAGAAATTTGTTGGAATAAGGAATATGTGTGTGGATTTTATGGAACTTGCATAGTAACATTACTTCTTCTTTTAGAGGTAGTTTCAACATTTGATTTTCTTAGGAGATTAAGAGGCTACGATCAAATTTTGAATGATTTATTTTAATAAATTGTTGGAGTGCTTGTAGGAATAGAATAAGGGATTATCATTTGAGTACAAAAGCTTAGAAGAGTACCAAAAAAATTGGCTAGTGTAAGGGTTGATTTTACAGGTTTTCCAGAGTATTTCTAGGCATTTCCTATGTTGCATCTCTAATATTACGAGTCTCGAATGACATTAAGTGTTGGGTCATTGTTAGATTCAATTACTACAACCAAAATTTTGGTGTCATTACTAGGGAGGTGCTAAGGAGAGATTCTGGTAAATTCTTGAATGAATTCCTTTTCAAAAGTAGAGATGAGTTTTGTGTTATTTTTTTCAATAAAGTGTGCTTTATTAGTATTTATTAGCGGGATAATTTAGGTTTGTTTCATACGTGATTTTTTTTAACTACAACATTTAATTTAATTTGAGTTATTATAGATCAATAAGCATTTTTACAGTTATTTCCATTTAGTTTTCTAATTGTATTTTATTTTTCTTCAATATGCATGACTAAGAGGGGTTGAGGTCTGAAGCCTATGAAAGGTAGAGGTAATCTGGATAATTTTGAAATATTTGTTTCTCATGTTGGACCTTTTTCAAGTGAACAACTCTAGGCATAGTCATACAAATGAGGTTGTTACCTTGAATTTAGACTCTTGTAACAACAATTCACAAGTATCTCAACCAACAAGGGAAAAGAAAGTAACGTTTTTAGCAGATTCCCCCATTGTGGTTCAATTTTTAGGATTTGATCATCCTTTACATAACATGGGGTATAGTATACTTGGAGGGAAATATATGTAAAACCATGAAGATGGACCCTCATGCTACCGTGTGAAAGTGAAGAATATCTCGCCATCGGTTCTCTCTCATTTCTATGGTAAAGTACATGAAGACCCTAATGCTTTTATTTTTGAGTTTGATATATTGTGTAGAATATATGATTATTTATTAGATTCCAAAAATTTGAAGTTATTCCCTGCTACCCTCAAAGATTCAGCTTTGTACTAGTTTATGGGGATGGGGAAAATACCATATTTACCTCAGATAAAATGAAGATTGTTTTTCTTGGTAAGTATTAGGAGTATTATAAGATTCATGAAATGTAGGATGAAATTTTTACAATAACACAATGAGAAGATGAAAGTTTAGAGGATTATCTCAAAAATTTCTTATATCTACTCCAAAGGTTTAAACATATATTGGATCTTGGTACTATCAGGACTTTATTTTAACATGAAATTTTGGATGGGTCAATTAATACTTTGAATATATTAGGACAAAGATATGTTTCTCAATTAAATTTTGATCATATTTGTGACTTATTCTGGAAATATTCACCAAACCAATCGAGATTTGGTAGGGGACTAAGTGGAAATTATTTTTGAAATACTAAACCTGGATCAACTGATGCTAAGCTACTTAAAATTGAGCATAAAATAGATGATATGAGAATTGAAATAATGAATAATATTAGTATGTTGTCTGATTCTCATAAATTTTAGAAAATATTAGAAGAGGAAGAAGTTGCATTGTCTACTTTTTTCCCAAAGTGTGGGAAGAAGCATCCATTGCGTGAATGCCCTGCAGATGTTCATGTTGCTAAAAGTTGTATTATTTGTTAAATTAATAATCCTACAAAGGAGTGTTCTTCTATACCTAGCTTCAAGGCAGTGATACAAGAAGATCATTTGATAAATGAACAGTTGCATGCTATGGGAGTGAAAAAATCATGGCAATAGGTAAGTACAAGTATGAATTCTGAATTTTCACCTTATTTTCTTGGTTTTCATGGTCCACCACAACAATCTTATCAAAACTAGAATGATTCTCCATTATGGAAACATGAGTATCATTAACAGTTTGGGTAGCCTCCTCCTTGGAAACAAGGATGGAGGGGACCCTCACAACCTCATTTTTCATACACTATGCAGTCACACCCATCATATTTTACATTGTATACATCGCATCCACCAAAAACAATTTCATTACTAGTTTCTATACCTTAGCAGATGCAACCTATTCCAACCCAACTACCTTTTCCTCCACCATATATGCCACGTCAGTTACTAGTTTTGTTAGTGCCCAACCCAAATAACAAAGTGGTACAACATATTCATTCTATTGAACCACCCCTTTCCCTGCTTATCATATTACACTATTTGGGGTTCATGACCTACAACTTGGATCAGGAAGGGTTGCAGAATCAAGAAAACAAAAAAAACCAAAAATTATCATCAAGGAAGACATGAATGTTGGCTTGAGGGGGTCTAGATCCAGGTTCAGAGATGGTTGCACAAACCAACAAAACCCTCTATTACCGGCCCTTTTGGAAACGATCTGCTTCTCAGACCGAAGTCTCACTCGAGGAAATATTAGGGGATGATAGAACAAGGTTTCTGCATCCAGAGGGACTATGGAGTGTGCCTTTAGCTCTTATCCTCACTTAAGGCTTATTTAGAGCTTTACCGAACTATTATGCTAAATATACAGACGTTGTTCAACAAATCTATTTAACTACCTTGTGCACTGCGCATTTCTACTTTACCATGTATTAATCATCATAAGAAACCATTTTCATGTCTTCGTGATGCAATTATACATAAACCCCTGATCTAGCATAGATAATTTTAAAAACACAGATAATGAAATCATACAAGTAAAGTACACAAATATGTCTTCAAAAAAATATTTTATTAGCTCAAATATTCCCAGTACAACACTTCCTACCCTACGCACACAGCTGTAGGGGTTTGCGCACTCAACTACAGACTTACCAAGGTCTTCGCGCACATAGTTGTAGAAGCCTTCTCATTCACCAAAAACATGATTAATAAAAAATCAATTTAGATCTAACATTACATCCATATGAATTCTCTGCTTAAGAATATATCCCTAGAATCCTTATACAATTTTTCCTTCTTACAATACCATGGTCCGCAAACCATGGGCGGAGCTCAAAATATCCAAAATTATCCCATCCCTTTACAAAATAAGGGGCTTTGACCTGCCCTAAAGCCCCTAATATTCTAAAACATATGCGCGAAGCACTCCACTCCTAAAAATGTACAATTTTGACCAAAAATTAGACCTAGGGGTACCCTACCCAACAGGCCCCTAACACAAAGATGTGACTTCTCCCGAGTCACTCAGCTGGTGCTCCTTGAGTCTTGGATTTGATGTTGTTTAATGCATCCTTCAATGGCGGAATTGTCTCAGTGATACAGAATTATGTAGGAACACAATAAAATATAGAAATAAACATAAATGCAGATATGTAACAGGAATAACACTTCATTTCATTAATATCAAATACTGAAAAATTTTCTTACAGAAAAAATGGAAAATGAACTAGCTCGGGGGATGGTAGCTTATCTATGAGAAGAGATGTGGTGGCTACATGCCTCTAAAATATTTTATAATGAGGCTCAAGGGAATTTTTATTATTTAACATTAATAGAAAACCCTAAACAACCAAAACCCTAACCCGAGGAGATGTAACACCAAGAGTTTATGGGCCCCGTTGGGGTTAGTTGGGCAGCAAACTTCCCGGGTTTGTAACTTGGTCATATTATCTCTGTTTGGTGCATACGATACCTTGTTGGAAATATCTCTCCGAGGAATACATGTGTGGAAATAATCATGCCCAAAAAACGTATTTTATGGCCTTAAAACGGATCCATAAATTTAGGACCCGAAAAAATGCTAAAAATAGTAAATAAGAAAAATGATGAAGCTGACTTGGTGGAATAGGTGGGTGGCCACCAATATCCACCTAGATCACTCAGTGCACTACTTCTCAGCCTCACATACTTCATATAGTAGCTTCTTCATGGCTGAAATTGCTATATTCTTAATAATGTCTCTCTTTGTGTGCCTTAGCATCTCCAGCTTGCTATCCACTGTCTGCGATAACGAACAATTTTTCACTTCCCAAGGCTGCCTTCAGGAGGAGATAATATGTTCCTTATATCATAGCTCATTGATCTAGCTTTGTAAAAACTTTCCCTCTTGAAGATGGGAAAAATGTTGTGCAAGTGCTAAATTCCATGCTGTCACCTTGATCTGCTCAAACTGTTGTTGCTTTTCTCGGATTTCCGCTTCAATTTTTTGCACATGGGCATCCTCCTACAATGAGGCCAAAATTTCCGTAATGTCATCAAATAGCTAGTTGCAATCCTTTATTGTGGTTTCAATACTATCCACGACAACCTTTATGTATGCCTTGCGCTGCTCCTGGACCTCTAGTGGGGTAGTTGGTTGTAACTTAATATGAAGCTCAAGCTTTACCTTGTCCACCATTAGTGAGCTTCTCAACCTTTTCTTCTGGTGCTGCCTCAACTTGAATCTAGAGGTCAGGTAGTTCACTGCAATCTCTAGTGTTGACCTCCTCCATTTGTTGCTTGTGTGCAACTGCCTCTGCTCGGTCCTGCACAACTTACTGCATTTCATCAGACATCAAATTTCTATCCTGCTTGATATTATTGATGACCAGCAAGGCTCCTTTTTCACAAATCTTCAATTCATTTGTAACTCCCTGGTGGAAATCATGCAATGTCTAAATGGGGAGTGCAATAAGATTTAAACTAGTATTTTTCCAATTTAGTGCGTGCACTCGATATTCGGCAGTGTCAAAATGTAAAGATCCTGCAGGTATCTGAAGAGTCTGAAGCTCAAGGGTGACTACCAATTCTGGGCTTTATTTATTTACGCTCACTTCTGCCCTGATTGCTTGAGCCACATGCCTGAAACACACTCACCTGGGCTATGCTTGCTTGAACTGCGCTTGTCTGCACCTGCAATTCCTTGAGGCCCTTTTGGACCTATGTCAATATGACCTTGTATTGATCTTCAATATTTCCCTAGATGTCCTCAGTGAAGTTCTATACCATGTCACCAATCTTGTTGAGGTCCCCCTCAGTGAGGACTAGCGACTCATCTCCAGCTGACCTATCAGATTTCATCTTCTTCCATGCACCTCCTTCACCTAGTTTCTTCCGCCTCTTGAGAATTTTAGGGGAGGCAAGGCCTTTTGGGTTATCAAATGGGTCTTTGCCACCCCGATCTCCACCCCTAGTCTCTTGCTCATCCTTCCCGGTTTCTGGCTCTGCTTCCTTATCAGTATCCTTTTCAGTCTCAAATTTCAATTTCTATGTCTTCTTCTTGGTGCCTTTATTACTAGTCCAGACACTTGAAATATTCGGCTTTGCTCCACTGGTGCCTACCTGCTCTGTCTCTTCCCCTTCCATGGGTGGGGTTGACCAGTCACTTGGCTATTGACTTATGACGTGCACGATTTCATCATCAGTTACAAATTAAGGAAGCTCATACCATACTTCCTCAAGATCCTTCGTCGCGCGAATGTACACATTGTGAAAATATGCCTTAAAATCGGAAAGTTGGCTATATTCTTCAAACAGAACCAGTGATAGCCTCAACTTTTGACTGACCACCTTGCACAGACTCATCTCAAAGCCAACCCAAAATAGCTTATTTTCCATTGTCCGTGTCAGTTCCTTTGAATTCCATAGCGAGGCGTACCATGTAGTATCACACTCGCAGATGTCTGAGTCCACAGTGGGGAATTGTGACTCATCTCGATCTCTCCATGCCATCAACGTAATCAATAGAAATAACCATGTGTAGTGGAGTTTCTTTACCTCCTCCTAAGCCTCTTTGAAATCATCCAGAAACTCCTTGCATAAATACCCAGTCTAGTTGTACTGGACTACTTTGATACACTGTGTAGCCAAAGATATGACTAATGCCGATACCTCCTCTGCTCGACACTTCCGCATAATTTTAATTACCAAAATATGTGTGGCAAAGTGCATCGACTGATCATTAATATAATTTATAGCATACCCCCTATACTTCTTGATCATTAGGCCATAGTCTTTCTTCATCTTTCCTTCCACCTTATTTTCATGATCTTTTCCAAAAAACGTGCCAGCGGGGTGCAATCCTTGGAATAAAAGCGCAGTTATCCATCGAATAAGCATCTCATCAATAGGGACTCTTTCATGCAGCCAAATACATTCTTCATGCGCTAAGGCCAAAAACTGGCGCACACAGATGGTGTTGATGTTGCTGCACGTGAAATGAAAAACATAAATCATGTTCAATAGTCCTGCTTGTTGAATTCCTGTTGCCCACCTAAGTAGCTCTACCCATGTTACTCTAGCTACTTCATAATAGACTGATTTCAAGTAATTTCTCGGCTCAAACTACAGAAAATTACTTCGATTATTAAAATCCCAATCTTGCATGCACAATTGTGGCACTTTTTCTAATGGGTCTCCCTCAATGGGTACTTCCTCTAGTAGCAATGGCATAAATATCTTAAAATTCACTGTGTTTGGGTCCTTAAAAGGTTTAGAAGCAGTCGACTTCATCGACTACATATACGATGGTAACCTAGAAATAGGTTCCACATCCTCTACATTGATATCTTCAAATATCCCGACCATCAATTCTTCCTCAGATTCTTCAACCTCCACTGGATGCTTCTATTTATCTAGCCTCTTCTTAGTCCACTGCTATTTGGTGATTTTCTTATTGGGAGATTTTCAAACTACGGGCTTTTGCGTCTTCTTCATCTATGCTTCTCCTACAATAGATTGTTTCCTAGGCAACCTCGACCTTGTTACATGCACTAGTGGCATAGCAGTCATTGTGTGCCCCAATCCTTCCTGAATCATGTCCTTTGAAAGTGCTTCAAAACTACAATCTGACATGTAGCGAGATGATCAACTCTCTCTCAGGCATAAAAGCACAAGTCTAATTCTTGGAGACAAAAGTTTCTAAATGTGGAGCGGGATGCCATATTTATAACGAAAATGATCCCCTTTAGATTCATCTCATAAATGTGTATTTAGCGACATATATTCCCAGATATGCTCATTAAATGCATTCTCCCCACTCCTTTCAACCGAAATTTCCTTGTCAAATCAACTGTTCCTGCTCCAACGGTCATATTTTGGATGAAATTCCTCAAACCCTCCTTTGTGTCACAGTCTTCCCTCCTCTAGCGCAGTCTCCTCTAACTGCACCATATTCCTGCACACAACACTTCTTCTTCGATGAAGCCTTACTTCGACATAGTTGTTTATAGTCTCGTGCTTTCTTTCAACTTACAGTAGTACTATGACTCTTCTTCGTCCATATAGTCAATGTGAAGCCCCAGGGATGGAGTTTTATCTGTATAAATTTAACCTGATGCCATTGACACATCCATGAAATAATTCACCATTCAGCTTCGCGAGCTAAACTGTGCTAACATACGAGATATTTATGACAATGTATGGTCCTAACCAATGCATTTGCAGGTTACCCCAGAACTTCATGAACTTACTGTTGTACAAAAGAACTAAATCTCCATTCTTGAAAGTCTTCTGTTTAATAAGTCTGTCATGCCATGCATTTTCCTTCTACTTCTTCACTTGCTGGTGAAATCCAACGATGAACCGATCTTCTTTCAGTACGAGCAGTTGCTCAAATCTTTCCTCCATAATATCATTGTCCAACATATCTGTAATTGCTATGATTTTGAGACTAGGCACAATATACTCCATTGACATAATTGCTTCTTGTCCGTAAACCAAACTAAATGAAGTTTGTCCTGTCAAATTCTTATAGGTATTAATGTATGCCCACAAGACTACTAGAATTCTCACATCCTAGTCGTTTCTGTTGACATTGCATACCTTAGTTAGAGCATTCTCAAAAATCTTATTGAAACTTTTGACCATTCTGTTTTCCTAAGGGTGATATATCGTACTCTTCTGGTGATCCATTCGAAACTCCTCCGTCAATGCTTCAATAGTGTTGTTCAAAAAATGTGATCCTCTATCACTCATTAGGATCTTCAGGTAGCCAAAACTTGAAAAAATGTATTAAAAATTAAACTTCACAGTCATGCCTGCACTACAATCCTTCACCGATTCTATCTCACCCATCTTGTGAGATAATCTATCGCGGTGATGATGTACTGCGCACATGTTTCTTTCCTGGTGGATCAATCGGTCCTACAAATTTTATCACCCACTTACAAAATTCTTGCAATGTGACTTTGGGATTCAGTGCCACTATGTCTCTCCGCAACGATCTTCCTATCCTCTGACAGACATCACAAGCATTACAATATTCCTTCAAATCCTTATGCACTGTGCGCCACCATAGTCCTACCCTCAAAATCTTATGTGTAGTGGCCTTTCCCACATAGTGTCCTCCAACAACTCCGCCATGTGCTTCTACCAAAATGTTGTGTCTTTCGTGCTGAGGGACATACCTGCGTAGGATCTCATCAGGCCCCATCTTATATATATATATATATGTCTCACAATAAAATAAAAATATGTTTCCTTAAATACCATCTCTTTCTTCTACTATGTAGTATAATCCATAGGGGCTACTCCTGTAGAGAAAAAGTAAATGATGTCT
Organism: Pinus albicaulis; assembly: GCA_034641835.2. Classification (NCBI taxonomy): domain Eukaryota; kingdom Viridiplantae; phylum Streptophyta; class Pinopsida; order Pinales; family Pinaceae; genus Pinus; species Pinus albicaulis. Next base: position 1,207,111,286 of record CM076572.1, on the reverse strand, counting down.
GCGAAGTGATCATCTGCAACCATTATCGCAAACAATTGCACATCAGGCAGCCCCTCTTCAATGTTCGTAGGTTCCTCCCATGTCTCAGTCCTGGACATATGATCTGGTCCTGCATTCAAACATCCTAGATTGACTACTACTTCAAAATAATATTCCTGGAACAACAATAGTCATCTGCAAATCTTCTCCCCCAACACATGCTTATTCACCAAGTATTTCAACGCCTAGTGATTAGTGAACATTTTGAAGTCTGCTCCTAATAAGTAATGTCTGAATTTATGCAGCACACATACCATAGCCAAACCTTCACTCTCTATTGTTGAATAGTTCTTTTCTGCCTTATAAAATTTCCTCCTCGCAAAAGCTACAGGGCGGTCAAGATCTCGTTCACCAAGTTGTGCTAATACAACACCCAAAGATATGCAAGACACATCAACATGTACGTGCAACTCCTTATTCTAGTCTGGAAAAACTAGAATCAGTGTAGTTACCATATTCTCCTTTAGCACATCGAGGCTCTTTTGGAATTTGTCATCCCAGCAAAAAGTAATATCCTTCTTTAATGGATTTTCCATTGGCATAGTGATCTGTGCATAGGCCTTTATGAACTTCATATAATAACCAATATGTATGAGCATAGACTGTAACTCCTTCACATTCTTTGGTGGCACCATATTTATAATAACAAAAATCTTCGCAAGGTCTAACATCAATCCCTATCTGCAAAAAAAATGCCCCAATAATATACCATATGGCACACAAAAAATACATTTCTTCAACTTCAGGGAGATTTTATTTTTCCTACAGGTATCCAACATCAAGCTCAAGCTAGAAACATGCTTCTTAAAAGTGCAAAGACTATCCAATCATCAAAATAAACCTCCATGCACTACGAGGAAAATACCCTCTAGTGGATGTTTTTGAGGAACCCCTTATAAAAATAGCCTAGACATCCGTTTGTAGTGGAGGTTACTAGAGGAGGTTGGCGGTGGAGGTTGTTGCAGATGTTTTTTTTTTTTCCGGTGCGTTCAAGCAGCAGTGCATACAAAAAATTGGCACACCAGGACACCATGCACTCAGTACAAACCCATTCGATGCATCTCATTACTGTAGCGCACCGGTGCTCTAAAAATATTCCACACCAGTGCATCCTAAAACCACGCGCCAAAACTGAAACATCTCAGTGCGATTTTAAGGAACTGCATAGGTGCACCTATAAAACCGCGCACCGGAATAGGGTTAAATAAAAAAAAATTACAACCAAAAATCCTCATTTTTTACTTTTCAGTGCTCTAGAGCTCTCAAGCACCAGTGCAAATTTACCTTGTATGAGGCAACCTTCCATCAGTGCTCCCATTGCACGCACCGCTGCTGTCCATTGCCCACTGTCTCCATTTCAAATTTTGCAAAACTATTGGCAAATTTAGCTTTGAAAATTCTACAGCCAATATGCATCCTCAACGGCCAAATTTATAGGTATTTTAATTTTTTTTCCATAATTACAACTTTTAGTGGATTACATTTCTAAAATAGCTTAAAATTCACCTTATTTATAAAAAAATTCCCGCGCGGTGCGCTCGAGCCGTTCGGCTCACACCGGTTCATGGTACTGCCTGTAAATTTACAGACCACACCACGACCGGTGCTAACAGTATCCGCACTAGTTCCGGGGCAGTACCAAAATGACGCACCATGATTTTTTAAAATTAAAAAAAATGAGGTGCAGTCGTTTACCCGACTGCACTATTGACCATGTCGAATTGCGGGAATGTGGTGTGTTGACGGAAATATCTGCCCCAGAGTGGGTAATTTTGTTAGTGCACATAGTCAACAATGTGATATGTTATACCACCACACCGTTGACCTTGTAAAAATTCTAGGAGGGCGGTGCGCTGAAAATTTTCAGTGCATTGCCTCCAGTGTGTGACAAGAAAAGACGCATCATTACCAGTGCATGCCTATTTTTTGTGGCGCACCAACTGTTTTTTTTTCTTTTTTCAAAAAAATTTATATACGTATATTCCTAAATACATGTCTCATTTAATAAAAAAAATAAATTATTTAATATGTCAATCATTCAACGATGACAATGGAGAGAAGAGAGGGAAAAATAGCAACAACAGGCGGACTAGTATAACATGGTTCGCCTGTGGGAGGCATGAGAGAGGGAGAGAGATACTTACCCTCACCCTATTACAGTAGCCTCCCAGGGGCTCATAAGGGAGATAAGCCTCCTCAAGTTTTATGACGAGGCTACATCCCTAAAGGGCCATGTTGGGTTTTTGTGACAGCTTATCCATAGGTGGAATGCCCACCTATAGGCTTTCCGGGTTGGTCCTAACTAGTGGTACGCGCCCACTGAGGAGGAAATCTATTTCATTACTAGCCTATCAAGGATAGGGGTGGATTTTCCCTCATTCCCAGAGGTCCCTATTGGCTATGCAACAGGGAGTTAGTTGGTGTACTCCCAGAGATATATTAGCGCAGATATACTGTCTCTTACAGATTTTCAGGTCTTTGGAGGTCAGTTATGTATTGCTTCATTTGGTGGAGAGGAGGTGAGGTGCCTCTCACTACTGATTTCGACCATTGCACACCATACCAGTGACAGGAAATGCATTAGTTGCCTGCTTCTATTTTATGTTGATTCTTTATTACACGCGCCACGACTTGTGAGGTGGTCTACCATTTTTTGCAGCAGTTCTATACAACTTTAGATAGATTTCATGCTCAGGCACAAGGGAGGGTGAACTTCCCTTTTGATTCAGAGCTATTTTGTTTATTTTTTGAGAGGTTTCCAAAGACAAGGCCTAATTTTTTTCAGTAGCCTTGTAGGTCAATGCTGCATGTATGGATGAAAATGTGGGGACAGATGATGGCCAAGAGGGGCAAGTCAGAGTTTTCCGCGAGGATATCGCATGATGCATTGGAGTTGCTAGCCAGAGTTGATGAGCATCCCTTCGTTATAGTCCCCTGTCTGTATGCTAGTTTGGATTGGCAAGGGTGTGCCAACATCCTCTTCACAAATGATGAGGCGTCAGATGATAGAGGTAATATCACTGTTTTATTTAAATTTATTCTAACATGTTCTTTAACTTCTTTTTATTAAACTGTTTAATGAAATTGTCTAATTATTATTGTGTAATTATATATATTTTGCAGGCATTGGGTCATTTGATGGTGATGAGATGCAACCGCCACCAAATGATCCAGGTGTAGATCCTGATGACGATTAGGAGATGGAAAATACTAAGGATCAGGCTAGTGCAGACATACCTGGTCCTCATGGTGCGTCGGTACTGCCTTTTGCGAGGCGTAGATTTAGGATGGAGTTGGGCGACCAACTCTATGCACTGCTTGTGGAGGGGGAAGTCAGGTCCACCACTATGAGAGAGATACAGGTCGATACTAAGCTGGTACAGATGTGGAGAGGCATGCAACGTGACATGTTCACCCTGATGCAGCATGTCGGAGGAGCTACCAGCTCAGTTACATGGTTGAGGAGGGCCCTTCGACGTAGGTGTGGTTGAGATGCAATACGTTGATAGTCGAGCAACGATGCATCATATGATGATCACGATCAAGGGAGTGATCATTGTTCACCTTGCGCCACAGATGAGCAGCCTGTAGCATCGACCAACAGTCATGATCATGAGTAGGCTAGACCATCCATGTCGAGTCAGCCTTATTAGCCTGCAACATCTAGCATTCATGATCATGAGCAAGCTAGACCATCCACGTCGAGTTAGCCTTCTCAGCCTACAACATCCAACATTCATGATCATGAGCAGGCTGGACGATCCACGTTGATTCATCATGATCAGCAGTCGACAGTTGATCCTAATCAGCATGAGGCACCACGAGATCAGTAGGCACGTGTTGATCGACATCTATTTGAGCTTGTCGAGGCTGCACCATTGATTGAGAAGGCCTCGACTAGTACTACTATTGATGATGTACCACCAACTGATATTTGACATTTATATTACAGTTGTATATTTTTGACATTATATATATATATATATATATATATATATATATATGGTCTATGTATTTTATGTTCATGTTGCAGTTGTACTTAATTTACATTTTGGTGATCATCATGATGTGTATATTGTTAGGTCATGTTAGATATGTTCATTTAATGTATAGCTTGCAGATAGATGTGTATGTGATAGTAGTTATTTGACATGAGATGTATATTTGATGTTTGTGTTGTGATGATGTTATACAATGCTAATTGTGTTTTGTTATATGGTCATGATCATGTTGATTAGATGATGTTAGCGAATTGGAATGTGTTTTTTAGTCGAATATGATGTTTGTATGATGGTTATCATGATCATGATGTTTATTTAATTTAATATTAAATCATGATATTTATTAGATATTATGTCGTGATTGTAATTGAAATTTTAATTTTAATTGTAATTGTATTTGTATCTGTAATTTTAATTGTAATTGTATGTAAAATATTTGTAAAATTTTAATTGTAATGGTAATATTTAATTTATTGTGAAATGATTATAATTGTAATTGTAATTTTAATTTTAATTGTAATTGTATGTGAAATTGTAAAATTGTAATTGTATGTAAAATTCTAAAATTATAATTGTAAATATTGTAATTGTAATTGTATGTGAAATTGTAAAATTGTAATTGTATGTAAAATATTTGTAAAATTTTAATTGTATTAATGTGAAATGATTGTAATTTTAATTGTAATTGTATGTAAAATTCTAATTGTAATGATATATATGTAAAATTGTAAAATTGTAATTGTAATTGTATGTAAAATTGTAAAATTGTAATTGTAATTGTACGTAAAATTGTAAAATTGTAATTATAATTGTAATTGTAATTATAATCCTAATTGTAATTGTATGTAAAGTATTTGTAAATTTTTAATTGTATTAATGTGAAAATTTTAATTGTATTAATGTGAGATGATTTTATTAAAATTTGTAAATTTGTAAATTTGTAAATAATTGTAAAATAATAAATCTAGAATAACATGAATTTTGTAACATAATAAAGTTTAGAAATTAATCCAAATAAATTCATGTACAGTACGCCATTGTTTTTGAGATCGCAAATTATCAAGTGAAATATTGATTTTAACATTAACACAATGCAAATTACCAATTCATTCAAAATACATAATATAATGTTTTGAAAAAAAGAGTCTTATAAGTTATAAGGTAATTAATTCCTCTTCTTTATAAAAACCCATCTTAAAAAGTATAAATATTGATGAAATAACACATTTACCATATCACTCTCGATTCTCATAATCAACCTCATTATCTTCCATCTCACTTGGCATGATAACACTATTGCTCTAAAAAATATGTTTTGATCTAGGGTCATGTCTCAATACGAACCACCAATCCCTATCCAACACATCTGGGTAAAAAACATCTAGTTGTAGTGTTTGGGGAAAACATAGGGCTCCTTAGTTTCATCCCACATCTTTCTAGAGTTTATACATATCAGCCTACTATCATGATCTTCCTTTACATTATTCCGATCAAAGGTGTCCCACCAATTGCACCTAAAATTAACACATTGGAAAGAAGATAAATCCACTTCAATGATCTCTTGTATCTTTACGACGTAACCTAATGTCCCTCGTACTAGGTTTTGATCACAATGGATAGATCGACTAGATTGATCGAAATCAACTTCCACTCCACAGTCTTGTGTCATGTGTCCATCATCGGCATTTCTGTGCGAAAATGGTGTTCATGTGCCCACACAGACGGGAACAAATGCACCTATAAAAAAGTTAAAAAATTATAGTGTCATGTATCTTATAATAACCCAACAGTTAAAATATGAACTATAGATGTAATTACATTTGAAAGGTGCATTATTAAGTTTAAAATGTACATATAAATTAAATAGATTATTACTGAGTTGGTGCACCCAATCCCTACGTTTAGCGCATCCTCTTCAGCACGTGGGTAACGAACGGTTGCACTGTATTTCTCTCTGGCTTGGTCAGCAACCCAACTGTTGGGGCATATTTTTGGCATATTTTCTTTTAAATGATCAGGATAAGGAACACTTATACCATTCAACCGTCTGAATTATTTCCTGTCACTATCTCATTTCATCCTCTTTTGTTCGTACAATGCGACCCACAGTTGTGTCGCTTCGTAATTGTAAAGAACGAAATTATTGATTGCTTCAATTTCTTCATTTGCTGATGAAATCAAACCAACATTATATAGTAAATAGAGATCAAAATATACATTATATCAAAGTTCAACATGAATATTTACTTTGTGTAAATTTGAAAAATTATAAGTTGCTTACTCTTTATCAAGTGCTTTTTTCCATTCGTTTGGAGCATCTCCCCTTCTCTTTTGTCTTCATCAATTTCATCGTCCCAAATCACCGCACCTGGTCTATTGTTGATATGCTTGATGTAATCACTGGAATAATAGAAAGAATCATACGATATGTACCCCTCTGCCATAGACCCCTCGGATTTTTCCCTTTGTCGAACAAAACCTTTCAATTTCTTCATGTACCTCTCTAAGAATAACATCCAACGACAAGAAACCACCCCAACTTATTCGACCTCATCTACTAGGTGGATTAGAAGATGAACATGCAAGTCCATGAAACTCTTCACCAGTTCCTTCTCAAACATACAAACAATCTCAACTATCTCTCGACGCCATCGTGGAATGTTAGCCACATGAATCTCCTTTGACATGATCCAACGTACAAATGCAGATAATTTAGATATGGCACGTCCTAGGTCTTAAGGGAATTCATGTTTCACACACGCACACACGAACAAAGGATAATGACACTGCAAAGTTATAAACACGTGAAATAATATAAAAAATTAGTTATGTTTTATGATCCCTGCATGGGATAAAATTTATAAATACAAAAAATAATAAAATCACACTTTTGAAATTATACGTACTCTTAGAAGATTCAAAAGGTCATGCGATTTCAACCCCAACAAATTCCATGGTGAAGCAATGTCGTAGTGAAGACCCGTATGAAGATGGTACCCTCACACCCATTATAACTTCCTTTGCCAAATAAAGATCATATTTTTAAAAAATCCATGGGACATCACCTTCTTTGAAATGCCATGAATTAAAGGGACCAATGCCTGCCTCTGATCCCATACTTTCTAATCGTCTAGGCCAATGTTTCTTTTCAGTTTTTTGAACTAATAAGATCTTTCCTAACAGCCAATGTGTCACTTTGTTTTGATGATATGTGCCTCGATAAAGAATATGAAACATTTTTAAATATATGCATGGGATCTAATAAGTGGGTAACCTTAAGATGCTACCAATATGGGAGGTTATAAAAGATAGATTTAATTTTCATCCCAATGGGAAATTTCTCAACATAGGTGTCGAAGAATTCTGGATCATCAAACATAGGCTCCCCATTTGAATCGAAAATTTCTATGAACTCCTTCTCCTTCTCTCTCTCATATGCTCTAAGCCATTCAAATGGTGTTGTTATTGGAGGCCTTTGGGTTCTCTCTCATTTACCATTGAAAGTAGATGCTACTCTTCTATAAGGGTGTTCTTCTAGGAGGAATACCCTGGAGCAGTCATACACTGGCTTTCGTAGGTCGTTGGAACATCTAGCTTTCAGAGAAGTTCCACAACATTTACATCCAAAATACCCTTTTGATACAAGACCTGCGAGATTATTATAATTTTATATGCATGGCACGTTAAATAATATCATGAAGATCAGAACAATTACAACAAATTAAATAACTAATATGTGAAAGGATATTGTTACGTATATAAACAAATCAATAAACATGTAATTTACCAAAGCAAACTCCTAAGCCTGGATAATCATCTATTGTGTAAGCATATATGCCATACAACATAAAACTCCTCTCTATTGCGATGGGTCTTGATACATCATATACATTTATCCCATCCCATAATTCCTTCAATTCATATACCAGTGGTTGTAAGTACACATCCATATTCTTCAATTGTCTTCTACCAGGGACTGTGAGAGCGAACATAAGATGTTCATTTGTCATGGAAAACCATGGGGGGATATTTTTATTGATCACTACTACATGCCAAACATAATAGTTGGTGTTCTGGAGGGAATATGGTTTGACGCCATCCATGGATATGCTAAGTCGTAGACTTCATGCTTCATCCTTGAATTTTTTGGGCCATGTATCCTCTATATGCTTCATGGCTATTGAATCAGTTGGGATTCACATAACTCCAACTCACTTCTGTGTGAGGTATGCCATCCATACAACATAGCTAATTCTTTGCAATGAAAGATCCTTTGAATCCTTGAGTTTATAGTCATGTACCTCAATATCTTAAAATGAGGACTACGTGATTTACCCTTCTTTTTTTATGTATCATACCTATCATGCCCACATTTCAGACATATCTCTTTTTCTACATATTATCCTTTATATACAATACAATAATTTTGACATGCATGATATGATATGTACTCAACATCCAACATTTTCAACAATTTCTTTGCCTCTTCGCAGCTACCGGGTAAGAAATTATCACTCGGAAGAACCTTATCTTTGAATAACTTGTAGTTGATGACCATGGAAAATATTAAATATACATTAATGCCAATATAATTATTAACGTTCATAAAATTTACCATTTTTAATGTTCATTGTGTGATTATATTTCTCAAATTTATATAAGGGAGGAATTTATGGTAACTCACCTCAAAATTTCCGAGAAACATGCATTCGACAAGCCAAAATTTGCTTTCAAGTTGTACAGTAACATCATTGTCCCCAACTGGGTAGAGTTTTACTGACTTCCAAGTCCAAAGAGAGGGGTGGTGGAAGCAAATTTAAGGCTTTCAAAAAATGTGTAAGCGATATGAGCATCATCCCCTAGTCGATCATCGTTTTGGAATGTGTTGGGGTTACCATGTTTTGGCCAGATTGGCAAGACCAAAAGATGAGACAACATCAGAACCACTTTTGGGCCCTAGGATCTAGCCCTCCTGGACCCGGAGAGGGATCTCTCCAAATAGAGCTAAGAATGATATATCTATGAAGCTCAAAATGAGATGTTAGGCTAGTTATGAAGCACAAGGGGTTTTAAATGGTTTGGTTGAAGGGTTGCTGGGTTGGTCACGAGATCATGGACTGAGAAAGCAATGGGAGAAAAGGAACAAGGCAGTAGGACATTTCAACAAAGAAGATAGGCCTAGACAGTGCCATCCATTGGGCCATGGAGTCATGAAAGGAAATTACTTGCATCCACTAGCCAAGGCTTTCAAAGGGCAAGTCATCTACACTAAAGGATATTTTAGGCAGATGATGGAATGGAACATTAAGGAGGGAAAGTGGAAGAAGGAAAGACAACCAAATTTCTGTCTATAGATCAGGTCAGAGGTCATTTAACTCCAGACCTGCTTGGACATACTCAAAGGCAGCTCTCAAAGAGACAAAGGGGCTGCTTATAGATCAGACCAGAGGTCATTTAACTCCAGGTCTGCTTTAGCAACTCCAAGGGAAAACAAAGATAAGATAAACGAAGGGATCTTAGAAAGGTAAGCTGGTCATGCAAGGATCCTAGTGGACAGGGCTAACACTCATCCCCAGTGTTCCCAAACCTTCCAGCTTAAACCCAGCAAGAACATCTAAGCACCGATTCAACCAATTCATACATCAGCCAGCAGGCAATAACATCCGCTGCGCTGGTTAAATCAACTGAAACCAGCTCTTAGATAGCACATAGAGCAGAAAACATAAAGGTAGGGAGAGCAGACAGCATAGGGCACCTAACAAGGGTGAATCCTATACCATTATTCTGATGCCTACCAGAAGAACATGAAACAGCATGTAAATGAAATAAACAGAGTTAAGAAGAACATCACCAATAGCAATAGACCAGGATCCTGTGAAATGTGCTTTGATTAATTGATGCAAAACCAGTCATGTACAATAAGCTCAATGGCTAATACAGTCCAGACTTTCTCCTCCCAACCTATTACATACAACTACTCTGCTACTCCCTCCCAGGACTGTCCTAACAGTCGAATGAATCCCTTTAACAGAAGATTGCCCAGCAAGGCAACAACAACCCCAACAACTGGACAACAACCTTTACATTATGTTCTCGGGGATTTTATATGAGAAGAGAGAAACAGAGGTAGATAGACAGTTAATTGATCTCATTAAGACAGAATCGGCGGAAGTGTCCACGCCCATACTGCTTAATGGCTATCTGCAACGCTATAGGTACTCTAAGACTGGTTCGGAGGTCTCTGTCAGGTCATATTTTGACCTTTGGTGTTTCGTGAAGTCCTTCTGGTGTTTGGTATCTGTGCTGCCATTCTGGAATAAATGAACTGGATGAAAATATGCAGGTCTTCTCCATACCTCCATTACTGCTGCTTGACTGTCTTAAATGGGTTTCAGACAGTGCAATTAACCTTTTCAGGGCTCGAGGAGGCATGGAGATCGTTGTAGGAAGGTGTACTTCTGGATTAAACGCGCTCTGCTGTTAGGTGGCACAGTTATGACTTTCTGGTGCGCTCTTAGTCTTCAAACAGTGCCTTAATCCTTTGAACACGGGATTAGCACTTAAAATATTCAATTACAGGCTCAAATCCCACAAATCTGTCTCTGCTGTCTCGTTTGGATGCTGAATGGCCTCTCTGTGCTACCTGCATAATGAAATAAACTCATCACAGAGCCCGGGCAGTGGTGGAGAAATGCAGTGAAGGCAGAGGAATGGTGGCGGAACGGTGAAAACAGCGGAGATGCAAACGGAGGGGTGAAAACTCACGAACAATATGGTTTGGTGATAGAATGCAGCGCAGACCATTAGATCCTGGCCTGGGAGTGGAAATCGATGGTGGAGATCAGTCAGATGGACAGCCTTATGAAACATAACGGGGCGTAGGACCTCCAATAGAAAACACGGAACTTTGGTTATAAACAAAAATACAAAGGAATTGGGTGAAAAACAATGAAGCGGAGGGGCGAACGTGGGACCCAGTGGAGGCGGAGGGTGATTAAACGTGAGCCGTCAGATCTGGGAGGAGACAGACGGCGGAGATGAAATCGGGCAATCGCAATCAGAGGTCGGAGCGAAAGGCAATCGCAACGCACATTCAAAAAGTTCCGATTGCGATTTGGAGAGATGTTGCGATTAAACACCAACCGTCGAATCTGGGACCAGATCGACGATCCACATTAAATCGGAGGGAGATGGAGAGGGGCGGCGGAACGACGATGCGATTAGCGCTGAGCCGTAGGATCAGCAGGGAGATGGACAGCTGCGGTTTAATCGGGAGACGGGAGGAAGGACTTGCGATTGCAGTCGGAGCGGCGGGTGCGATTAGCGCAGGACCGTTGATCTGCGCGAGGGATCAACGGTGGGAGATGCGATCGGAGGATCGGGAGAAGGGCTTGCGATTGATGATCGGGAGGGGAAATGCGATTGAGCGATGACCGTTGGATCGCGGGAAGGATGGATGGCTGTGATGCAATCGGGAGGAAAACGGAAGGACTTGCGATCAGCGATCGGGCGGAGGGTGCGATGGAGCGCTGGCTGTCGGATCGACGGGGCGATGGACGGCTAGAAAATGATCGGAGGATCGCAATCGGAGCACAGAGAAGAAGGCATGCGATTGATCGGGGATCGCATTTGAAACATTGCGATTGCGATGGAGCGATTGGCGCTGGACCGTTGATCTGCGGGAGGAATCAACGGTGGAGAACATGATCGGAGGACTGTAATCGGGCGGCACTGCTGCGACTTGTGATTGCGATCAGACAGGGGTAATGCGATTGAGCGCTGGCCGTCAGATCTTGTGACAGATCGACGGTTCTCAACACGTCGCGAGACTTTGTGTGATAAAACGATCGCATCGAGGATTTTCACTAATGCAAAGGAATTGCACCCGCCCGATGCTCCGATTGCGATAAGTGTCGGGGACTTAAGCACTTGGTCCTGGCGCCTGGGCACATGTGGGGAAGTGGTTACGGGGCTAGCGGGAAAGGGGCCAGGCCTTATAATAAGGTCGGAAAGTGGGTTTTGGCCCCTTTTGATGGATTTTGAAGGTTGGGAAGGGGAACGATAGAGAAATAAAGGGGGAAGAAGGTCAACAAAGGTTAGGGGAGGAAATTCAAAGGGGATTTTGAGGGGATTTGGAGGGTAAATGGGGACTGGGAAAGGAAAGGGAATAAAGGGAAGATGTACAACAAGAGCTTTGAGAATGAAATAAAAGAGGAAAAGGGCCTTTGGGGCATTTATTCTACCTGCATGAAGAGGCTTTATAAAGAGAAAATAAATAGGAGGATATATCAGAAACCTGAGGCTTCAGCCAAATTTGTGTTTTCAGAGGAAATGCATTCCTTGAAGACTCAACAATGATTTAGCCCCCTATTTGCTTGTCAAAAATTTCATAGGGGGGCTAACAGAATGCATCTAATAACATTGTCTCCATGGCAGTCGTATCCCTTAAGTAATCATCCATACCAACCTCTATTTGATTGCATCCATTACTAGCTTGTGAATAAATACTATTTTCATAGTCATTTCTAATTGGTGAATCTAAATGTAGTGGGAACTGAATCGGTGGTTGATTCAACCATTCTTGGTATCGTTCCTCTCTGATTTTTTTCTCATAATTCAACCTTCTCTCGATTTGAAATTGATTCAGATTTATGCAGGAACGCAACATAATACACATATAACCATAAATATAAATATGCAGTGGAAATAACACTTCATTTCATTAATATCAAAGAACTGAAATTTGTTGACAGACAGAATGGAAATAAACTAGCTAGGGTGATGGTAGCTTATTTTTTAGAAGAGATGTGGCAACTACATGCCCCTGAACTGTGTTACAATGAGGCTCAAGGGCCTATTTATTATAGAGAAATAATGGAAAACCCTAAACATACAAAAACCTAACCCAAGGTGATGAAGTGCCAAAACTATGGGCCCCGTTTGGGTAAATTGGCATTTCAACTTCCCGAGGTCGTAACTTTGGCATACTATCTCCAATTGACGCACATGATACATCGTTAAAAATATCTATCCGAGGACCACAAATTCTAATTGCGGATATCAATTTTGAAACAAAATCATATTCTCCAAAGGTGCAATGCTCAAAAAACGTCGTTTAGGGCCTCAAAATGGCTCCAAAAGTTCAAGACCCTAAAAACTGCTAAAAATAGTAAGTTGTGCTGAAACTGAAAAACTGAAAGAGATGATAGTGGGGCAGAAAGTGGAATTGGTGAGTGGCCACAAATATCCACCTAGATCATTCCTCCCCCCTTATGAAGCAATGGTCCCAATTGCATTGAGTTCCTCCATGAGATGCAGAAACTTCTGCTGAACTTGGTCCCTGGTGAACCACTTGCCTTGGTGCAGGAGTTGGCCAACTTTGACAACCCGATACAGTTGGATCTTCTGTTGGAGAGTGTTCTTGATTTGCATGTCCATGATACAATCTATGGTGGCATGTTCCATGCAGTCTGGGTTTAACTCTGTTGGTGTGAGTTGTTCTGCAATGTCGGAGGTGTCTAGTAGAGGTGGGAAGTAGGGATGAAGGTGGTCCACATTGAATACTGGGTGCATACCAAGAAATGGTGGAATACTGAGCTCAAAGGCATTGTTCCCTACAACCTTGTTGATGGTGTACGACCCATATCGTAGCAGGCGAAGCTTGCAGTGGGGTCCAGTGTGGCGCTCCTTCTGCAAATGTAGCCACACTTTGTCGCCCACCTGGAAGTTGTGTGTTACTCGATGTTGATCATGTCGTTGCTTGTATTTAGCATTGGCTATGTCAAATATTTCATGAACCTCTTAGCGGATGTGGTGAATGCGCTCAATGAATATGTTTGCTTTGTCAGCTTTAGACTAGACATGAGCCGAATTGGCCTGAGTAGCCGCAAATGGCATGGCTACGTCAATGGGACATAGCGGCTGGAATCCCAAGCCCGCCTAAAAGGGGCTGTGACCAGTTGAGCTGTGGAGAGCTCGGTTATAACTACCTTGTACATAGGAAAGGCTCTCATCCTATGTGTGTGGATTCTTTAAATTTTACATGCAGAGAATGTGTACTATCATCCTATTGACGACCTCTGTCTGGCCATTAGTTTGGGGATGGAAAGTTGTGGACTTGGTGAGCTTGGTGTCCAGCATTGAACAGAGGCTGGACCAAAATGTGCTAAGGAACCTGTTGTCATGATATGATATGATAGCCTATGGGATCCCAAAGTGCACCCACACTCATTCAAAGAAGAGTTTAGCAGTGGCTTCTGTTGGGATATTCTTCTTGCAGGTTGCCATGATGGCCATCTCCGAGAATCTATCGACAACCACGAAAACACAATCGTTTCCATGCTTATTAGAAGGAAGGCCCAACATGTAATCCATGGAGATGGATTCCCAAGGTCGACTAGGGGTAGGTAGAAGTATAGAGGCCTTGCTTCTTGATGGTCGGTTTTGCAATGGCACAATCAGTGCTGAATTTGATGTACTTCCTGACATCCTATCCAAAGTTCGGTTAATAGAAATACTTCTGCAGTACTGCCACTGTTTTCTCGATCCTGAAATGCCCAGCGACTTGACCGTAGTGTGCTTCCCATATAATCTTGGTCCGCTCGCTTGAAGGAACACAAAGGTGTACCAGGTGACATAACAGTGCATATTGGAGGTGAAAATTTGGAACTTGTGTACCCCCCAAGAGTGCCTTATATGTGTGCCTGAATTCTGGATTGATCTTGTAGAGAAGCATCCAATTAGAAGTCTCATGCCCAAAAGAGTTGATAACGGTGGTTAGTGCCACGATCAGTGGTCGGTTGAGTCAATCTGCAACATTATTGGTGCTACCCTTCTTATATTTGATGTTCAAATGAAACTGTTGCAGATATGTGGAACAATTGTGATGGTGATCATTCTACAACTTCCCTTGTGTCTGTATGACCTACAGGGGTCGGTGGTATGTGTGGATGATTGTTTCCTTCCCCAAAATCTAATGCTTCCATTGTCGACAAGCCTGCACAATGGAATACATTTCTTTATCATAAGTGGGATAATTGCGAACCGTGTCAGAAAATGTCTCACTGTGATATGCCACTAGATGCCCCTGTTGAGTAAGAATTGCCCCAATAGCATAGTCAGAGGCATCTATCTCGATCTCAAATGGTTGTTGCAAGTCTGGTAATGTGAGCACTTGGGGAGAACAGAGGCGATGTTTCAATTCTATGAATGCCTTCTGTTGAGATTTCGACCAAAATAATTTTTCTTTCGCTCCTCCCTTGGTGACTTGACTCAAGGGCCAAGTGATATGAGAGAATCCCAACACAAACCTGTGGTAGAAATTAGCAAGACCCAGAAATCTATGAAGCTCTGTTAGAGTGGTTGGGGCTAGCCAATCCTGAATGACTTGGTTCTTGGTTGTATCCACATGCACCCCCCTTTCATCAATAATGTATCCCAAATATTGACCCGAGGTCATGCCAAAAGTGCACTTCTCCAAATTGGCACACAACTTGTGTTGTCACAGTATTTTGAGGACTTGCCGGATGTGGTGGAGGTGATATTCCCAAGTTTGGCTGAAGATCAGAATGTCATCCAAGTACACCACTACAAATGAGTTGGTGAATGGTCGCAAGATGATGTCCATCAACTTCATGAAGGTTGCGGTAGAATTCGTCAACCCAAAATGCATGACCAAACATTCGAAAAGGCCCTCCTTAGCTTTGAAGGCAGTCTTCCACACATCAGAGGGTTATATTGGTACCCGGTGATACCCAGACTTCAAGTCGATCTTGTTGAAATATTTCACCCCTTTGAGTTGGTCCAAAAGGTCATCAATCCTTGGGATCGGGTACCTATTCCGGACAGTGATCTTGTTCAACGCCTGATAGTCAATACAGAGTCTCCAAGTACCATCCTTCTTCTATACCAACATGATCAGGCTCCCACAGGGTGATGAACTTGGCCGTATGTGACCTTTCTGCAGCAGTTCTTGAATTTGCCTCTTGATTTCATCGTTCTCTAGAACAGAGCGCCGATAGATCGGCCCATTGGGTAGCGGTGCACCTGGGGTCAGATCATTGGGTAGCAGTGCTTTTTCAGGTTGTCTTAGGCTGCCATGCCTTGGATTTTTCCTTTGTTATGTAGTTTGGGGGCACCTTTCCCTTGCTTTTTATTCGCAGATCCAAAGTCTCGCTTCTTCTGTTTGAAATCCTGCTCAATATTGGCAGCATATCGGTACGCCGTACCAAGCAAGGAGATGTTGAGAAACTCCATTTCCTCTTGAATGTATCTGTGCAGACAATTGTGATACTTTAGCACCAAATGTTTCTCCGAATATTTGATACCCAACTTTGTGCGCAGGGTATGGAACAGATTTGTTAGCTCATGCACATCTTGATCCCTTTGTTGCCGCAGCGTGGTCCATTGTATGTACTTGTCCTCATAGCTCCCCATGGGATAGTATTGTTCCTTGATGGAATCTAAAAAATAATTCCAAGTGGGTATGGCTGAGAACAAAGAGGTTTTTGTCTCATTCTTTTTCTCACAACAGGTTTCCCACTAGTCCTTGACATGGGGGGTAGCTTCGAGGAGTGAAAAAATAATCTTCTCTCAGTCAGAAAAGTCATGAATTGAGAAATATCCTTCTAATAGATTCAACCATATATCTATGGCATCTGCATCTATTTGGCCCTCAAATATGGGAATTTAAAATTTTACTTGTACCTTAAAGGGATTCGTGCCTCCAGAGTGGCTGTTGAATGCATATGTGCCGCCGGTGGGCAGTTGTTGAAGGATCTGGGCAAAGTTATCCATCATCACGTTACTTTGTTTTTCAAGGGCCTCCTCGAGCAATATTTTGATAGGATATCTTTCTCCCTCATCTTTCTTTTCATCCCCCATGGGCAGTTGTCGAGGTTTGCGAGGCTGATCTTGCAAAGGTTCAACCAGATCAATCCCTAACTCCTTATACCCCGACCTCATTGGGGACATGCAAAGAAGGATCGAGAAAAAGAAAAATTCTCTGATATCACTGACCAAGATTTATGCAGGAACACAACATAATACAAATATAACCATAAATACAAAGATGTATAGGAAATAATACTTCATTTCATTAATATCAAAGAACTGAAATTTTCTTACAGACAGAATGGAAATAAACTAGCTAAGGCGTTGGTAGCTTATCTCTGGGAAGAGATGTGACAGTTACATGCCTCTGAAATGTGTTACAATGAGGCTTGAGGGCATATTTATTATATAGAAACAATGGAAAACCATAAACATCCAGAAACCTAACCCTAGGAGGTGAAGCGCCAAAACTATGGGCCCCGTTTGGGTAAATTGGCGTTTCACCTTCCTGGGGTCGTAACTTTGGAATACTATCTCTGTTTGATGCACATGATACATCGCTAGAAAGATATATCCGAGGACTACAAATTTTAATCGCAAATATAAATTCTAGAATGAAATCATATTAGCCGAAGGCACGGTGCTAAAAAATTGTCGTTTAGGGCCTCAAAATGGCTCCGGAAGTTCAGGACCCGAAAAATTGCTAAAAATAGTAAGTTGTGCTGAAAATGAAAAACTGAAAGAGACAATGGTGGGGCCCCAAGTGGAATAGGCAGGTGGCCAGAAATATCCACCTGTAACATTCCTCCCACCTTAGGAAGCAGTGGTGCCCATTGCGTTAAGTTCCTCCATGAGATGAGGAAACTTCTGTTGAACTTGGTCCATAGTGAACCACTTGCCTTGGTGCAGGATTTAGCCAGCTTTGACAACCCGATACAGTTGGATATTCTATTGGCGAGTGTTCTTGATTTGTATGTCCATGATACAATCTGTGGTGGCATGTTCCATGCAGTTTGGGTTTAACTCTGTTGGTGTGAGTTATTCTGCAATGTCAGAGGTGTCTAGTAGAGGTGGGAAGTAGGGACGAAGGCGGTCCACATTGAATACTAGGTGCAGACCAAGGAATGGTGGAATAATGTGCTGAATGCATTGTTCCATATAGCCTTGGTGATGGTGTACGAACCATATCGGAGTGGGCAAAGCTTATGGCGGGGTCCAGTGCGGCACTCCTTCTGCAAATGTAGCCACACTTTGTCTCCCACCTGGAAGTTGTGTGGCACCCGATGTTGATCATGTCGTTTCTTGTACTTAGCATTATCTCTGTCGAATATTTCATGAACCTGTTGGAATATGTGCTGAATGCGCTCGATGAATATGATTTCTTTGTCAGCTTCAGACTGGACATGAGTCAAATTTTCCTGAGTAGCAGGAAATGGCATGGCTACGTCAATGGGACACAGCGGCTGGAATCCAAAGCCCACCTGAAAGGGGCTATGGCCAGTTGAGCTATAGAGAGCTTGGTTATAAATATGATGTACATAGGGGAGGCTCTCATTCCATGTGCGTGGATGCTATGAATTGTACATGCACAGAATGTGTACAATCATCCTATTGATGAACTCTGTCTGGCCATCAGTTTGGGGATGGAAAGATGTGGACTTGGTGAGCTTGGTGTCCAGCATTGACTAGAGGTTGGACAAATTTTTTTTGAGGAAACTATTGTCCTGATCTGATATGATAGACTGTGGGATCCCAAAGTGCACCCACACTCGTTCAAAGAAGAGTTTAGTAGTGGCTTCTGCTGTGATATTCTTCTTGCAGGATGCCATGATGGCCATATTCGAGAATCTGTCAATGACCACGAAAAAAAAAATCATTCCCATGCTTAGTAGAAGGAAGGCCTAACATGTACTCCATGGATATGGATTCCCAAGGTTGACTAAGGGTAGGTATCGGAGTCTAGAGGCCTTGCTTCTTGATGGTCAGTTTGGCAATGGCACAAGTAGTTCAAGATATAATGTACTTCCCAACATCCTGCGAAGGTTCGGCCAATAGAAATAATTCTGCAGTACTTCCATCGTTTTCTCAACCCAGAAATGACCGGCAACTCGAATGTAGTGTGCTTACCATATCATCTTGGCCTGCTCGCTTGAAGGAACACAAAGGTGTCCCAGGTGACATAACAGTGCATCTTGGAGGTGAAAATTTGGAACTTGTGTACCCCCCAAGAGTGCCTTGTATGTGTGGCTGAATTTTGGATCACTCTTGTAGAGAAACGACCAATCAGAAGTCTCGTTCCCACAAGAGTTGAGAACAGTGGTTAGTGCCACGATTGGTGGTCAGCTAAGGCAATCTGCAACATTATTGGTGCTACCTTTCTTATACGTGAGGTTCAAATGAAACTGTTGCATATATGTGGAACACTTCTGATGGAGATCGTTCTACAACTTCCCTTGTGTCTGCATGAACTGCAAGGGTCGGTGGTCTGTGTGGATGATTTTTTCCTTCCCCAAAATTTAATGCTTCCATTGTCGACAAGCTTGCACAATGGAATAGATTTCTTTATCATAATTGGGATACTTGTGAACTGTGTCAGACAATGTCTCACTATGATATGCCACTAGATGCCCCTATTGAGTAAGAACTGCCCCAATAGCATAGTCATAGGCATATGTCTCGATCTCAAATGGTTGTTGCAAGTTTGGTAATGTGAGCACTAGGGCAGAACAAAGGCGACGTTTCAATTCTATGAACGCCTTATATTGAGATTCTGACCAAAATAATTTTGCTTTCGCTCCTCCCTTGGTGATTTGACTCAAGGGCCAGGTGATATGAGAGAATCCCAACACGAACCTGCGGTAGAAATTAGCAATACCCAGAAAGTTGCAAAGCTCTATTAGAGTTGTTGGGGCTGGCCAATCCTGAATGACTTGGATCTTGGTTTGATCCACATGCACCCCCCTTTCATCAATAATGTATCCCCGATATTGAACCTGGGTCATGCCAAAAGTGCACTTCTCCAAATTGGCACACAACTTGTGTTGCCGCAGTGTTTTTACAACTTGTCGAATGTGGTGGAGGCGCTCTTCCCAAGTTTGGCTGAAGATTATAATGTCATCCAAGTACACCACTACAAATGAGTTGGTGAATGGTCGCAAGATGCCGTCCATCAGCCTCATGAAGGTTGCGGGAGAATTCGTCAACCCAAAATGCATGACCAGCCATTCGAAAAGGCCCTCCTTGGCTTGGAAGGCAGTCTTCCACACATCGGAGGGTTTGATTGGTAACTGGTGATACCCAGACTTCAAGTCAATATTGTTGAATATTTCACCCCTTTGAGTTGGTCTAGAACGTTATCAATCCATGGGATCGGGTACCTATTCTGGACTGTGATCTTGTTCAATGCCCGATAGTCAATACAAAGTCTCCAAGTCCCATCCTTCTTCTGTACCAACATGATCAAGCTCCCACAGGGTAATGAATTTTTCCGGATGTGACCTTTCTGTAGCAGCTCCTGAATCTACCTCTTGATTTCATCGTTCTCCAGAACAAAGTGTTGATAGATCATTCCATTGGGTAGTGGCACACCTGGGGTTAGATCAATGGGGTGCTTGAGCTTCCAAGTGTAGAGGAACCCCTGTGGGTGAGGTAAATATTTGCTCGTACTCCTCCACAACCTTGTCCATTTATTTTTGTCATGCAGAGGAGCCTTGTCTGGAGGTCATGGCCACATTATTCTTCTTTCCCTCGGGGCAGATCATCAGAAAAACGAATTTCCTGGTTTGGAAAATGAGCTTGCTGCATTTTTTTGCAGTAACCAAAGAGATAGTGGTAGGCGGTGGTACCTCTGGTATCCTATACAACTTATTTACCAAAGTAACAATAACAACACAAGGTCGAGACTCGTACATAGCATGTCTCTTCCATAAGTATAGTTGGCCAAATAATACATCAGAAACATCAAGAGTAGGAATGTCACATAATACCTCATCCGTGAAGGGCTTGATGCCATAGGGAAGGCGGCACTACTGGCTGATGCAGAGATCCTGTCCTTGGTGAAGCCACCCGATGGTGTATGGATGTGGGTGTGTTGTGGTTGGCAAGCCCAACTGCTTCACGATGTCTACTAAAATGAGGTTCTTTTGGCTCCCATTGTCAACAATGAACTGTAGCAGGGAACCCTTTACCCACATCTGGGAATGGAAGAGATGCTTCTCCTCCTCTGAATCTTCCAGTTCCTCCTTCTAGATCTTCACAGTGGAAACAGTGGCATTAGGCTTTGCATCAATAGTCTATTTCCCTTTGTCATTCCCCTTGTCGAGTTTTGATTTAGAGTCAGAGCATGCATCTCATTCAGAAGCCCTCATCTCGGCCATGAGCGACTACTTGGCCCGACACTTACTTGTGTTGTGAGTGGAGCTCTTATGGAACTCACACCACTTTCCCATGTACTTCTTTGGCTTCACGGTGTTATTCTTTTCTTGTGGATTTTTCAGGTTGTCTTGGGCCTCCATGCCTTGGATTTTTCCTTTGTTTTGCAGTTTGGGGGCACCTTTCCCTTGCTTTTGATTCGCAGATCCAAAGTCTCACTTCTTCTGTTTGAATTTCTGCTCAATCTTGGCAACATACCAGTATGCCGTACCAAGCGAGGAGATGTCGAGGAACTCCATTTTCTCCTGAATGTATATGTGCAGACAAATGTGATACTTTAGCACCAAATGTTTCTCCTAATATTTGATACCCAACTTTGTGCGCAGGGTATGGAACAGATTCATTAGCTCATGCACATCTTGATACCTTTGTTGCCGCAGCGTGGTCCATTATATTTACTTGTCCTCATAGCTCCCCATGGGATATTATGGTTCCTTGATGGCGTCTCAAAAAGAATTCCAATTAGGTATGGCTGAGAATAGAGAGGGTTCTGTCTTGTCCTTTTTCTCATAGTAGGTTTCCCACCAATTTTTGACATGGGGGGTAGCTTTGAGGAGTGAAAAAATAATCTTCTCCCGGTCGTAAAAGTCATGAACCGATAAATATCCTTCTAATAGATTCAACCATATATCTACAACATATGCATCTATTTGACCCTCAAATATGGGAATTTCAAAGTTTACTTATACCTTAAAGGGAGTCGTGCCTCCAGAGTGGTTGTTGGATGGATATGCGCCACCGGTGGATAGTCGTTGAAGGATCTGGGAAAATTTATCCATCATCGCATTCCTTTGTTTTTTGAGGGCCTCCTCAAGCAATATTTTGATCGGATCTCCTGCTCCCTCATATTTCTTTTCGTCCCCCATGGGCGATCGTCGAGGTTTGCGAGGCTGATCTTGCAAAGGTTCAACCAGATCAAGCCCTAACTCCTTATACCCTGACCTCATTGGGGACATGCAAAGAAGGATCGAGAAAAATAAAACCACTCTGATACAACTGATCTGGATTTATGCAGGAACATAACAGAATACACATATAAGCATAAATACAAAGATGCAGTGGAAATAACACTTTATTTCATTAATATCAAAGAACTGAAATTTTCTTACAGACATAATGGAAATAAACTAGCTACGATGCTGGTAGCTTATCTCTAAGAAGATATGTGGCAGCTATAGGCCTCTGAATTGTGTTACAATGAGGCTCGAGGGCCTATTTATTATACAGAAACAATGGAAAACCCTAAACATCCAAAAACCTAACCCTAAGAGATGAAGCACCAAACTATGGGCCCTGTTTGGGTAAATTTTTGTTCAACTTCCTGGGGTCGTAAATTTGGCATACTATCTTTGTTTAACGCACATGATACTCAAAATATGTTGTTTAGGGCCTCAAAACAGTTCCGGAAGTTCAGGGCCCGAAAAACTGCTAAAAATAGTAAGTTGTGCTGAAACTAAAAAACTAAAAGAGACAATGGTGGGGCCCCAAGTGGAATAGGCGGGTGGCCACAAATATCCACCTGGATCAGACATTGTCATGGGGTGCAATGAAATATGGTAAGTAGGTCGCTCATCACCAATAGAATCCTAATAATTTCAAAAAAAATATTTGAACATGATTAGTACAAAATCTATGATATCAATTAGTAAGAACGTTGAAAATGCATGATTAATTTGTTTGATGTTGAAATAATTACATTAAGATACCAAACAATTATTATTACCATCATTATCCCAGGATTGTGGCTAGAAGATGTAATATTGTTACAATTGGCAGGGTGAAGCGACTATCCATTTTCATCTACCAAATGCGCCTTGCAGTATGACGCTCCTGATAAGAGCTTCCGACGTTTTGGAGTTGTTTGAATATTTTGTTCTTTTCGAACTCAATTCTGAATCTGCATGAACCTGCAAATTTGTATACATTATAAATTTTATTAAGCTAATTGGCATGGATAAAAAACACAAATTCAATTAGATAATGAAAATATAAATAAAATATGAAGTAATACTACGTCTCGATATGGATAGGGAGAACTCTGTGATGGACTTTAAGAAATGTTATGGAATGAGTTGGATTTTTAAGAATTGTCCATTCAATATAATTATGATATTTTCTCCCTGCATTTGAGAAAAATCAACAAGAAATTTTAGTGTACACACCTAAAGGTTAAAAATGGACTTATTGTTATCAGTTCTTATGTATAGATAACCGCACCGATGCATTTTAGTTACTATGCATCAGTGTTGCGTTATTAACTGACGCACCAGTGTGGTGTTATTAATTAATGCACCGATGACGAAAATCCGCAAATAAAAAAAGCGCAACTTTATTTTTTTTAAGTGAAAAAAAAATGGTAAATTGAAAAATGGGTGGAAAAATATTTTCGAAAATCTAATTTCATAAAAAAATTCTTTAAATACTAATCACTTTTCATTATTTCACTATTTTTGCAAAAAAAATCTGCAAGATATTTTCACGAGACATACCTGGAGCAAGAGAGAACGAGAGCACTGTGGAGCATCAAAATACTTTCGAATAGAACTATTCAGACAATCAGAATTCCAAACCTCTGGTGATTCAAACCCTATAACATAGAATTTCAAACAATCTTGTGATTAAATTTTATTGTTTTTTTACATTTTTTGCAGTAGTTTTTAAACAGTAAGTAAAAAATTTAAATTTGTTGTTCATTTTCAGGAAAAAAAAAAATAATAATAAATAATAATAATAATAATAGTTCTATTTATCCTAAACCCTTCATTCTTTTTGTTTCTGCCCTTGCTTCTTCCTGTTTATGTGATTTCAGAATTTGGGATTTTCATTTTAGATTTATAGGGTTTGTATTACTATATATATAGGCCTATGACATATAACACACATGACAACTTGCATAGTCGGAACCCAATCCATGTTGGACCTTGTGTGAATTTAAAAAAAAACAGAATTTTTTTAATCGGTCCGCCCTACGTAACCTAGCGCACTGGTGCTCTGTCTTATCACAGTGCACTGCACACGTACTATTTGACAAAAAAAATTAAAAACATATAATTTTTTAATCCATGCGCCATATGTAAAATAGGGCACCGGTGTGCTATTTCATTATAGCGCACCGCACACATACTGTTTGGAAAAAATAGTTTTTAATTTTGTGTTAAGCGGTGGACCATGTAACATATAACACACTGGGTCTCCTTCTTGACAGAGAGCACCGTACGGTTGTCCCCTGTTTGCGCGGGAAATTTATAGGAATAGGCTGCACTGCCCCCTCCACAATACCATATGCTACAAAAACTAACACTAGACTATTTTTATTATTTTGTCTATGTTAATTGGTGTGATGGGTAACATATAATGCACCGATGCTCCTTTTGGACATAGAGCACCGCACAGTGTTTTATACTATTTTGGCGGTGCGTTTATAATAACACGACACACCAGCATCAGTGCGTACATCGGTTTCTTAATTTTTTTTTTTTTTTTTTATTTTATTTTATTTTTTTTCTGAAAATTTGAAGATTTATTTATAAAATATATTAATAAATGATATGGTATAGGTTTCATGTTGATAAAGAAATGGCTGACAAGATATCAAGTAACAAAAATACTGACAACACATCAAGAAAAGAAAAAAGGCAAGTTCTTTACAAAAAATATTATTTTTGAGCTATATGTAAGTTTAACTAATATGTATTTTTTACTGTGTATCATGCAGAGCCACAAAATGATGAAGCTCGATAAGATTATTTCTAATATAAGACCATAAGAGCGTAAAATCTTGATGGGAAAATTGCAAAAGGATGAATCAGATGAATGAAAAAAATACTATCGATCCAATATTAGTTTTTTTTTTTTATTTCCATTAATAATATACTTAAAATTATTAGATAACATGTTTCAAACAATCTATTAATTCACATATGTTTAATGTTCTACAGGACCAAAAACTCAGAAAAGGAATGTTGTTCTAAGAAAAGAAAAAAAATAGAACATGAAAATGAAAATGAATTGCTCCTTAGCTCATCTGAAGTGGTGTTGGAGGTTAACGAAAGGGGGGAAAAATTTTACAAAAGCTTGAGGGATCTAGTGGAACGAATGTATAGACATTATTTCCACTTACAATACAAAAATCAATCCAATGATTCCAAGAATCAAATTTTATCTAAACTACAGGAAGAGTTTCCATAGAAATTATCAATGAGACATGTCAAACTTTTAATAGCAAAAACGTACAACAAAAAAGAAGGAATGAAAAAGTAATATTCCTTTAAATGTTTTTCTAGAATTATTTATAAATATCACTTTTGTTATATTTACTTTTCATATATCAATATAAAAATTAAACAGTTTATTATGTTACATTTTCAGGAAAATTATGAAAATATCAAAATATGAACGAGTTAATATCAGAAATATGCCAGTAAAAATGTCCAAAAAGGTGTACAAGGAGATGGTCAAAGAAATGGACAAAATTGCATCGCAGGAGGATCCATCTCAACAACAACGTGCTTCAAATGTAATTTTTAATCATTGAATTTTTCGATCATTAGGTATAATAAATAAACAATTTAGCATTAAATATTAATTTTCAAGTATTTTCTTGCAGAAAAGAAAAGAAAATGGAACCCATTCAACACATAAAACAGGACGACAAGGAAGAAAAGGGTTGATATCTAAGTTTGTGAGTAATTGTTACTTCGTTATAACAACTTAACTAGATTTAATTTTTGTATATTTTGAGTTGTTTTACAACAATCATCATTGAATGTCTTCAAACAGGTGCTAACATACAAAGAAGAACCATCACATGAATTAATTGACATTGGGTTAAATATGGGTTGTGATTATATGTTGGCATATCAGAAATTAATTGTGGAATTTGTAAGCATCTATCGATCTTGTTTTACTTAGCTCTGGCTATAATTAATAGAAAAAAAAAAAAATTATATTAAATATATGATTTGTTATGGGGTATAAAACTTGCAAGAAACAAAGTATCGAACTGCGCCAACAGATGAAATCTTGAAATATGGCATGAAATTTGGTTTTGAAAGAGTGTGAATAGTTCATGAGTCAATTGTTGCTATGGTACGCCATTTATTTTCGATTTACATTGATGTATATTATTTAGTATTGCAATTTTCATTATTCTCACCAATGTATATACGCTCATTACAGTTTATTTTTATGTTTGTAGATGGAAGGTGAAGAAGAAGAAAACAATCAACATCGTGAACAAAACATTCCTCGAAATAACCCAAGTCATGGAAGTAGCTCAAGTAGTGACAACAGTTTAAGCGAAGAATGGTGATCATTATGTTTGGATATCAAAGCAAGACGTTGTATTTTTTGAAATATTTTTCTGTGAAATCAGACATTTTGTTTAATGTAGTTGACATAGTGTCCCAATTGAAAGACAATGGGATACCAATAACTATCCCATTTTGTATTACAAAGTCTGTCTTATATATACACACACACACACACACACACACACACACATATATATATGTTTTAATTTATTCTATTGTGTTCTCCATTGTCGCTGTGAAATGTAACACCACTGATTAAATTCATGGATGATTAAATATTATAATGAAGATATATGAAATCTGATGATATGCTATAAGTAATTAATCCAAACATCACATTCAAATGCACTAATAAAAATTTAATTGATATGAATATTGTTATAAGAGATGTTTCGTCTTTTGATGAATAATGAATTTAAAAAAATCACAATAATTATGATATGATATAACAAATTGATCTGAACATCACATTCAAATTCACTAACAAAAATTTAATTGATATGAATACTGTTATAAGATATGTGTCGACTTTTGATGAATAATGAATTTTAAAAATTCACAATAATTGCACGGTCACAGGTCGATGTTTCTAAAGAATAAAAAATGAACACCGGTGCGTGTTAGTTACTGTACACCGGTTTGTTTGTCTGATAAAGCGTACCGTTGCGTTTCTACGACCTATGGGCACCGCATAAATACCGATACCAATTATAACTCTCTATGCATTTGTGTGAAATGGCACACCAATGCGTTTATGTGAGACTACTCACCAGTGAATTTGTATGACCTATGGGCACCACACAAATACCAATATGAATTAGAACAATCGGTGCATTTGTGTGATACTACTCACCGGTTTGTTTCTATAATACTGCGAACTGGTGTGTTGATACGACCTATGGGCACCACACAAATCCCAATACCAATTAGAATGGCCTAGTGTGTTGTATCACCTACAGTGTGCCCGGTGCGGTTTTAGACCTTTACAGCCCGATGCATGCACCTTCAACCACCCCAGGCCGACTGTCTGGATTACACGCACCAGTGCATTGACACCTGAATAGCGCACCGATGAAAAAAACATCTGTAATAACCTCCGACCACTCAATTTTTTTAGTTGTGTTGAAATTTCGTTAGAAGCTCCACCAAAACCTCTATTACTGAAAAAATATGTTGTAGAAAATGTTTTTTTGACAATTTTGGAAAATTTTATAACACTAAAAACCTACTTTATAACCTCCATTAGAGGGTATTTTCCTTGTAGTGATAGATTTGTGGATATACTCTTTAAACACTGCGACTGTGACTCTGGAAAATATTGTTGGAGCATTCTTCAGTCCAAAAGGCATGATTGTATACTGAAATGATCCCCATTCAATAGTGAAGGTGGTATTTCTCCTATCTTCCAATATGATATTAATCTAATGGTACCATCATCTGTAAAAAAGTAGGCTTCATGCCCTCCAACATTTTCCAAAAATTCATCAGTGAATGGTGTTGGGAATGGGTCATGCACACAGGCATCATTCAACTTTCTTAAATCCACACAGATCCTGATTTCACCCTTGTTATTTTTCTCCTGGACCACCATAGGGCTTACCCATTGGGATTCCTCCACAGGTTCAATTATTCCAGATTTTATCATCTTCTCCAACTCTTCCTTCACTTTTTATTGTATTTGGGATTCAATATATAAGGTCGTTGTTTCACTGGCTTCGCATATGGCTTCAGGGTGATCTTCATCACTCCCAAATATCATACAATTCCTTTTAATTCAGAGAACTTTGTTAGAAACAACTCCTGGTATTCATGTAGTAACTCAGAAATCTTAATTAAAGTATCATCATCGTAGTAATCTCCAATCCCCAAGAACTTGATTTCCTCCTTTGAGCCTATATTTACTTGATGTATCTTTACACATTGTGTTATTTCAGGTATCTTCACTTTAGGTCCCGCAACCTCGTGTTTTCCTTATGATTAAAGAATATTGACGTTGAATGAATCTTCCTCATCTTATTCTACAGTCACATTATAAAATTCTATGGCATGTTGCAACTGCGCATTCTAGTCGGGCTATAGCCAAGTCATTGGCTCAGTGGAGGTTCGAAAAATACCTGCTCTGAATTTCTGAAGGGAATCATCGATACACTCCCAACCATATTAGAATATAAATTTAAATAACAATCCTTCAGTCAAATCGTACCAATCTATAGTGCCAAGGTGCAACACCATTTCCATATACCAATTCATAGGTATCACATCCAAAGTGTGGAAAAACATGTGCACCCATTCAATTTGAGGTTCTTCACCCCAAGCCGTAGTCCAACGAGAAAAATTATCTCGGGGATCATCCTTAAAATTTTACTTTTATGTGACCCTCGTGTTTGCATAACCAAACTCGATCTTCATCAATCTGCGATATTCCTCCCAACCTCCTATGTTTTCTTTGTGTGTACCCCACCATCTAGCTGGTGTGGACCTCAAAGAGAAGTCCAAAGCTTCATATCGTTGTTCTTCAGGAACCTTACTTTCAAATTCATCAAGAAACAAGTTGAGATCCCAAATCCCATCATAATATGGAAAATCACGTACCTCTAATGCAACACAACGGAGCGATCTATTAATTTTGTTACATTGCTTGGTAGAAACTTCATGCAATCAATTCTTCCAATTCTCCAATTCTTCATCGGAGTCTAAAACACATGAGCTATCCCTTTCCCAGCTTATGCTTCCATCTGTGGTGGGGTTGATCCAATATTCATCCTGCATGGTCAACTTATAGATATTGTCGATATCTGCATCACCATATTCATCAGAGACTGGTTCTGTATATCGCACTCCTTCAGAGGGGTCCAAAGGAACAATGAACCTGATACCATTATTCTCAAATACTATCTTTCTACTCTTCATATTGATTATGGCATCCATGTCATAAGCCCAATCGAATCCAAGTAAAGCAAGATACATATTGCTATCATCCACAATCTCAATGACTTCAAGGCTAACAAAACACTTACCTATGAAAATTCCATGCAGTCGACCCATAGGAATACTTTTCTGCCGATTTTCCATTCTCAGCTAAATTGGTGGCCACCACAGATTTGGTCGCCCTATTCGTTTCCATGTATGCCTTGGAAACACGTTTTCATATGATCCTAAATCAAGAATTACTTGATGCATTTCATAATCTCGTATCTGCCCAGTTAACCACATTTCCATGTCGGTTCTCTTCTTATTTATGTATACTTTATTTACTGTGTGATGTTCAAGTTGTGGTTCTTCTTTACCAATGCATTTGTTGATCAAATTTTGCAATCCTTCCACAAATTTTTGATCCCTCAGAAGCTTCATATAAGTCTACAGAAATGATTTCATAATGGTGAGATCAAATTCCTTCATTGCAGTAACCACCTTGGGTTATTCTTATGTGTTATTAGCTGTGTCTACGCCATCGATGTCTAAGCTCCAAGTTCCATAAAAATCTTCTTTGCTTCCATGAAGGCTTCCTTTTCTAGTTGTCTACTGAACCCAATATTCATTTCTCTAGCCTTCCTGACCCATGTATCCTGCATAGGATTTTTCCTTCTGCTTTGTCTTCTCTTGTAGTTGCACCACTTCTTATTACTATGTTGACATGTCGATCTTCTTCACGTTGTTCGATGGTCTTCATCCACAAGTTCTTAGTAGGTTGCTGATTTCTATTCTCATACACCTTAGCCATTAAAATAGGGTAGTCTTCTATTACATGGTCGAATTGTCTACAATAATTCTAGGAAGGTGTGGTGGGCTTCTGACAATCCCTTGCAAAATGTCCAACTTCTCCACAGTTATAACATATTATCTGACCTTGAACTTGCCCAACTCCTCCTCCTCACCCTCGTCCTCTGCCTTGGAATCCTCCACGCGCTGTTGGTGAAACATTATCTTCGTGCCCGAAACCATCAACTTGCATTTTGTATGCCCCAATAGTCCACTGCATCATCAAATCATAGCTACGACAGTTCTTGTCATCATGCCCCACCGAGCTATAGAAGTTACAAAATAATTTCTTTAGTGACAATACATTCTTCTGTAGAAAATAACAACGATCTGTGGGGTGTTGGCCCAATATTTTACATAAGTCACACCATACACTTGTTCCTGCACTCATTGGGTTGGGTTCACCATTGTTGATGTAATCTCTAAATACATGGCATTGATCTTTATAATGGCCTTCTGCCTTACATTTGATACACCAGACTTTTAATATCATGTTAGGCCAAACTTCATTTCCTTTCTTCAATTCTTGTAGCTCCGTATGTAAGCTCTCTAATTGGGTATGGATCTACTGAAATCCTATATGGGCATCCACTACCAATGAAACTTCTAGTTTCATCACAATCTCCAATGCTTTGGTTTGTGATGCAATATTTTGCTGTGATAATGGTAGTCTAAGATGTGGTAATAATGCAGCTATAAAGCACTCCTTGTGCTACTCATTGGGGATCTGAAAGATGATTTGGATTAGTATCATCTTGAACCTTTGATCTACTTCCCAAACATATTCAGTTACCAGTTTCTTGATCTCTTTTATATCCATAATACATTCAGTGACTTCGATTTTGGCTTCTTAAGTTCAACATTCTGTGTTGTCTTTCTCTCATCCAACATGGCAGCTGAATGTGTCACGGAGTGCTTCATATACCAAGAATATTCTCTTTCCTGCAATGCTATGAAAAGCTGAGATTTCTTCATATCCTCATTAGTGACTTGTTGCGATCTCCATATTTATTCTACAACAAACCAAAATTTCTCAGGATCCTTTGATCCTTGACCCTTAAAAACATGCATCTTCTCTATCCGAGCCATGTTAAATGGGGGAGGTGGAGGTGGAGATGGAGGGAGAGTATGGGGATGGGGATGAAGTGTGACAGAAGTAGTGGGATGGGGGATCCCTCAGGCGCCTTGATGATCTCAAAATTATAATTGCGACACACTTCTAGGGGTTGTAGGGTTACTTATCTCTTCCTCACTTCTAGATTTGTACAACAATGGACTGAAAAAAGTTTCAATAAAATTATCGCGATCTACTCGGAATCTTTTTTCGCTTCGCATAGATCCAGATTTACTCCCTCCAAACATTAATCTGATTGCATTCACAATATACCCTTTTCACATAACAACATCTTAATCCAGAGCTTTAAATAGTTTAAGTACTTAACTCGTGGACCTTTGAAAAATTTACGCTCAGCTTCGTTGTAGGATACAAATGTATCAATCGTGAATTCAGTAATAAAGCCTCCAAGAATACTATCGATAAAATAATCAAAAACCCTTGAGATCTTGTTATTTGTCTCCTTGAGTCACTTAATCAGCTCTGGGTTCCACGCAGTAGGCTCGTCATTCTTGAAACAGGTCTTATTCTCAGCTAATCTCGACAGCCACTCATGCAGTTTGTTAGAAAATGATGAGAAAAATATCTCGTGCTCATCTGTGAAAATATATTTTTGCAACCACTTTTTAGTTAACAGACGCAAATTTCTATTTTCTTGTGCTGCAAATTCTCACACTTTCGGATCTACCCAGTCTTGAATTTTTTTTCTGGTCAGATGCCACATCCAGATATCCCTCAGTATTTAGATCCCAGTCGTAACAATGACACCATTTGTTAGATTTTGGGGGTCTAGACCCAGGTTCAGATATGGTTGTGTGAACCAACAAAACCCTTTATTACTGGTCCTTTCAGCAACGATCTGTTGCGCAGACCAAAGTCTCACCAGAGGGAATTAGGGGATGCTAGAACCAGGTTCTGTATCCAAAGGCACTATGGAGTGTGGCTTTAGGGATTATCCTCACTTAAGGCTTATTCATAGCTTCACCGAACTAATATGCTAAATATACAGACATTGTTCAAAAAATCTATTTAACTACCTTACGCACTGCGCGTTTCTATTTTAACATGTATTAACCATCATAAGAAACCATGTTCATGTATTCACGATGCAATTATACATAAAAAAACTGATCTAGCACAGATAATCTTAAAAAAAAATATAATGCAAGAATACAAGTAAAGTAAACATATTTGTCTTCAAAATATTATTTTATTAGCTCATATCTTCCCAATACAACACTTCCTTCCCTGCGCACACAACTGAAGGGGTCTGTGCACTCAACTGCATACTTACCAACGTATCTGCGCACACAACCATAGGATCCTTCTCATTCGTCCAAAATAGACATAATACCGACTCAATTTAGATCTAATATTACATCCATATGCATTCTCTGCTCAACAAGGTATCCTTAGACTCCTTATATAGTTTTTCCTTCTTACAATAACATGGTTCAAAAATCATGGGCAGAGCTCAAAATATACAAAATTATCCCATCAATTTACAAAATAAGGGGATTTGACCCTTGTTAAAGCCCCTAAGGTTCTAAAAATGCTGGGTGAAGTGCATTTTGCTCCTCAAAATGAGGAATTTTAACCAAAACTTAGACCTAGGGGTTCCCTACCCAACAAGGAGGAGGAAACTCATAATCATTCAAAGGACGATTTTGGTTCACAAACTACTACCATACACTCAAAATCCTTACCTTCTTCTTCGAAATAGCCTTCCTACCCAGAGAGGTTGTATTTTGAGAAAGTTGATCTGACTCCTGAGTTTGACTTGGATTTAGAGCTGAGTAACATTCACATAAAAGTTCCTCTGCTACGATATTTGAAAGAGATTCCTATATACGCAAAAAATATCTCGGAACTCTATCTTAATAAGTGAGGTAGGAAAATAAATGAGCCCCACGCTATCCAGTTTTTTGGAAAGGAGAATGAGTTGATGAAAGGGAATACTTATGTTGATAAATATACCGACCCTATAAACCTAGTTATCTCTATCCAAATAGGTGGAATCCTTGTCTTGAATGTCCTAATTTACCTTGGAGCAACCATCAATGTGATGACTCGACAAACCATGGAACAACTTGGTTGACTCATATTCGTCCTACTCCTATCGATCTTGAACTTGTTCATTGATATAAAATAAAGACAGAATGTATATTGGATGATGTGATCATATAAATTGATTCATGGGAGTACCCTGCAGATTTTAATGTCTTTTAACCCAAGAATCCTATCAGGGGACACCCTTTGATTTTGGGACATCCACGACTAGCCATGATTGATGCTTACATAGGTTGTCGCTCTGATGATATGTTTATTTCACATGGAGACTCAAGGAAAAATGTCACCTTATATTCACCTGCTAGATCCATACAGGAGCTTCGTGATACTCTATGGTTAGATGATAGTAGTAGTGAAAAGGAAACTCAATCACTCTCTATCATAGATCATGTACATATGTATACAGAGATAATTGAGGAGGGCCAAACCCGTGATTTTCTTGTCAACTTGGATACTATGCAAAACACTAGGCTATTTCATCATATTTGTAGTTGGAGTTTTCAAGAGAATTGTGATCTACAAACCTTGTCACCCTTACAAAACTTAGTAGCCACCACAAATATGCATGACGTTGATCTTGCACTTGTTGAGGTGAATATGGGAAAATATCTATATATTGATCCTAAACTCGAGCCATCTCAATGAGAGTAGTTGATAAATATGTTTCAATATTAGTTAGGTGCATTCGCCTAGAGCTATGAGGACATGAAGTGTGTCCCTCCTAATACTTGTACTCACCATTTTTATATTCAAGAAGGATCTTGGCCCATACGACAACCTCAACGCATAATGAACCCCATGCTCTGGGGAATTATTAAATAAGAGCTACAAAATCTCCTGGATGTTGGCTTTATTTACCCGATTTTTGATAGCCGACGGGTCTCCCCATTGGTAGTTGTCTCGAAACAAGAAGAGAGATGGAGAATTTTCATTGATTATAAAGAATTAAATAAAGCCACTCTCAAATATTAATTTACACTCCCCTTCATTGATCAGGTACTAGATTCCCTAGTAGGGAAGAAGTACTCATTTTTATATGGCTTTAGTGGATACAATCAAATACAGATTGCGCCCGAAGTTCAAGAAAATACCACTTTCACATGTCCATGGAGAACATTTTCCTATTAAGTGCTTCCCTTTATATTATATAATTACCATACTACTTTTCAGTGGGAATCATTAGCTATATTTGTTGATCTCGATTGTGTAAAGGCTTACATGGATGGTTTTTCATAGTTGGCACTTTTCACATGCCCTTCAAAATTTGGAGAAAGTATTGGTTAGGTGCTAGGAATCTTGCCTCTCTCTGAGAAATAAAAACTATAGATTGATGTTTAAAGCAGGGATAGTTTTTGGACACCTCATTTCTAGTGAGGGAATACGAGTGGATTCTACAAAGGTTGAGATCATTATCCACCTGCTAGTTCCCAAATCTCAAAGGGAAGTGAGGGGTTTTCTTGGTCATGTGGGATATTACTCGAGGCTCATCGAGCAGTTGTCTAGGGTAACTTCACCTATTTTTTAGTTATTATCTAAAGATACTGATTTCTCCTAGATCGATGCTTGCCAATGCACTTTTGAGGAATTAGAGGAGAAACTAGTAAAGGAACCCATCCCGAGGGGACCTAATTGGTCCCTTCCTTTTCATATATCCTCTGATGCCTCAGATACTATTGTTGGTGAAACTTTAGGACAAGAAGAAAATAAATCATCTTATGCTATATATTTTGTGAGTAAAAAATTGTCAAATTTTGAATTAAACTATACAGTATTTGAAAAGGAATACTTATCTATATTCTTTGCTAATAATAAATTCATAAACTATATAACAAGGTATGACGTATTTTTTCATACTGGTCACTCTGAAATAAAATATCTGATGAATAAACCTTTGACTAGTGGTAGGGTTACAAGGTTGTTTTTATTATTATAGGAATTTAATATTACAATTATTGATAGACCTTGAAAATATAATGTTATGGAAAATTATCTTTCTAGATTAGACAATCCTAGTCAAGTTATTCCTGTAAATGAATTGTTTCTTGATTAAAATTTATTTACTATGTGAACTAACTCACCTTTATTTGTAGATATAACAAACTATATCGTTACAGGGAAAACACCACCCCCACATATCTTCTAGAGAATGCCAGAGAATTGTGAAAAAAAATGCTTCATATTCCTGGATTTAGGGAGAGCTCTTTTACATTGGGCATGATTTGATCATTCATAGATGTGTAAGAGAGGAAGATGGGTTTAAAATCCTAAAAGCATCCCATGATGAACCTTACGAGGGCCATTTTGTAGACAAAATAACAACATATAAAGTGCTTCATGCATGGTATTTTTTGCCTTCCCTTTTTAGGGATTCCAAAGACTATGTTAGTCGATGTGACAATTGTCAGCGAATGGGTCGACCCGTACAAGCTGATGAAATACCCTTGTGTTCGTAGGTTATGATAGAGCCCTTTGAAAAATGGGCTATTGAGTTTTTTGGACTGATTTAACCTACATCATTAAACAAGAGTTATATCTTAGTTTGTACTAATTTTGTGACAAGTGCGTAGAATCTAGAGATGTTTTTTTTTTCTACAGAAAAATTTGTTATTGATTTTTTATTTCATGAAATATTTACTAGATTTGGTGTTCCTAGAGAGATTTTTATTGACCATGTATTATAGTTTACATCTAGTATGGTGAATATAATTATAGATCAGTATATTAACAAGCACCATAAATTGTCTCCATATCACCAACATGCGAATGGACAGGTGGAGTCCACAAACAAAGTGATAGAGTCCATCCTGATAAAGACAATGAACATTCATAGAAAGGATTGGGAAGCTAGGATACTTAAGGCCTTGTGGGCATACAAAACCATTTGGAGAAATAATATTGGTCACACACCCTATGAGCTTCTATATGGAAAATAGGTCTTATTATTGATAGAGTTCCAGATAAAGACTTTTAGAACTGTAGTCCAATTGGGTTTGGATCTCTTGGAAGCACAACAAAAACGCCTCTTACAACTAAGCGAGCTTGATGAGATGAAGAGAGATGTTGTTCAACATACCTTTTTGATTCAGCAGTAGCACAAAAAATGGCATGATAAACTGAACAAGAAGAATAAATTCTAGTTAGGTCATTGGGTGCTCCTCTATGGCTCTAAATTCAAAAATTTCAAGGTGAAATTCAACACACGCTGCCTGGGACCTTATGAGGTAGTTATAGCTTTTGAGAATGGTTTAGTTGAAGTGAATACCATTTATGAGTGTGATACCATATTCCTAGTAAATGTGCATAGACTTAGAGTGTATTACTAACCCATTACGAAGGAGAATTTTTTCAGACAAATTAAGCAACAACCAAATTTGGATCTGGTAGGCAAGGAGGACCTCCGACCTACTGTGAATAATTTTTTATCATTTCTTTTTATTTGAATATATATATATATATATATATATATATATATATAGATATAAGAGAAAAATAAAAAGAAATTAGAAAATGAAAAAAAAAATGTGTAATAATGAAAACCAACTTACTGGCATGGTTATGCAGAGGGCTTCCTGAAAACCAGGGCACTAGTGGGTAGATCCTCCTTTTACAGTCTAGTAAAATGGAAAAATTGAATCTTATGTATTTCCAACATGTCACTAAGAAGAAGTAGGTGTCTCGAGATGGTTTTCGTGGTAAAAAATGGTAGTCTTCAAAAATATTTCCCTTACCAAATTTTATGGCAGTTGAATTTCTTCCTCTTCACACAATCAACATAAAGTTCCTTCTACAATTAATTTTTGTTTTTCACAAGCTAAAACATTATAAAAAATAGAGGAAAGTTAACTTCATAATTTGGTGACTATGTTTGGTTGTTTTTCCCATTTCTTTCATCTCTTTTCTACCCCTTGTTCAACATTTTATGAAAATTTATCCCCTATCCCTATTTCTATCATCCCATCTTATATTTCCATAGTTTTATTCCTCCCCATTCTTTAAATTCATCCTGTCCCTATTCTATCTTCCCATCTATATTTTCCTAAGTCTTATTCCTTCCCATTCTCTAAATCTTCCGTATCCCAAATTATA
This sequence comes from Pinus albicaulis, assembly GCA_034641835.2. Classification (NCBI taxonomy): domain Eukaryota; kingdom Viridiplantae; phylum Streptophyta; class Pinopsida; order Pinales; family Pinaceae; genus Pinus; species Pinus albicaulis. The sequence goes on along the minus strand of CM076572.1, from coordinate 1,207,073,643 downwards.
TTATTCCCCTCTATATTTTCCTTAATTTTTTTCCCTCCTATTCTTATATGCATATCCATGTTCTCTTTTCCTTTTATCCCTCTATTTTTAAAAATATTTATGCAATTTTTTATAACAACACTCTTTTCTGATTTATGGTGAGCACTATTTGTAATTTGCGGATTTTTTTTGGCGGTGCGTTTATAATCATAACGCACACCAGTGCGCTTGATATATATGTGATGCACCGGTGCATAGTAAAGGCTAAAGAAGTGTTGCAGATTTATTTTTAAGTACTACGAAAACAATGATGCACTTCATACATACAACACACTAGTTTATTTTATATAAAGCGCACCAGTGTGTACTATCAAATGTCACACCAAGACACTCAGTATATAACCATTGCGGTGCTATACTCTAACAACGACGTCCTGGTGTGTTTATGGTGATACGACGCCCCGACATAGGGTGTTTATTTAATGAAATATGTGGTGATTTTTATATAACATGCTCGATGTTGGTCGTATATCGCCAGCTCGGTGCATTTTCAACATTTTGGTGCTATTTACTAACGATGACGGCCTGATGTGGTTTAGGTACAATGATGCACCGGAATAGGGTTTTTATTCAAAGGAAGCACTGTGTGCTTCGTACAAACTGGCCCGGTGCATCTCCGTAATCCATCACACCATAAAGAAGTGAAGTGCGCCATTGATACAACCGCCCGGTGCATCTCATACTGGAGCACACTGAAAAAGGGTTAATTTCAAAAAAAAAATGCCAGTCATAAAAATTCATTTTAAATTGTTATAGTGTTGTAGAGCTTTGAAGCACTGGTGTGACCTTTGATTCTCTGAGGCACCCTGCCATCGGTGTTCCCATTGCCCGCATTTCTTCCGTCCATTGCTCAGTGTGTGGACTTCAAATTTTGCAAAATGGTGGGAAAATTTGGTTTTAAGTACTCTGTTGGAAACATGACTCCTCGACGCACAAATTTGCAGGTAATGTATATGTTTCTCACAAAATTAATCTTTTAGCAGATTAATTTTGAAAATTGACTTAAAATTCATTGTTTTTTTTATTTTATTTTTCCTACGCGGTGCATTCGAGAAGTTCGGCTTGCATTGTTCTCGGTGCTCCCTATATATTTAGAGACCGTGCTGTAAATGATGTTAACAGAAACTGAATCGGGCGGTTAATGTGATAGCTCGGTGTGCTACCGACATAATTAACATTGCAATAACAATAAAATAGTGCAGTGCGTGTCGGTTTTTGGCTGCATCGACAATTTATAATATTTTAAAAATAACAATTTATTTTCAGTGGTGTGTTAGTTTACCGAAATGCACTGGGAATTATGTAAAAATAAACATAATGGCTCAGTGCATCTATATTATGGGAACACACGTAATGTATAGTGCATCGGTCAAACATACCGCACTGGGGCATTTTTTGTTTGGTATCGCACCGCCAATGGTAAAATATTTTAAACAGGCCGTGCGTTGAGCTATAACAAATGCCACAGGGCGGATATGTTTTGTCAACGCACCGCCTATAATATTTTTTTAAGTAATATATTTTTTTGTTGTGGTGCGTGAATTTTTTTTATGCGCACCATGGACGGTGCATGATATACATGTATGCAGCGTTGGTGGTGCGTGACTGTTTTTTGTGGTGCACCGAATGATTTTTTTTGTTTTTTTGATAAAAGTTATATTTATATATTTGTAAATACATATGTCATTTAATAAAAAAAATCATGTTTTATGTATGAGGGAGGCTGATGTATTTTATATGTGAATCATTCAGCGACGTCAACTGAGAGAGGAGAGACAACAACAAGAGCAGAGGGATAACAATTATAACATGATGCAACATTGAGAGGCAAGAGAGAGGGAGAGTATTTTGTACCATCACCCTATTACGCCACCCACCCAGTTTCTCTTAAGGGAGGTAGGCCTCCTTAAGTTCTACGAGGAGGCTACAACCCTGAAGGGGCACAGTGGCTTATTAGTACAGTTGATACAAGTGAGATGCAGACCAACTGACTTTCCGTGTTGGTCCTGACCAATGGTACCAACCCATTGAGGAGGACATGTATTTTATCACTGGACTATCTAGGATAGGGGAGGATTTGCCCCAATTTCATAATTTCCACTTCAGTTATGTAGCAGGGAGTCATTTGGTGTACTCTCAAAGGTACATTAGGGATGAAATACTTTCTCCAACAAATTTTTAGGTGTCTGGTGGATAGCTACGGATTGCTTCTTTTGGTCCAGAGAAGGTTAGGTGCCTCTCACAATTACTGACCACCATTTCACATTAGACCAGTGACGGGAAACACATTAGTTGCCCTCTTTTATTTTATGTTGATTCTCTATTCCAGAAGCCACGACTTGTTATATGGTCTACCATTATTTTGCGACAGTTTTGTATAGCCTTAGATAGATGTCGTTCTCAGGCACATGGGAGGTTGACCTTCCCTTTTGCTTCAGAATTGTTTTGTTTATTTTTCGAGAGGTTTATGGAGACGAGGCCTACTTTTTTCCGTCAGCCTTGTAGGCCGATGATAGAGGTACGAATGCACATGTGGGGTGAGATGATGCCCAAGAGGGACCTGTTGGAATATCCATCCAGGATTTCTAGTGATGCACTAGAGCTACTGGCCAGTGAGGATGACCACGTGTTCGTGATGGTATCATGTTATTACGCGGGATTGGATTGGCGACAGTGTACCAACATCCTCTTCACACAGGATGAGCCACTAGATGATAGAGGTAATATTAGTATTTTATTTAAATTAATATATTTTCATTTTATTGTATTAATTAATTAGAATAAATTTATTCTAACACGTTCTTTAAATTATTTTATTAATTTTTTTAATGAAATTGTCTAATTATTGTTGTGTTCTATATACTTTGTATATATTGGCAACTTCATTGGGGACATGCCTCCACCCCCACTAGATGATATCGCAGATGACGAGGAGATGGTGGGGGTCGCAGAGGGTGAGAGACCTCCTCAGGTGTAGATACCCACGGGAATGCAGTGTAGGGTTGAAATTTGATTCAGGATGTAGTTGGGTGACCAACTATGTAGACTCCTAGTTGATGAGGGAGACTGCCCTATGATGATCAGATACATCTAGGCAGATGGTATGCTCACAAAGCTATATAGGTACATGTCACGCGATATGATGAGCCTTATGTGTCATATCGTTGAAGCTTCCAGTCTATTGGAAGCGAGGAGGGATAGGTGCCATGGAGATGCGTGAAACAACAACTTGGATGATGATCATGAGGGGAGTGATAATTCTAGTACTCCACCTCTTCCTCCTTCACCTTGCAGAGATGAGAAGCCAACATCTAGTCCTGAGCAGGCAGAGTCTTGAGTAGGCACCTCCTGAGCAGAAACCATCTGAGCAGGTACCTCCTGAGCAAGCACCATCAGAGCAAGCACCATCGACTGAGGAGGCCTCGACTAGTTATAGTATTGATGTACTACCAGATATTTGACATTTATATGCAATTTTATTACAGTTGTATATTTTTGACATTATATATTATATTCATATATATGTGGTGCATGTATTTTATGTTCATGTTGATGTACTTAATTTACATGGTGGTGTTCATCATGATGTGTATATTGTTAGGTCATGTTAGATATTTTCATTTAATGTGCTTGCAAATAGATGTGTATTTGACATGAGATGTATATTTGATGCTTGTGTTGTGATGATGTTATACAATGCTTGTGTTTTGTTAGATGATCATGATCATGATGATTAGATGACGTTAGTGAATTTGAATGTGTATTTTAGAATATGATGTTTGTACGATGGTTATCATGATCATGATGTTTATTTTTAATATTAAATCATGGTATTTATTAAATATTATGTATTGGTAACTGTAAAATTGTAATTGTAATTGTATGTATCGTGATTGTAATTATAATTATAATTATAATTGTATGTAAATTTGTAAAATTGTAATTGTAATTGTATGTAAAATTGTAAAATTGTAATTTTAATTATATGTATTGTCATGATTCAATTTTATTAAAATTGTAAAATTTATAAATTTGTAAATTTGGAAAATTGTAAAATGTATATCGTACATATTGTTAAATTACCATAATTGTAAAATTGTAAATTTGTAAGAATATAAATAATTGTAAAATAATAAATATAGAATAATATGACTTTTTGTAACATAATAAAGTTTAGAAAATAATGCAAATAAATTCATGTTTAGAATTATCATTATTTTATTATGATCTTACATATAAAAAATTACAGTATACATTAATACATTTTTTTTTAATTTTGAAGATATATATATATATATATATATATATATATATATATATATATATATATATATATATATATATATATATATATGGTGCATTTATTTAAGTATTGATATAGTGAAAACCATTTAAAGCAATCAAGTAGTTGTATTATTTTAGGAATTGACATAAAATAAAGAACTTGATACAATGCATTGCTTTCGAGATCAACATAATTTAAAATTAAAAAGTGAAATGATTTTAATGCTAACACAATGCAAACCAATTAATTCAGAATATATATTATAATGTTTGGAAAAAAATATTCTTAGTTATGAGGTTAAGTCCTCTTCTTTATAAAAACCCATCTTAAATAGTATAAATGATGAAATAACACATGTACCATATCACTCTTTGTTCTCATCACCCTCATTATCTTCTAGCTTACTTGGCATGATAACACTATTTTTCTCAAAAATATGTTTTGATCTAGGGTCATGTCTCAATACGAACCACCAATCTTATCTAACACATCTATGTAAGAAACACCTGGTTGCAGTGTTTGGGGAAAACATAAGTCTCCTTAGCTTAATCCCACATCTTTCTAGAGTTTATACATATCAGCCTAATATCACGATCTTCCTTTACATTATTTCGATTAAAGGTGTCCCACCACTTGCACCTAAAAATAACACATTGGAAAGAAGATAAGTCCACTTCAATACCCCTCGTACTAGGTTTTGATCATGGTGGCTAGCTCGACTAGATTGATTGAACTCGACTTCCACTCCACATTCTTGTGTCATGTGTCCATCATCGGAATTTTCTGTGCGAAAATGGTGTCCATATGCCCACATAGATGGGAACAAATTCACCTATAAAAAAGTTAAAAAATCATAGTGTCATGCGTCTAATAACCCAACTGTTAAAATATAAAATATAGATGTTACATTTCAAAGGTGCATTATTAAGTTTAAAATGTACATAAATAGATTATTACTAAGTTTCTACACCCAAACCCTACGTTTACTGCATCCTCTTCAGCACGCAGGTAATGATGGGTTGCATCGTATTTCTCTCTAAATTGGTCAGCAACCCAACTATTGGGGCATATAATTGGCATATTTTCTTTTAAATGATCAAGATAAGGCATGCTTCTGCTATCCAATTTCATCTTCCTTTTTCATACAATCTGACCCATAGTTGTGTCATTTTAGAATTGTAAAGAACGAATTTATTGATTGCTTCAATTTTTTTATTCACCAATGGAACCAAATTGACATATAGTACATATAAGATAAAAATATACATTATATCGAAGTTCAAATTGAATATTTACTTTGTGTAAATTTGACAAATTAAAAGTCGCTTACTCTTTATCAAGTTCATTTTTCCATTCGTTTGGAGAAGCTCCCCTTCTCTTTTATCTTCATCCCTTTCATCATCCCAAATCACCGCAACTAGTGTGCTGTCGATATGTTTGATGTACTCACTAGCATAATAGAAATACTCATATGATATGTACCCCTCTATCATAGACCCCTTGGGTTTTTCCCTTTGTTGAAAAAAACCTTTCAATTTCTTCATGTACCTCTCTAAGAAGAAAATCCAATGACAAGAAACCACCCCTACTAATTGAACCTCATCTACTAGGTAGATTAGAAGATGAACCTACAAGTCCATGAAACTTGTGGCAGTTCCTTCTCAGACATATAAATAATCTCAACTATCTCTTTACGCCATCATGGAATTCTAACCACATGAATCTCCTTTGACGTGTTCCAACGTACATATGCAGATAATTTAGATATGGCACGTCCTAGGTCTTGGGGGGAGTCATGTTTCACACACCCATGCATGAACAAAGGATAAGGACACTGCAAATTTATAAACACATGCATACAAAATTTGTTATGTTTTATGATCCCATGGGATAAAAATTATTATTATAACAAATAATAAAATCATTCTATTGACATTATACGTACTCTTAGAAGATTCAAATGGTCATGCAATTTCAACCCCGACAAATTGTCTTCCACAGTGAAGCAATGCCGTAGTGAAGACCCATATGAAGATGGAACCCTCACGCCCATTATAAATTCCTTTGCCAAAGAAAGATCATTTTTTTTAAAAATCCATGGGACATCACCTTCTTTGAAATACCAATTAGACGGACCAACCTATCATTTACTTTCTAATGTCTTGGCCAATGTTTCTTTTTAGTTTTTGAAGTAATAAGATCTTTCCTAATAGCCAATGTGTCACTTTTTTTCGATGATATGTGCCTCCATAAAGAAGATGAAACATTTTTAAATATATGCATGGGATATAGTAAGTGGGTAATCTTAAGATTCTCCCAATATGGGAGGTTATAAAAAATAGATTTCCTTTTCATCCCAATGGGAAATTTCTCAACATAGGTGTCGAAGAATTTTGGATCATCAAACATAGGCTCCCCATTTGAATCAAACATTTCTATGAACTCCTTATACTTCTCTCTCTCATATGCTCTAAGCCATTCAGTTGGTGTCGTTATTACAGTCCTTTGGGTTCTCTCTCATTTACCATTGAAAGCGGATGTTGCTCTTATGTAAGGGTGCTCTTCTAGGAGGAATACCCTGGAGTTGTCATACACTGGATTTCGTAGATCATTGGACCATCTAGATTTAAGAGAATGTCCACAGCATTTATATCTGTAATACCCTTTAGTTACAAGACCTACGAAATTATTGTATACAATATGCATGGCACATTAAAGAATATCATGAATATCAAAACAATTACAACGAATTAAATTAATATGCGAAATAATATTGTTACGTATATAAAAAAAAATCAATAAACATGTAATTTAGCAGAGAAAACTCCTACGCTTGGATAAGCATGTGTGGTGTAAGAACATATGACATATAACGTAAAAATCCTCTCTACTATGATGGGTATTGATACATCGTATACGTTTATCCCATCCCATAATTCCTTCAATTCATCTACCAGTGGTTGTAAGTAGATCCATATTCTTCACTTGTCTTCTACCAGGGACTATGAGAGCCAACATAAGATGTTCATTCTTCACGAACAACCATGGGGGGACATTGCTATTGATCACTACTATAGGCCAAACATAATAGTTGGTGTCCTGGAGGGAATATGGGTTGACGCCATCCATGGCTATGCTAAGTTGTAGACTTCGTACTTCATCCTTGAATTTTTCGGGCCATGTATCCTCTATATGCTTCATGTCTATTGAATCAGTTGGGATTCACCTCCCAACTCGCTTCTGTGTGAGGCATTCCATCCCTGCAACATAGTTAATTATTTTCAACGAAAGAGCCTTTGAATCCCTGGGATTATAGGCATGTGACTCAATATATTAAAAGGAGGACTACGAGATTTACCCTTATTTTTTTATTTATCATACCTATCATGCCCACATTTCATACATATATCTTTGTCTGCATATTCTCCTCTATATAGAATACAATCATTTGGACATGCATGATATGATATGTACTCAACACCCAACATTTTCAACAATTTCTTTGCCTCTTCCCAGCTACTGGGCAAGACATTATCACTCGGAAGAACCTTTATGGTCAATTACCTCAAAATTTCTGAGAAACATGCATTCGAAAAGCCAAAATTTTCTTTCAATTTGTACAGTAACATCATTTTCCCAAACCAGGTAGACTTTGACTGACCGCCAGGTCCAAAGAGAGGGGTGGTGGAAGAAAATTTAAGGCTTTCGAAAAATATATCAGCGATATGAGAATCATCCCCTAGCTGATCATCGTTATGGAATGCAAATAACAACATTGTATCCATGACAATCGTATCCCTTAAGTAATCATCCATACCAACCTCTATTTTATTTCCTCCATTTCCAACTTGTGAAGAACTACTATTGTTGTAGTCATTCCTAATTGGTGAATCTGGATGTAGTGGGAATTGAATAGGTGGTTGATTTAACCATTCTTGGTATTGTTCCTCTCCGAGTTTTTCTCTTAATTTAGCCTTCTCTCGATTTGACAGTGTCATGGGGTGCAACAAAATATGTAGGTAGGTTGCTCATTATCACTAGAATCCTAATAATTTCAAAAAATATAATTGAACATGATTAGTACAATATCGATGATATCAATTAGTAAGCATGTCAATGCATGACTAATTGGTTTGACGTTGAAATAATTACATTATAAAAACCAATTATTACCATCATTTTCCCAGTATTGTGGCTAAAAGATTGCATGTTACAATTGGAAGGGTGAAGCAGATGTCCATTTTCATCTACCAATCGCGCCTTGTGGTATGATTCTCCTGATAAGAGCTTCCGACGTTTTGGAACTGTTTGAATATTTTGTGCATCTAAAATCGATTCTGAATCTGGATGAACCTGCAAATTTGTATACATTAATTTTATTCAGCTGATTGACATGGATAAAATAAATAAATTCAATTAGATAATGAAAATATAAATAAAATATGAAGTAATTACGTATGGAGATGGATAGGGAGAACTATGAGATGGAATTTGAGAAATATTATGAAATGAGCTAGATTTTGAAGAATTGTGAATTTGATATAATTATGAGATTTTCTCCCTGCATTTGAGAAAAATAAACAATAAATTTTTATGTACATACCTAAAATTAATTTTGGTGCATTAAAAAGGAGTTAGCATTATTGGTGCTAATGTATTGTTAACCGCATCGTTGCAGTTAGTTAAAAAATGCACCGAATATCAAGGAAAAAAATGCAACTTTAGTTTTTTGAAGTGAAAAAAAAAACGTAAACTGAAAAATGAGCAGCAAATGATTTTTAGGAAATATAATTTCATTAAAAGTTCTTTAAATAGTAAAATTTATTCATTATTTCATTACTTTTGCAAAAAAATTCAGGGAGGGATTTGCATGAGAGACATACCTGGAGCAAGAGAGCACCGTGGAGCAACAAAATACTTTCGAACAACAACACTATTCAGAGAATCATAATTTGAAACATTTGGTGATTCACACAAAAACCATGTATTATAGTAAAATTGTTAAATTTTACTGTAATAATTTTTTTTTTTACAATTTCTGTTAGATTTACTACATGCATAGTAAAAAAATTAAATTTTATTGTGAATTTTATTAATAAAATCATTTACAATCTCTATCCTATTTATATTTAATCAAAATTTTGAAAAACAAAAAACAAAAAAAACCATTCTTACATTAAACCCTTGCTTCTTCTTGTTTATGTGACTGCCAAAATTCAAAATTAGGGATTTTCATTTTAGATTTATAGGGTTTGTATTACTATATATAGGTGTTTGACATCTAACGCGCGGGACCACTTGCAGAGTCGGATCCCAATCACATTCGACGCTTGCACACTTTTTTAAAAAATGACTTTTATTAATCGGTGCACCCTATTTAATATAGCGCATTGGTGCACACTTTTAGTATAACGAACCAAGCATGTATTGACAAAAATCACTGTCTGATAATAACAATTTTCCATTCATTTATGTTTATGTTATTCGGTGCTTCCGTATTAATATAACGCACCGGGTCTCCTATTGACAAAGAGCATCGTACAATGTTTCTATTGTAGTGGCGGTGCGTTTATAATAACATATCGCATCATTGTTGTTTAAATTTGTTTCCTGTTGTCGGTGCTTAAGTGGTGAAAGCCGCACCGGCGTGGTTAAAAATATAAACTAAATGAGCATTTAATTTAGATAGACGCACCATTTTCTTGTTTTTTTTTTTTTACCTGAAAAGTATGTGATTTATTTATAAAATATATTAATGAATGGTACATGTTTTATATTGATTAAAAAATGGCTAACAAGAGTTCAAGTAACAAAAATACTGATAACACATCCATAAAAGCAAAAAAGACAAGTTCTTTGTAAATTATTTACACAAATTATTATTTTTGAACTATATGTAAGTTTAGCTAATATGTATTGTTTAGTGTGTGTCATGCAGAGTCACAAAATGATGAAGCTCGATAAGATTCTTTCTAATCTAAGACCAGAAGAGCGTAAAATCGTGATGGAAAAATTGCAGAAGGATGAATCAAGTGAATGAAAAAATACTATCGATCCTATATGAGTTTCTTTTTTGAATTTTCATTAACAATATACTTAAAAATATTAAATAACATGTTTCAAAAAATCTATTAATTCAAATGTGTTTAATGTTCTACAAGGACTGTTACACCATTTTTTGGTCATCTAACCTATTATCATTAGATGGACCCAAGTACACCATGTAAGACCAATTTTACCCTAAGTAAAATTACTTTCACTATGTAAAATAACTTAATAAAACACATTTATTAGGTTGTTTATGGTCTAAACAGGAAACCCCAAGGGGGAATATTAAACAAATCTACATTTTCTTGGTTTTTCTCATGGAATAATCAATTAAACAATAATTTAATTCTTATTCCTGGTCATATTTAACCCAAAACAAGGAAATTAATTAGATAAATCCTTATTTATCTTATTATTTTCTAGGAATAATTATTTAAACCTTATTTAAAATAATATTCCTTGTTAAATTTGACTAAATCATTTATAAATAATTGAATAAATCATTATTTATTTAATTATCATTCAACCACTTCCTTAAAATGATAAATAAATCATTTATTTATTTATTATTTACAAATAAAGGGATTTGACCCAAGTCAAATTTCTTTCCCCTCCAACAAATATAATAAAATATTCCATAAAAGGTGGATCTAGATTTAGCTAATATTATTTTAATCATGCACCAAGATCTAGAATGACCTAACATTTTGTTATAAATAGAAGGGTTTTTCCTACCATTCATCACCTTTTTTTGCCTCTTAGATCACTCTGGATATATACTCTTGGTCTGACTTTGAGCCATTATCATTGTCATATTTTCTATTATTTGCTTTGTGAGCTCCCTTTGAGTTCTATGTTTGTCTGGGTTTTCTACACCAACAAGAGAGAAATTCTAGATCGGAAGTGCTGAGGACTTCCAAGAACCCATCCCATTGAGGAGAATTGGAAACACCTTTCTTGTTTTCCTTCTAGGTGCCATTAATATTAAATTCTTCAAAAAATGTTGTTCTTGTCTGGTCTATTGGATGCATGGAGCAAAACCTTATTTTTACTGCTTAATGTCTTTTTATGCATAGATCTGGATTTTTGCAGCATTTGTCTTGATCAGCTAACTACATATTTGAAGATATTAGCAGCCATATTTTGTTGTTAGGGTTGTTTGTTATGCACAGCTAAAAGGGTCTTTTTTCGTACACTTACACTAAGGATTCATCCTAACAAGGACCAAAAACAAAGGAAAAAATGTTTTTCTAAGAAAATAAAAAAAATAGAACATGCAAATGAAAATGGATTGCTCCTTAGCTCATCTGGAGTGGTGCTGGAGGTTAACGAAAGGGGGGGAAACTTTTACAAAACTTTTAGGGATCTAGTGGAATGATTGTATAGACGTTCTTTCCACTTACAATCCAAAAATATATCCAATGATTCCAAGAATTTTTTTTATTTAAACTACAGGAAGAAGTTTGAGAGAATTGGTCAATAAGACATGTCATACTTTTAATAGCAAAAAAGTACACCACCAAAAAGAAGAATTGAAAAAGTAATATTTCTTTAAATGTTTTTCTAGAATTATATGTATATATTACTACAAAACAATCATTAATAAATACCACTTTTTTTATATTTAGTTTTCATATATCAACATAAAAATTAAACATTTTATTATCATGTTACTTTTTCAGGAAGATTATGAAAATATCAAAGGATGAACGAGTTGATATCAGAAATATGCCAGTAGGAATGTCCAAAAAGGTGTACAAGGAGATGGTCAAATAAATTGACATAATTGCATCGCATGAGGAGACATATCAACAACGACGTGCTTCAAATGTAATATGTAATCATTGAATATTTCGATTAAGTACAATAAATAAATAATTAAATCGTTAAATATTAATTTTCAAGTATTTTCTTGTAGAAAAGAAAAGAAAATGGAACCCATTCAACACATAAAATAGGACGACAAGGAAGAAAAGGGCTGATATCTAAGTTTATGAATAGTTTTTACTTCCTTATAACAACTTAACTAGATTTCATTTTTGTATCTTTTAAGTTGTTTTATAGCAATCATGATTGAATGTCTTCAAACAGGTGCTCACATACAAATAAGAACCAAAAGAATTTATTACCATTGGGTTAAATATGGGTTGTCAGTATATGTTGGCACATCAGAAATTAATTGTGGAATTTTTAAGTATCTATCTTGTTTTACTTAGCTCCATCTATAATTAATAGAACAAAAAAATCTCTTATATTACATCTATGATTTGTTATTGGGTATAAAACTTGCAGGAAATAAAGTATGGAATTGCGCCAACAAAAGAATTGTTGAAATAAGGAATGGAATTTGGTTTTGAAAGAATGTGTATAGTTCACGAGTCAATTCTTGCTATGGTACATTTATTTTCGATTTACATTGATATATATTACTTAATATTGTAATTTTCATTATTCTCACCAATGTAAATACACTCATTACACTTTACTCTATGTTTGTAGATGGAACTTGAAGAAGAAGAAAACAGTCAACACAATGAACAAAACATTCCTCCAAATAACCCAAGTCATGGAAGTAGCTCGATTCGTGACAACAGTTCCAACGAAGAATGATGATCAATATGTTTGGATATCAAAGCAAGGCATTGTATTTTTTGAAATACGTGTCTGTGAAATTAGACATTTTGTTTAATGTAATGGACATAGTGTCCCAATTGAAAGACAAAGGGTTACCAATAACTTTCCCATTTTGTATGACAAAGAGTCTCTTATTCATATATATATATAATAAAACACGTTTTAATTTATTCTATTGTGTTCTCCATTGTTGCTGTGAAATGTTACACCACTGATTAAGTATATGGATGATTAAATATTATAATGAAGAGATGTGAAATATGATGATATAACAAATTCATCCAAACATCACATTCAAATGCACTAATAAAACTTTAATTGATATGAATACTATTATAAGATATGTGTCGACTTTTGATGAATAATGAATTTTAAAAAATCACAATAATTGCACTGTCACGGGTGATGTTTCTAAAAAATAGAAAATGAACATGATGCGTGTGTATGATATTGTGTATAAGTGCATTGCTATGACCTATGAGCACCGCACCAAATACCCATACCAATTAGAACACTCGGTGCACTTTATCGACGACTACAATCCAAGCAGATAGGCGTTTCATGCACCGGTATGGTTTGCTTTTAACGCACCAGTGTGTTTTTACACCTTAACGAACCAGGGCGTGTACACAACCCATACACACCGGGAGGATATAAGGTGCATGCATTGTTTGCATTAAATGCCTCAGTACTTTACAACTATAATCTGAATAATAGTGGTGCATGCACCTTCTATCAGCTAGGTGCATATTTTTTGGTGACACACACCAGGACGTTGCGTATGTAAACGCCCCAGGGCTTTAGAAATTTGTTTTCCATCCCGGTGCTTGGTATTTTTATAGCATCGGTGTGTACTGTTTCAAATGCACCAGTGCATTCACACATGAACCACACACCGATATGAAAAAACATCCATAAAATCCTTTGGTCACAAATTTTTTTTTAGTTGTGTGAAGTTCTATTAGGAGCCTCGTCAAAACATTCGTTACTAAAAACAGATGTTGTAGCAAATGTTTTTTTGACAATTTTGGTCAATTTTTTAACACTAAACACTTCCTTTATAACCTTCGCTAGAGAGTCTTTTCCTTGTAGTGTAAAATAAAAGATCCAAGTACATTGTTAAATTAATGAAACACTAGCCCCAATAGTGGAACATGAATCTACCACTTGCTTCTCCAAAGAATGATCTTCTCCCATGTGCACAACTAGAGAAGCCAATGCAAATTCTCTAGTCCTAGCCCTTTGCTTGAGTTATGAGGGATTATTTATAACAAATGATAATGACCCTTTGGTTTCCTCATGACTCTTTGACTTCTACAACCTATGGAATTCTATGTGATTCTTAATATTACACATATGTCTCTTGGAATTCTTTTACATTGAATTTATTATTCATAAAGGACAAATTACATGCAAAATGGTGGTTATATAGGACAAAACTATAGTAAGAAAAAACTTATTCATGTAGGAGGAAAATAAAAATCTATGGCTTAAGAGTGAAGCTCATTAGTGATGTATGAGTGCCATGCTTTGAACTCCACTTCAATAACTTTGACCCTCACTAAAAAATCTACAACGTATCATATCTTCAATGTTCACCTCCAATGAATCTGATAATATAGATTTGGATTTTGACTGTATCCTACTCCACAACATGGATAACTTCATGTGAATTTGGGTTGGCCCAATATCATACTATAAAATAGAATTCTTGGTCACCTCCAAGACTTCTTGATCTATAGCTTGCTTGATATTTTCAATGAACTCTTTTAACTCATGCATTATGACATCCTTATTCCTTATTTCTCCAAATGTGGAAATAGAAGGTATTTTATGTTTCTGTGGCAGGGACTTTAAGCTATTGTGCAGTTAAATGTAAGAATCTATGGTGTTTTTCACCAGTTCACCGAGGTGGTTTTAGTTATAAGTGTGTAGCCTTAACTGTGCCATATCTACCTCGACCGCCAATATTTCTTTCTTGACCAACCACTCCCGAATGTTAAGATATTTGATGCCCCAATCCTGCATTCGATCGATGGTTGTGCCTGTAACCTTCAGGATTTCTTGAGACCTTTTCTAAATTTTCAACAAGGGGCGCCATCAATTAATGCAAAAGAATCATCTCAATGTACAACTGTTTCATGGTGTCTTCCATCACCTTTAATTCTTAAATTATGGCCAACCGTAGATTTTCCATGATGATATTGGTAGAAGAAAACTATTGATTTTCTGCGATGATATGAGCAACTTTTTGTTTTGTTGTAATATTACCAATTAGTCCTAAGCTAATTTGAATATTCATTTTTGTTTTCTTTCATTGTTTAAAGAATAAAAGTGTAAAGGAGGTCCATAATACTCCTTAACAGTGAATAAATCAATGCCAAATGTAAAAATGCTAAATCTTGGTTGTTTAAACAAGCACCCTTAGGTGTGAAAGGGGTTGGATATTTTGACTGGGTCAACCATGACCAAATATATAGCACTGTCTTGGAGGAGTGGCCATCAATGAGGCACAACACAGTTTTAGATGGAGATGGCTTGTGTGAAAGAAGTGATTTAATTGAAGGTGGCTTAGGGTTTACAAGCTCTTAACTTATAAAGTTTGGTTGTCTTTGAAATTTGCAGCAAGTGGAGGCTAGATCTACTCAGATCTAGATCATTTCAGTGCCCTTTTTCAGTGGAGGAGGCTTCTGCTCCATTGGAAGGAGAGTATTGGAGTGCTTGGGCTTCATTTTCTCATCTTGGCATGTGGCCAACCCTGATCTAAACCCTACAGTGCAGTTTCCCTACAGTGCAGTTTTGCTTCCAAATCTGCATTATTCCTATAGGTGTTGTTGCAAGGTGATTTGGCATACCATTTGTAGAGTTGGTTTTCAAGTGTTGGGGATTTTCCCTTCACTTTGGAGATCCATTGGAGGAGATCTATATATTTTTCATATCAGATCTAATCTGCATACATCTAAGTACTTCTGAATATCTGAATATTTTTTCAAATCTGCAAACTTAGATCTCAGATCTACTTCATGTACATGGTGTAACGCTGAAAACCCAAAGGGGATTTTGAAGAAGAGCCAATATAGTGTATGGATTTGTTATAGATCTGAATTTTCATGCAATTATTTTCTCTAGCTCTAAAGTGTAGTCAGCAGCGATTGTAGCCTAACAAAAGAACGTTGTCAAGGCATTTCCAGTCTATATGTATGGTTGCAACACCTCTTTTTGAGGATTTTCTTCTATTGGAGTCTTGTATTTCCAGTTATGCTTCTTATGGGCCACATTTTACATCTATTTTGCTGTTGTAAATACATTTGAAAGGTATCCATATTGGCCCCCTGCTTTGCTTTAGATGAAATGCGTTATTTTCCTGCATATCTATCTTGTATTGCTGCATTCCCCATTTGGGAATATTATAGTGGTATCAGAGCATCATCTTGGCACAGCCTATGCTTTCTAAGAAGCCAATATGTCTTCTGAAGAAGAGGAGCCTCTTACTGACAGAGAGAAGAGGTATCTAAATATAAGACAAAAGAAAATTGATTACACCAATGACAATGAAGACAAGGGTAAAGCCCCTGTATCTGGAAGTGAAGAAGAAGAAAAGGATTCTCCTAAGATCCTTTTGAGAGCCATGCAAGATCTTGCTAGAGAGATCAAAGAGATGAGAATGGATAGAATCAAAGAATACCCTAAAGGATTCCATCTTAGAGAAGGATCTGGCATATCTCGCCACTAGAATAATCAACCAGTGCATCAGCCACAAGTTTCCCTACGCTCTACCATGCCCACCTTTTTGGGTGTGGGAAATGAAGGGTTTCAAGAGCATGAATCCCTTGAAAGCTATTTTGAAGAATACGAGTCTCAAAATCAGAGATTCAAATATCACTTGATTTTTCAGGAGTTTTGTCACATTAAGGAAAAAATAAGACCAGGGCATCATCATAGAGGTGTTGGATTCATTGAGAATCATGATCAACACCACACTATGGGCAGATTATTTTTACCCAACTTTGATGGGTCATCCAAGTGTTCTTCCAAATATTGGGTAGAAAAACTTGACATCTACTTTCAGTTGAACAAGGTTCCAGAGATGGAGGCTATCAAGATTGCAGCACTGCACCTTGAAGGTGAAGCACATGACTAGTGGTTCCATGGCTTGTCTACATTGGGTCATGCCAATGTGACTGCTTATTCAAAGTTCACTATAAGGCTAGTGGAAAGATTTGATAGAAGAGATCCAGAGGCACCATTCATGAGCCTTGTAAATTTGAAACAATCAGGTAACACAGAAGCTTACATTTCTGAATTTTTAAGATTATCTGTTATGGTTCCTGATTTGTCTACAACAAGAAGGGTGTACATGTTTATTGATGGTTTAGATGAACTTATTCATGGGTTGGTTAAGTCTACCAAGCCCACTACCTTGCATGATGCTATTGAAAGGGCTAGAGACCTTCAAGATGCCTTGCCAAAAGGAAAGGAAAATTTCCAGCACAAGCCCTCTTTTCCTTCAAAGGGAAAGGAAGAAAAAGCTGCTCCTTCAAAGGAGAGCTCATACACGAAGCCTCTTGATGATGAAGTCTAGAGAGATCTAAGAAGAAGGAAGCTATGCTTCAATTTCCAAGAATCATGGGCACTTGGACATAGATGTGTTGTTGGAAAATCACATTACATAGAGGTCTTCTCAGATGATGAGGAGGAAGAAGAAGATGAACCAAGAAGAGGTCACAACGCTGAAAATGCAGGAGGAGAGCCAACACCATCAGGAGATGGAAATAGAGATTTTTCTCCTATTGGATGGGCTCTTGCATCTTTGAGAGGAGTACCTAAGTACTTGACCTTAAGAGTTCAAGGTTCCATCTTGAATCAGATGGTTTCTATGTTGATTGATAGTGGGGCTACCCACAATTTCATTGATGCCGATCTAGTGCAAAGGAGGGAAATACACACTGATACTTTTGAGGGATTCTCTGTATTGGTCCCAGGAGATAGAAAAATGCAATGCATGCATTATGTCCCATCACTTTCAGTCACCATGGGCACATATACATTGGTTTATCACTTCTTTGTGGTTGACATACCTGGCACCAATGTGATTTTGGGTGTTCAATGGTTGATTACATTGGGGAAAGTCACCACCAATTGGGGGGCTTTGCAAATGGAATGGGTGGACAAGAAGAGTGGTGAAACTCAAATGATCAAGGGCATGCATACATATCCCTCACATACCACTTCCACACAAAAAACAAAGATGGATTTTCACAGTGGAAGCAAGGACCTTACAGTCCCATCTATTATGCTCATGATATTTCTGCATGGGACACTATTATCTAGTGGAAAACCACCTGAGAGGCCACCTGATTCAGATTTTGTGGGAGATATCTCACAACATTATGCTCCAAGCTTAGATCAAGGAGGTATGGGAGCATTGGAAGACAATGATACAACATTTGGAGTCTTGGGTAGGCCTAAGGAGGAGGGAGATCTTATCCCAACATCATCATTACCCACTCGCATTTCTGATTCTGCGTTGTGGGAGGGGAAGAATGGAAGGAATGGCCTTCCAACTTATACCTTTTTCATGGGAGATGTCAAGGAGGAGTTCAATCACATGAAAGACATTTCAGTTGATGGATCATCCACATTTTCATTGTTGGGGAGATTGGATCCATATTGGAAATCCCAACTGTTGGTGGATTATTCCAAGGATCTTTACACTTGCATGATAATTTATGACCAGCTGCATGAATAGGGCTATTTAGTCCAAGGAGGAGTAATCTATCATCATGGTAGGATATTCTTGTCTAGAGCCTCCAAGCTCAAGGAGAAGTTTCTACAAAGAGCTTATGAAGAGTTCTGTTTCAGCCAAACATATTCCATGAGGATCTACAACATCATCATGAGAAACTTTGATTGGGAAGGCTTTGGAGGAGAACTACATCAGCATTTTCAAGAATGCATGAACCATTTGGAGTTGGGGCAGCAACATGACTCTATGAAAGAGTTATTTCAGCCATCTCTCCCTTCTTTTGATAGAGGAGAAAGATCTATGCACCACTCCACTTGTACAAGGAGGATTGTAGGTGAAGAACATACTCATGTAAATCCTATTTTATTTTATGATTGTATTTATTCTTTTACCATGTATATGCAGGCCATGAATCCAAGGAGGAGTGTTGTACCTAAAAATATTCATGGACAACTTTGGGCCACAAAAAATTCTGAACTTGGCCACTCCGTTGAAGGAGAAAGGGAGATTTTGTTTCATGATGGGTGCACTCCTAAGGCACCAGCCATGGTGAGATGACATGGGCAGCAAGTAAGTCGTGGGGAAACCACTTACCACATCTTGATCTGATGCAGGCAGGAGATGCACAGCGCTGGTTCCACATGTGGGACTATGACCCACCTCCATATCCACAAATTTCTGTTTATATGTATGTTTTTTTGATCCCATACATTGATGACATACTTGTACTTTTTATGGGAATGTATGGAGGGAGGATGGGAGGTATGTATGTACCTGATGGGATGGAGACTCTCTATGTGTCTTATGCTACATGTTTTAGGGAAAGCATTGGGCCAGCAATGTTTGTTTCATTTGAGCTATTGTCTCATTATGGGATGGACTATTTACATCTCATGAGAACTTTGGAGGAGCAATTCATGGGGGGATGGATTGGAGAACACTCAACTTATGGAGGAAGCTTATCACATGTTGGTGTCACCAATGGAGGATCAGAAGATTTGCAGCACTCACCTTGTTAGTTTCTTGAGGACAAGCAACATTTGGGAGGGGAGGACTGTAATATTCCCAATTAGTCCTAAGCTAATTGGAATATTCATTTTTGTTTTCTTTCCATGTTTAAAGAATAAAAGTGTAAAGGAGGTCCATAATACTCCTAAACAGTGAATAAATCAATGACAAATGTAAAAAGGCTAAATCTTGGTTGTTTAAACAAGCACCTTTAGGTGTGAAAGGGGCTGGATATTTTGACTAGGTCAACCATGACCAAATCTACAACGTTGTCTTGGAGGAGTGGCCATCAATGAGGCACAACGCAGTTTTAGATGGAGATGGCTTGTGTGAAAGAAGTGATTTCATTGAAGGTGGCTTAGGGTTTACAAGCTCTTAACTTATAAAATGAAGAGGATGGAAGCATGAGAAGGATGTTGATGATATTGTATTTTCTGAATATATTGTCTATTTAGACATATCTCATTCTCTTGTATTTTAGCTGAGAATAATGTTGTTTAGCATTGGGTGTTCCTGATTGGGAATCCCAACTCTTCCCATTTAGTAGCTCTTGGGAGAGTCTTGTATTTCATAGTCCACTATCTGGCTTGAGGCCAAGCTTCTTCTTCCAACTAAAACATAGATCCTGTTCAGGGTTTGGTTTTATTTAAAAGCTGTAGCAAGTGGAGGCTAGATCTACTCAAATCTAGATCATTTCGGTGCCCTTTTTCAGTGGAGGAGGCTTCTAGTCAATTGGGAGGAGAGTATTGGAGTGCTTGGGTTTCATTTTCTCATCTTGGCATGTGGCCAACCATGATATAAACCCTACAGCGAAGTTTTCTTCCATATCTGCATTATTCCTGTAGGTGTTGTTGCAGGGTGATTTGGCATACCATTTGTATAGTTTGTTTTCAAGTGTTGGGGATCTACCCTTCACTTTGGAGATCCATTGGAGGAGATCTATATATTGTTCATATCATATCTGATCTGCATACTTCTGAATACTTATGAATATCTGAATATTTCTGCAGATCTGCAAACTTAGATCTCAGATCTACTTCATGTACATGGTGTAATGCTGAAAACCCCAAGGGGATTTTGAAGAAGAGCCAATATAGTGTATGGATTTGTTATAGATCTGAATTTTCATGCACTTATTTGCTCTAGATCTGAAGTGTAATCAACAGTTGTTGCAGCCTAATAAAATAATTTTTTTAAGGCATTTACAGTCTATATGTATGGTTGTAGCACCTCTTTTTAAGGATTTTCTTCTATTTGAGTCTTGTATTTCCAATTATGCTTCTTATGGGCCACATTGTACATCTATTTTGTTGTTGTAAATACATTTGAAAGGTCTCCATCTTGGCCCCATACTTTGATTTAGATGAACTGCGTTATTTTCTTGCATATATGTCTTGTATTGCTGCATTCCCCATTTGGGAATATTACATTTGCGGCATCTAAAAACTTTCACAATTGTTCATTTTGACTCAGGAGATACTCTTTGTTATCATGTGTTGTTGTCGCAAAGGCCACATTTTCTACAATGACAACTTGAGGATTCCTCCTGGTGTTGGATGCTATCACCCTTTTTGTGGCTATGGAGACATGATGAACAGTGTCATTGGGAAAATACCTTCGTCTCTCCTGTACAATCCTCTTATCAGTTGGTCCGAGGTAAATTTGGATATATCCATAACCCTCTCATCAGGTGGAGGAAAAATTCCCATCTCGCTAAATGGAAGAAGGCCACCAATGAGAGGAGGTTCTAATTGAGTGTTGGAATATTTTTCAATTGGTTCAATATTGTCCTCCTCCTTTAGCTCTGCTTCCATGTCACGGGCCATTTGTTCTTCCTCCATTTTCTGTGCGTCTTCTTCCTCATGTTTGTTCTTCATGTCTTCTTCGGGAAACCACTTTTTTTGTTCCACTTCCTTTGCTCTTTTCCTTTCTTCCTCTGCTTTCTAATTTTGTAATATTTCTTCTTATTGTTTCCTTTGTATCTCCTCTGATTTTCTCTTCTTTAATTCTTCTTTCTTCTTCAACAAGTCATCTTTCCTCTTCTTCTCTTTTTCTTATTTATGTTTGTGCTCATCCTCTCTTTTATGTTATTCTTCTTGCTAATTTTATCCTCCTCTTCCCTTTGCTTCCTTTGTTTCTCCGCCTCTATTTCACCTTTGCAAAATGGATCAACCTTGAATTTTTTGCTTCTTTCTACTATTGGATCATGTTTTAGCCTCTTCCAGGATGATACAATGCCAACTTGGGTAGTCACTTCCGGTTGAATCTCCTTCATCTATATATCTAGTACCTTAATAACATGATAGGTTTCTGCCTTATTTCCTAGAAAATCCTTTTGCAATGCTTATTGGACCTTCTAGTGAGACCTATAGATCTCTAGAATGAGGTTGAATTTTCCCCCGTGAATCACTAGAAATTAAAGGGACTACAGATCTCTGAGGGTTTTAGTGGACAAGTCCCTGGACTGCATTACAATTTTCAATTATTGAATACACAGGGAGAGGGTATGTAACATCCCTGGTAAAAATACATGTAAAACATATATAAGACCATGGTGGTTGGGACACGTATTCCAAGTTGAATAGAGGGAAAAACATTCTAGCGGGTGTTCACTTTCGTTTATTATGGATAAGGAAATTGGAAAAGGAAATGGGAAAGACATTGGAAATGCATGAGGCATTAATTGGCATTTTA
The DNA here is from genome assembly GCA_034641835.2 of Pinus albicaulis. Taxonomy (NCBI): domain Eukaryota; kingdom Viridiplantae; phylum Streptophyta; class Pinopsida; order Pinales; family Pinaceae; genus Pinus; species Pinus albicaulis. The sequence goes on along the minus strand of CM076572.1, from coordinate 1,207,051,189 downwards.
TTTATGAAAATAATGGAAAATAAGAGAAAAGGAAGGTGAAAGGTCATAGGTTGTATGTGAGGAGGAAAATGAAGGAAAATAATGGAAAATGAATAAAATAGAGGCCTCGTTGATAAAAAAGGCTTCTAAAGATCAGTTGGTAGGATTTTTTGGTCATATAGTTTTGGATCTCTCATTTCTCTCTCTCTCTCTCTCTCTCTCTCTCTCTCTCTCTCTCTCATACTCTTGGATACACATATTTTTCTTCAAGAGTGTGCCATACTTGGCCGTGATTTGGAGCAAGAAGACAAAGGAAGAGCATGAAAGCACAAGCAAACATCGAGATCAACAACTACAATGGGATTTGATTAAAAGTATCGAGTTGCATGTAACTTTTCCTCACTAGTTTTGGCATGCATGGTGTATGCATGTCGATTTTCCTAGCCTTGCCATTTATTTGATATCCATAGTGTTGTGGGTTTATTCCTGCATTGATTGTTTCTAGTTGGTTCTGATGATTCCTTTAGATATTGGGTTGAGTTATTAGTTCTTGGAGCCTTGGTTGGAAAAAATCTCTAGAACCTGATGGACAATTGTTGGGTTGAATTACTAGTCCTGGAGCCTTGTTTGGACAAACACTGTGGAGCCCTAGGTGGGTTGAATTACTAGTCTTGGATCCTTGTTTGGACAAATGATTTGGAGCCCGGAAACAACTGGGGTTGAATTACTAGTCCTGGAGCCTTGGTTGGTGTTTAGCCTCGTATATGCCCATTTTTCCATCGCATAGTACCATTATTCATAACCTAAATTTTGACACACTTACACTCATTTCACATCATAATTCCATCATTTGTCTCCAAATCGCATCCTATGCGTCATCGTTAATTATCATTAGTTTTATTAGCTTTTCTATGATTATAAATGATTTAAGTCATTATTTACTAATGATGGTTTCACTAAGTTCATTATCCCAATATTTCTATTGCCGGAAGTCTCCACAAGTCAATTTTAACTAGTTACTGCATATTTGAGTACGAAATTGCTGTAGGTGAAAATATAAATTTTTTGATCAAATAAGGAAGAACCATGAAATTCTTACACGCGGGTTTTTTTTAGAGTACCCTTATTCATGTAACCCAGAAACCGTTTGGCAAAATTCGTCTTCGTGAAGGATTTATAGTCAGGGAAATTTTCCAATGCAATTTTAAGTACATATTTAGGCAAAATTCGGATTTGATTATTTTTAGCCACAACCACGATTTGGATAAGTTTCTTTGTGCTTAAAAAAAGGGGAATTAGCTCCTCTAGCTATGCAACCCAAACATCATCCAATTGAAGGCTCTCCAGAAGATTTTGATAGGGCATTTATTAGTTTGTTGTTATGTTTTATTGGGAAAATGGTTATGTTCAGTTTCATCAACAGCTCTATATAAAATCCAGAGCTCTACATGTACAGAGAGAGCTTATAATCATGTATGCAAAACATTGGGCTATCAAAGTACTGTTTATAATTTTCTCTATAATTGAAGACCGAATTCTGATTAATCAAGCATGATTATGGTTTGATCAAGATTGCTTTCAAGTTACAGATCGATTGTGAGTCTTTGCTTTGAATGTATTAAAATAATTATTCTACTGTAATATTTTCAAGCTTACCCAGGTGTGGCCGGGCCCACCATCATCTGGGAACAAAATTCTCTGTCAAATTATAGGTATTTAGATATATGTCAGTCGGTTACGTTCATTTTCATTCAGCGATTCATAAATTAGATTCATTTTATTGTAGCCGCTGTGTGATAGATGCCATTTAATCTCAGAGTTTTTATGATTGTTTCTAGATGGCATCCATAAATTAATAACGAAGGCAAAGAGTGTCGGACATGCATAGATGAATTTCCCAAACCTCATATGATTGCGTGAACCCATTGCGTAGAGCTATACTCTCTCTCTCAGGAAAAGAATAGAATCTTTGTTTGATTTCTAAGTTTAAAACAATTACATACATTATTTTATGGTGACAATTATGAGTGAACTATCCTTTGAATGCATTGAACAGTGTTGATTTGGTAAATAGTTAAAGTGTTTGATGCCTTATATCAATTTAAAAATTATGAGTGCTTGAAGAATTGCAATTTCATTTATGTAATTAGGACCGAAAATGATTGTTGTGTGATAGGTATTATTTTCTAGAGTGCATAAGTCGAATTGTGAATGTCGTAAGTAGAGATTGGTAGCATGTTTCAATTAGATGGGTAGTATTTAAATTATTGGTTTGGGATTTATAAGTCAAGCTTTGAGTAGGATGGTGTGATTTCTTTCCAGATTAGTGAAACTATTTAATAAAGGTTGATTTCATTAGATACAATAGTTTAATTGAGTATTGGGTAACTAGCTAATTTTTGTGATTTGCTTTAGAATAGAATTCAATAATAAAATAATTAGATCCTTGTTCCGTCATTACTTGAAGGTGTAATTCGTCTTTAGTATTTTCATTGAGTGAATAATTATTTAAAGATGTGTGGTTTGTTTTATTACTAAGGCGAGATAGTCAAGTCAGGTACAATGTTAGAAATAACATGATTTGCTTCAGTTGAATTTCTTCTAGGACATAGTTAATCCAATTTAGTAGCAAATAGTAATCAAGCTCAAACAATAGTGTAGATCTGACCTTTCAAGGAGTGAAGAGTTGAGTGCAATTGTTTGGATTTTATAGAATATTTTTTACGGTGTGTGGGAGTAATTAGATTTTCCAATTGTCTTGTTATTCCTTTAGTTGAGTTATGCTTTAGTTTGATGCTAAGGTAGCTTAAGATGAGTGCTATTTTTTATTCATTTTAGAGGAAGTGTGGTTAATATAAGTTTATAGTTGTTTTTTATTTGATTATTGATTCTGCCTTAGAAGGATTGCTTGCTAATTTAAAATAAGAAGATTGGATTGCAGACAGTTTATGAAGTAGAATAGTGTGGTTTGGCAAAGGCTACGTAAATTGATTTCTTTATAAACATTCTTTGTTTGAAATTTAAATAGGCCTCAGAGAACATAAATTGATCATAATTTTGTACTAAGAAATATTTATCAAGGAAACCTATACACTCTGCATTTCAACACTGAACCAAAAACACAGTACAAATCGTGTTTATGACTCCCGGATTGACAATTAAATATTAATAGGTTTAATTCACTAATTAAAACTATCAACAATTGGAACAAAAAATATGGATCCCTGGAGCATCTTGGATAGAAACCAATCCATGATGGTGTGATGTCTGATGATGAGGTGGAATCACTGGTTTAGGGTTGAGGTGGTTTGGCCTCTGGAATCCATGGATTGATTTTTTGGGTGTGGAGCTTGATTATCATCCTGATTTAGAGGTATTTGTTTCATTCAGAGGTATAACCTAGGAATAATTTACACCCCTCCACATGGGGGGGACTTGTCCCCCTATGGGGGTTCAGTGGGGACCATCCCCCCTAGTTGGGGGCTCCAAGGGCTAGCGTTAAACCCGACGGGGGTTTGGGGCATCGCAATCAAAGCTAAAAATAGATGTAAAATTTCCTTGTAAAATATTGTAATTTCGTAGTCAATTTGGGCCATTCATTAGGCAGATGATTTGATGGTAGAAGTTATGTTTAATTTATGGTTTTTTTTCCCTAGAATGCAACCCCTCAGTTCATGGGGGAATTTAATTGTGATTGTGTGTGTTCTGAGCGAGAAAGAGAAAGGGGGACTATGCAAGAGAGTAGAGGAAACTATAGTGGATCTATTGTAGGTCGTGTCTCTTCATTTTGCTGGATAATATAAAGGAAGGACTGGTTTTTTCTCTGTGGAAGTAGCCCAAGTTGGGTGAACCACATATATCTATGTCTCCCTTGTTTGATATGTTTTATGTGTTTGTATTTCTGCGATTTTTATGTGTTCCATTTCTATATAATATATACTTTTCGAACATGATTAGGATTTATGTGTTTGATCATATCCTACATTCATGTTTGGAATATGGAACAGGGGTGATTGGATGAAGTGAGACTTGGCTTAGCCAATCTATGGTCGAGTGGAATGTGGAAGTCCCATCTCCGGTTGGTTTTTACATTCAGTAATGAAGAGATAATTCCTTTGGTATTTCGTATGAAAATTTTCTGGTTTCTATGTGGATTTTATTGTTGTTGTATCCATGGTAATTCTGTTGTTATTGTGCTGGTTATAAGCATGTATTTGATGAGTGATGATGTATGGCTCTATCTATGTTTTTACTTGTAATTGAATGTACAATGTATCTATGGTCAAATATATTGTATTGTAGCTAATCATTTAAGGGAGAAATGCTTAAATATGTTATTTACACCTATAGATTCAGTGTTTGTGACATATTTGACAAAATGCATGTCATGTATAGGAGGGGTCTAAATGAGTTATTTTTTATGTGATTTCTTTTGTATCATTTTTATAATGTTATTTATCATCCCCTAAGTTTTCATGAAGTTATGGGCAGTGACCAAGGCTCTTGGCCTAAAAAGGTGGCTCAAATCTCAGAGTTGAAGGCACAAAAATGGGCATTTGTGGCCCTAGCCACAACCATGCAATGTTGTGCCTGGGGTTATAGCCTCCAGGCTGCAGGCATGCAGTATTATGCCTGCGGCTATGGCTCAAAAGGGTCAAATTATCAGTATGACCCAGGGGTAAGAAACCTGAAGGGTTGGGTTGTCTCTTGGGGTTTTTTTTGATGTTGTACAAGGTATTTTGATATGATTTCCATCAGCTCCACTTCCTTAAGGTCACCTAAGAGGTTGAATCTCGTTATAGTACCTTCTTGTCACATGTTTTTCCCCGGTTAGCCGATTAATTGGGTAGATGTGGGAGGAGGGTGTTACAGAGTGGTATCGGACTGGATGGGAAGTGTGTTGATCATGCATTTATGTTGATTTCATATGTTTTTAGTATGCTTGTGGTCTATATGTGCTTGTTGCATCCGTGTTGTGTTGGACATGGTGGTAGTGGTGTCACCATGGAAGTGTTGATGGTGTTGTCATGAGTGTATGACTGGCTATGTGTTTCTCATGCTTGTGTATTGTTCGTGCACACTTGCTTACATATTGTTACATATCATACATACATTGCTTGCTTATGCTAGGGTTACATATTGGTCATTCTTCGGTGTTATTCCTGTATGATTTCTTGTGCGACGTCATATGTTGAACATGCATTGGTTGTTCATTATTGGTTATACATGTCAAGTGGGTGCATATGGTCAATTTTGCATTGGTTTGATTGAGGTTGTTGTGCATAAGGTCATTGTATGCAAGTAGGTCATCATGATGGGTCATTGTATGAAATTAGGTCATCATGATGATGTTATGATGCTAATTTGTTGGTTGATATAGAGTAGGAGATGTAGATCATTAAATTGAAGTTGCAACAATGGATTGTGGGGTAATATCAGATCATCATACAAGTGTGCATTTTTGGCATGCAGGTATGTGATTCATGGTTATTGTAAGCATTAGGGTTACTTATATGTTTGTCATTCTATTATTATTATGGTTACATATATGATAAATGCTAGTTGATAAACGTAGTCATATGCATTATGGTTATGTGTATGTCCTTCATTCTATTGATGTTATGGTTACATGCACGATAGATGTTAGTTAAATAGTGTGATCATATGTACATGTGTTGGTTAGTTAGGCATGGTATTAACTTGATGAATATGTTATATGTTAACTTGTAGCTAGCTTAATGATTATGTTATATGTTGTTGATGAGAATATTATATGTTAACTTATTGTTGTTATATGTTAGTTAACTTGATGATTAGGGTTATAGAATTAATATCTTGTTGTTATATATATCATGCTAAATTGTATTGGCCTATGTAGATGGTTAGAGTTTTGACATTCAGTTATGAGTCGACTTCATTGTGATATTGTGTTGTACTAATCTAGGCTAACTCTGCATATGTGATTTTTATGCATGAATGACATTTTTTTATGAGTCTATGATGTTAACATGTTAGTTAGTTATTTTTATGGGTATCATGACCTTATTTATGTTGCATTGAGGTGTCGTGAAGTTATATTGTGCTAATCTAGATTGATTGCGCATACAATATAGCCTCCTCTAAGATAAATTAAGGTATGAGTTTTCTTATGTCATATACTTTGTATTTGAATGTTTGATTATGTCGTTTATTTGGTGTTTAAGTGATTTGGTGTCTATTACATCATCTAGTTGATTTATTTAACACGTTACCTTTATAGTTCGTTTGAATGTTTGATTAATTGCATGATATGAGTATGTGTCTGTAAGATTTCATGAAGGAATGATCTTGTTTTAAGATGGTTGTGATAACACATATGTGCTGAGATATCTAGTATATACTTAAGTATAAGTAGGTGATAGTTGTATCATTATGCATTATGATCGATAAATGTGAGTTGATTGTTGATTATGACATGGTTGTTACTCTTGGTAAAATTTGATTTCGAATTGATAGATATGTTGCACCGATGTTTGGTACATATGGACGACATGCATGTTCAGTTATAGGTCAACATGATTGGTACAACAAGGTAAGGTAACTAGTATATTGTTATATTTCTTTATGTGCTGAAAGTTGTTTGGTTATGCTAGTATAATGCAGGGATTGCATGGAAAAAGAGACTGCCATGAACCCTTGGAGAAGGATTATGTTGAGTTTTCCTTTGGAAGCACTAGGGACCCATTGGATTGAGTCATGTTGTTTGTGGCTAGTCATGTGCTTTTGGTATTTTGTGATTTGTTGACCTTGATTTGTAGTTTTTATATGTCCGGTGTAAGGACTTGCCACTTTGGATGCGATGTGATATTGATATTGGTTTTCATGGTTTTCTTCTTCTTGTTTCTTATTATTTTCCTTGTCTTTTATGTTTTGATAGTATTGGGAGTTGGTTGGGAAAGAGGAAAGTTAATGGAACTCGAGGAGAGCTTTGTGGTACCCAACAGGTAATGTAAGAGCCAAATGAATCTCGGTGCATGAGTAAGCGCAGTGGAAGGTAAGAATATGACAGTTGGTTGGACTGGTTGGGACCATTGTGGTAAATGGACGGTGGCAGTACATACATGAGAAAGGAAGCAAAAAAATAAACTAAATGGATCTGTGGTGTTAGATGCCTTGGCTATGTTGGGAACAGTTGTTCTCAATGTTGTGCCTGTTGTACACGAATAAAGGAAGTTTTCTTAACCTAGACCTTATGCTATCTATAAATTGTGTTGTGATCATGATTATGTTGATGTTTATATATGTATACATGTATGTATGTATGTATGTCATGTCTGATAGGGTCGTCATGGATCATGATTTTTTAATGTTAATGTTTACATGTATATATGTATGTATGTATGTCATTGTTTGACAAGATCATGATTGTTTCATGCTAATTATTATATATATATATATATATATATATATATATATATATATATATATATATATATATATATATATATATATATATATATATATATATATATATATATATCTATGTATCTATGTCAATGTATGATAGGTTTTTCAAGGATCATTCTTGTGGAGGAATGATTTCTTAAGCAAGTGAATGGCATGAATAGGTTCTTGGTCTTATGAGGATCCAAGTGGGAAGAGTAACCCTGATAGATCTATGAGGTCAATATCATGTGGACACGAATTGATATTATATGCTTGTACTAAGCCTATGTTTATGTTATGGAAAAGTAATGATGACATGTACATCAATGAAGTAAAAGTATTGGGATTTGCAACATGCTAGGATAATCATGGATAGTGGAAATACACTAGAAGCAGGGTTTCTTGTGGGGTCAGTGTGTGGTCTATGGATGTATAATGCTATTTTTGTGTGTATGTTTCGTGTGTTGTATATTCAGTGATTGTACCTATGGTGATGTGTACTGGTAACATATGTAGTGTTGTGTACATATGATGTTGTATGGATGTGTTGTATATGGTGTTGTGTGTATATTGCATATGCATTGCTAGATATAGATGGTGTTATATACATGTTGGATATGCAATGTTGTGTACATATTGTATTGTGCACATGTTGGATATGCGGCGTTGTGTGCATATAGTGTTGTGCATATGTTGGATATGCAGTGTTGTGTACATAGAGTGCTATGTAGATGTCGTATATGCAGTGATTTGTACATATGGTGTTGTGCACATGTTGTACATATGGTGCTATGTACATATGGTATTGTGTGCATAATTGTACATGTGGTGTTGTGTGCACATGGTGTTGTGTACATGTTTTACATGTGGTGTTGTGTGTAGGTGGTGTCGTGTACATGTCATGCATGTGGTGTGGTGTACATGTCGTGCATGTGGTGCTGTGTACATGTGGTATTGTGTACACATTGTATAGGTGGTGTGGTGTACATTTGGTGTTGTATACACATTGTGTAGGTGGTGTCATGTACATGTGATGTTATGCACACATTGTGTAGGTAGCGTTGTGTAAAGGTGGTACAGTGTACATGTTGTGCATATGGTGCTAGTATACATGTGGTAGTGTGTGCATGTCGTACATGCTATATTGTGGGCATGTGGTACTATATATGTGCATGAAGTAGCTGTGGTATTGAGACATGTGCATTTGTTGTGTTGTACTATGTATATGTGTATGTATTGTGTTGTATTGTACACCGGGTGTAGGTGTATGTGTTGTATGTCGGTGTAGGCGTATGTATTGTGTTGTATTGTACACTAGATGTAGGTGTATGTGTTGTATGTTGGTGTAGGTGTATGTATTTTTTTGTTTTGTATACCAGGTGTAGGTGTATGTGTCATACGTCGGCGTGGGTGTGTGTATTGTATGGTGTTGTATGTCATATGTGGATGTACGTGTTGTGATGTACACTATGTGTATGTGTATGTGATTGAAGAGAAGCAAAAACCTTGGGTGTTTGCCGGGTGTGTCAGTCGATCCGGTATGGGTACAAAAGAACAAATGCAGTAGTAAGGACATTTGAATAATAAGTATTGATGTTTATTTCAATTCTATTATGCATGTGATCTACGATTCTAACTTATGATGGTTACATGTGATTTATGATTATGGTTTATGATTATTTCATGCCATTCACGAATTTAATTTATGATGGTTGTGTTTTGAGCTAACCAGATGTGATATGTTTATACATGATGATTTGGTCAAAATGCTAGTTTGAATTGTTGTTACAGGAAGCAAACAGAATTACAAGTTTACCTTATTGACAAGCTACCAATGAGATATGATTTGAAGTTATTTCAATTTATTTTTAACATAAAGGAAATTATGTGCTTGGTAATGGAAATCATGTAATGCCTGGTTTGGGATGGTTGAAACCGACTGCAAGAACCCACACCAACAACAAAAGGAATTGAAACATTCAACAAGATTTTGGTAAAGAACTTCAGGAGTAGGCCATTGTGGGAAACTGGTACCCAATAGCATCCATTGATTACCATGAGCATGTTATGACCAGTATGATGGTTTTGAGACAGGGATATGCATTGATTTTTGTATCTTCCTATGTGAGGAAGCCTTGCCAAGAGATGGGCTGCGCGGGATGGGGGTGCCAGTGAAAATTGGAAGGTGTGTGACTGTATGGAAAGGGGTGAGTAGATTTCCTGAGGGACTATGTAGCAGAGAAGGGAAGGTTGGGGATGGATTTTGTTTTGTCATTAGCGTTACCAGATGGAATCAGATGCACATTGGGAGTGCGCCCTAGAACAATGAGCTGGTAACTATTCAATGAGGGTACAATAGTGCATGACTTTAGCATTGGACATTGGATGAAGAATTTGACTTTGATAGTGGATTCTAGACTTCCTGGAAAGGAGGTGAATCCTAAAATTACTTTGAGGGTGGAGGTGTGAGCCTTTGGATACCCTTGTTGCTGATATGGGCATTGTATCCTTTTATTTGTTGGTTAAGAAAATGTGTATATGTGAATATTATTGTAAATATTGTATCGAGTTGGTTTATAAAGCTCCACACATAGTATGGTTATTTTTTGGTTGAAGAAAAATTGATTTAAGTACATGTGGTTGTTATTGTAAATACCGTAGCAGGCTGTGTTATAAATCTCCAGTACACGATATGATTCTCATGATGATTTTTTATTTTGAGCAGGTTATTCATTGTAAATACTACAAAAAGCTATGTTAAAAAGCTCCATGCATAGTATGTTTCATTTTCAACGGTTTTCTGGTTTGTTGGTGTCATTGAACACTGAGGACGGTGTTCCCCCAAGGGGGAGGGTTCCGTAATAGCCCTGGTAAAAATCCATGTAAAACATATATAAGACCATGGTGGATGGGACACATATTCCAAGTTGAATGTTTGGTAGAACATCCTAGCAGGTGTTCACTTTGGTTTCCTATGGCTAAGGAAACTGGCAAAGACATTGGAAAGGCACGAGGCATTAAATAAAATTTCGTTTATGAAAATAATGGAAAATAGGAGAAAAGGAAGGTGAAAGGTCACATGTTGCATGTGAGGAGGAAATTGAAGGAAAACAATGGAAAATGAAGAAAATAGAGGCCTCATTGATAAAAATACTTCTGAGGATCAGTTGGTAGGATTTTTTGGTCAGTTCAGTTTTGGAGCTCTCATTTCTCTCTCTCTCTAACTCTTGGATACTTAGATTTTTCTTGGAGCACTCTTGGAGAGTGTGGCATACTTGGTGATTTGGAGCAAGAAGGAAAAGGAAGAGCATGAAAGCACAAATGGGCACCGGGATTAGCAACTACAATGGGATTTGATTGCAGGTATCGAGTTGCATGTATACTTTCCACACTATTTTTGGCATGCATGGTGTGTGCATGTGGATTTTCCTAGCCTTACCATTTCCTCGATAACCATGGTGTTGTGGGTTTATTCCATTAATTGTTTCTAGTTGGTTCTCATTATTCCTTTAGTTGTTGGGTTGAGTTATTATTTCTTGGAGCCTTGATTGGAAAAATTCTCTAGAGCTCGATGGGCATCTATTGCGTTGAGTTAGTAATCATGGAGAATTGGTTGGAAAAACACACTGGAGCCCTAGGTGCGTTGAGTTACTATTCCTGGAGCCTTGGTTGGACAAACGCTCTGGAGCCCAGAAACAATTATGTTGAGTTACTAGTCCAGGAGCCTTGGTTGGAACAAACACTCTGGAGCTCTGGAGCAGCTTGGATAGAGACCAATCCGTGATGGTTGTGATGTCTGACCATGAGGTGGAATCACTGGTTGAGGTTTGAGGTGGTTTGGCCTCTGGAAGCCCTATATTGATTATGATTTATGTGTTTGATGAGATCCCACATTCATGCTTGGAATATGGCACGGGGTTGATTGGCTAAAGTGAGACTTGGCTCAACCAATCTATGGTAGGGTGGAACATGGAAGTCCCATATCTGGTTGGTTTTTCCATTTAGTAATGAAGATCTCATTCCTTTGGTATTTGGTACGCAAATGTACTGGTTTCTATGTCTATTCTATTGTTGTGTATATATGGTATATCTATTGTTATTGTGCTGGTTATAAGCATGAATTTGATGAGTGATGAAGTATTTCTCTATCTATGTTTTTAAATGTAAATTAATTTACAATGTATTAATGGTAAAAAATATTGTATTGCAGCTAATTATGTAAGGGATAAATTCTTCTTAGTGATTCTCATATAAGTATGAGACCCCTATGCTTAAATATATTGTTTACACCTATACATTCAATTTTTCTAACATGTTTGACAAAATTCCTGTCATGGATAGGAGGGACCCAGATTATTTCTTGTTAATATGATAACTTTTGTATCATTTTTCTAATTTTATTTATCATCCCCTAAGTTTTCATGAGGTTATGGGAAGTGACCGAGCCTCTGGGCCTAAAAAGGTGGCTCAAATCCCAGAGTTGTAGACATAGAACTAGGAATTTGGGGCCCTAGTCGTAGACATGCGGTGTTGTGCTTGGGGATATAGCCTCCTGGCCACAAGAATGTAGTCTTATGCTTGTGTCTATGGCTCAAAAAGGTCAAATTGTCAGTATGACCCGAGGGTAAGAGGCTTGAAGGGATGGTTTACCTCCTAGGGATGTTGTTGATGTTGTACAAGGTCTTTCGATGTGTTTTCCATCGGTTCCACTTCCTTAAGGTCACCTAGGAGGTTGAATCTCGTTATAGTATCCTCTTGTCGCATGTTTAACCCGATTGGCTAGTTACTTGGGTAGATGTGGGAGGAGGGTGTTATAGGGTATGAATGGATAAGCCCCTAGTCTATATGGACAAGTCACTATTTGGGGCATGACTGAGAGGAGGTCTGGGATGATGTGTCCCAAAGGTTACGTTCCCGGAAGCCCACAAGAGGTTGCGCAAGAGAAATTTTGGGTTGACGAGGGAAGGGATAACTTGGCAAGGCTGGTAGCATGGAGTATGACGCAACCTAACCTGCTTAAACCCACATTTATGAAATGAAATGCATATTCTCATGCATATAACCAAAATGACCCCAAACAGTAGCACTCAATTTGCTCATTCTGAAGCTACTACATATGGTATAGCATGAAGCCACACATAATAAGCATATGAATACTCTTCACATGCATGCACTCCAAATAAATGGAAAATCTTATGCGGAATTAAATTCCTTCATCACAATTATGTTTCTAATTCCATAATTAAATATCCACTTTATGTAATTCATATCTACGAATTTGACTTTGGATAAAAACAAAAAGTGCCGATATATATATATATATATATATATATATCGGCACTTTTTGTTTTTATCCAAAGTCAAATTCGTAGATATGAATTATATATATATATATATATATATATATATAGGGCCCGCAGCTATAGTTAACACACCTCTTCCCGACGATTTATGCAACCATCCATCTGACGGTCTTCGCAATTTAATATGCATGATGGTTAAAGGTTTTCATTATATGCGAAATAGTCAGTTTTTGAGTGCAACGTGGCACCTCCAGACCCTTATCGCACTCCTTCAATAAATACAACTTACCATTTCTACTCCATGTGAATACCATTCATCTGCTTTGCAAAACTGTTTTCACTATTCCACTGTGCCATTAATTCCCGGTTCCAAATGCCTAACCTTCATTTCTATTGTTCCTTCTCTCCCAGTTCCATGCTAGAGTACGGGTTTTAATTACGATTATGCCAATTTGATCACGATAACCAGAGATATCTGTAATGATTTTGTCACTGTTTCATTGAATGATAACCAGAGATCTCTGTAACGCTTCTGTTGTTGTTTAATTGAATGGTCACATTGTTTAAATGATTCACCATTGATCCATTCTACACGTCCAAGTTTTTGTTGCACAATTCGATCAGGAACACCATCCCTCAAATAGATATCGTTGTTATTCTTTTAAAGCTTCTATTTCTCACTTGAATTCACATCTGATGCATATGGTTCCAAGTCTGATTTTTGGCTCTATATAATGTACTCAGAATATCAAATTGAAGTGTCATTTTCTCTTCTATGTCATTGATCCATTCAATGATCAATGACTGAGCTTAGCACACGCAAAATCATACAGATTCAACTATAAACATAAAATACAGTCATACAGACTTCTCGGCATTTTATGTTATATATGACTTATCGGAATTTTATGTTTATATATCCTCTGACTTCATTTGATTCTTCTCGCCTTTACGTAGTGCGAATTGGACCTCATTCTGAAAGGCCAAGTTGTTTTATTTTAGTGGCATCGATCCAGTCTGTGATCAATGATCAATCTTTGACATATGAAGTCCACACAGAATTTAAATTATAAAATGAATGTTCATCATCTTAGAACATGCAGTCTCATGAATTCATAAATCTTGTAGCTCAGATACACTATAACTTAATTTCCTTTGATTCTGTCGTTTTCACCTACACACATATATACTGTGCCAAACTCTGATTCATCACATGAAATTATGAATTGAATTTCTCAATGCATACTTAATACTCAGAAATAAAGTCTATATATATATAACCCAATATTTACACAAGTTCTTCTCTCTGCCCTAATTTTCTAATCACTGGCCTTTTCACCTATTCTCTGGCCCGTAGGCTTCACAATCCAAACCTTTTTTTTCTCTTCTAAATCCTAACTCTCTATATATTTTAATGCCTTGAGGCTTATCATTTTTATACAAAAGGTTTTGGAACCATTTTTGGTTTTAGATCCTCCATCTTCTCAACAAAATCCTGAATATCCTCTAAGTCCTCATTTGACTCAACTACTCCGTAAGGATCCTCTCTCATCCACAAAATTATGAAACCAATTCTAATTTAGGATTTACAATCCGTTCTCAAATCTCTCATTCCCTATGGAATCTCAAATATCCTAATTCTCTCATGTTCTCTTTCGAGAACATTTACAAAATTCCTCTCAATATTTAATTTATCCATATTCTAAATATCTCTCACTAAAATCACTCAAAATATTAACAATTACATTAATTTGTTACATAAGGATCCAAATTCTTAAAAAATACAAGACCCCCTATATATATTAAAATACAAAGAATTTTCTAAGCCTAATGCTCCTGCATCAGACTCCCAAGGCTAAAATAATCATGATCTCCCAATCATGTGCTTTTAATCTTTGTCTTCCTGGATCCCATACCTTATTCTGTAATTTGTCTTTTGTTACTATTGTTCTTTGTTTGTTTTCTCCAGGTCTCCACACTTTATGTTGCTTTGCTCCACTAGCTATGCTTTTACAGTCTGCTACTTTCTTCCTCTTGCTGCTGCTGCTTCTTTTATTTCTTGTTCTTGTCTTCTTTTAAGACACTTTCATCATTATCCTTCTTATCAGTTCAATTTCTTTGTCTGATATATCTTTTGAATGGTGATTAATTTCACTTATTTATTGCTGAAATTTTATTCTTACTTCCTTCCTTTCATCCTTACCCTCTTGTTTACTGTTGTCTTGCACATTTTTAGTTTCTGCCACATTGTCTTCCAAGAAAATCTTCTGCTTCTGTTTACTGCAACTGGTAACTTATTCCTGATTGTCACTTATGACAATTTCTTTGTCTTCTTTCTTCAGCAATTCCTTGGACTGGTACATAATCTGCCATTTACTGCTATCTCCTTCTCTTTGCTTTATTTTGTTGTTTTTGTCCTCTAACTCTTGCATCTTCACATTCTGCATTTATTCAAGCTCTTTCTCTTCCATAGCTACCTCTGCTTGCATGAAATGTTGGCTTTTCAATATTCTTTCCAGCACTCTAATGTCTTTGTTCCATGGATTAAATATTTCCACAAAATCTTCTTCCTCCTTCTTTACTTGGTTGTTCTTCTGCAGCAAATTTTCTACAGTATCTACAACAAAATCTACAAACATAAAACAATTTTTAAAATTAAAAACATAAGGCCTTTGTGCCTCTTCTTCCTCTGGCAATATTTTAGTATGCTGATCTTATTTTCCTTCCTCTGTCAATTCTTCAGTATGTTGATTCTTTAAAGAATTTTCAAGATTGTCAATTATTCTCTCCTCCACATTATCTGCTTTAAACATTTCTCTCTATCCTGGTTCATAATTATGAAATTCCTTTATTTTTAATCATACTGTCATACTCTGAGTTTTCCAGCAAATATTCCAACAATGAAATTTCTCTTTGACATTTCTTAAGTACTTCATCATCACTTACAATCCCTGCATTTTTACACACATTGTCAGTTTGGAAATTACATGGTTCAACAGTCTCAACTGTTGCTTCACATATCAGCTTTTCAGACTGAATCTCATCTCCTTCTTTCATAGGAAATTTTCCTTGTGATGTAACAACTTCAAATATCAATGCATTACTAAGTTCTTCTCGCTGCAATAAATCACTGATTTTCTCATTCAAGAGACATTCTTCATCATTACTCTCTTCTTCAGAGTATTTATCTTCTGAAAGATATTCTTCCATAATTTTTACAGTTTCAAAATATTTATCATCCTCTGCAAAACCTGTTATCACATCAAAATCATTAGTTACAAAAATACAAGGCTTTACATCCTCCTGTTGATCTGAACTTGCCCAAAAGTTTAGGAAATCATCAATAATTCCTTTTTCAGCAAGGTAAACTTCTTGTTGTCTTGAATTATCACAATAATTCATAAGATTTTTCCAATCTTCATCGTCACCCAGAATTTCACCCTATTCTCGTCTCCAAATGGAAACTTCCATTTCAAACTTTGTTTCTCTGAGTTTTTCTATCAACTGCTTCACTTGCCTCTGTTGTAGCTTTCTTTGTAATTTAGGCCACTTCACTGCCTTTTTTATTAAGACCCAATTTTGTCTTTGGTCTTCTTCTATCAGCATTCTTTACACATCAAATTCTTTTCTTATTTCGGCTATTTATTTTTCACACTCCTCTTGACTCATATGTTTCCTGCATATTTCTTTAACACCCTTCTTCTTCATCTTGTAGCTTTCTTCTGAACCTTGCACATGACTTTCCATAGTCATATCTTCTTCTGTGTGAGTTCCTACACCTGCAACCAATCAACTTCCTACTAAGTTAATTTTCTCACCAAGCTTCTCCTCTGCCTGGTCTTCAAGTTCTCTCCTTCTCAGAACTTGTATTGAGCAATCTTGCTCTCTTCGATGGTTTTTGCACTCACTTTAAGGTCTTGCTACAATTTATGAGAACTTTGAAAATTTCTTCCTACAGTCATACTGCTGCAATTTTGTGCCAACTTTCCACTCCTTTTAATCTGCTATGGTCTTACTCAGAACTCCTTTTATGACTATCAATAGTCATCTTCTTCTTTCCATCTCTTATGAGTTCATCACTCACTCCCTCACTATGAGCTATTCTAAGCCTCTGCAACAGCAAGTCCTTCCTGCTACCACTTACCTCACTAAGTTTTTCTCTGGACTTGGGCTTTTGGAAAGTATGGTTCTCTATCTCTGAAACCTCCTTGAGCTTTCCTCTGCTCCTTCTAGGCTTTAGCTCTTCTTCTCCCTTTAAGAACACAATTGTCCTTTTTATCCAATTTCTTCAAGGTTCTGCCACATTCTTCTTTCACTTAGAAACTCTTGCCAGTTTTCTTCATCACTGCTTCTTAAGGTTTGATCTTCCTTTGTTGAGATATCTGCAACCTGAATTCTGCAACCACAATATTCAAACCAGATTAAATAAAACACACTATCTCACTTCAAAATCTTTGCATGACCTTGTTCTCCCATTCATTTGTACTTTGATTGGACTGTTCCCATTTATTTCTGAAAATGTCTATTATACTTCAACTTCTGTGTATCTACTGCTTATCAGATTTAAAATCTGAAATCCTCTTACTTCCTCCATCACACATGCATTCTTTACAATTCTAATTTAATTAAAAAAAAACTTGAACCTTAAAAAGAGCTTTTTCTAGCTCTGATACCACATGGCATAGCCTAACCTGCTTAAACCCACATTTATGAAAGGAAATGCATATTCCCATGCGTATAACCAAAATAACCCCAAATAGTAGCACCCAGTTTCCTCATTTTGAAGCTACTACATATGGTACAACATGAAGCCGCACATAATAAGAATATGAATACTCTTCACATGCATGCGTTCAAAATAAATGGAAATTATTATGCGGAATTAAATTCCTTCATCACAATTATGTTTCTAATTCCATAATTAAATATCCACTTTATGTAATTCATATCTATGAATTTGAATTTGGAAAAGTGTCGATATATATATATATATATATATATATATATATATATATATATATATAGGGCCCACATCTATAGTTAACATACCTCTGCCAGACGACTTATGCAACCATCTATCCGATGGTAATCGAAATTTAATATGCATGATGGTTAAAGGTTTTCATGATATGCGAAATAGCCGATTTTTGAGTGCAACGTGGTACCTCCAGACCCTTATCGCACTCCTTCAATAAATAAAACTTACCATTTTTACTCCACACGAATACCATTCATCTGCTTTGCAAAACTATTTTCACTATTCCATTGTGCCATTAATTCCCGGTTCCAAACGCCTAACCTTTATTTATGTTGTTCTTTCTCTCCCAGTTCCATGCTAGAGTATGGGTTTTAATTACGATTATGCTAATTTGATCACGATAACCAGAGATCTCTGTAACGCTTCTACCATTGTTTCATTGAATGATAACCAAATATCTTTGTAACGCTTCTGCCGTTGTTTAATTGAATGGTCACATTGTTTAAATGATTCACCATCTATCCATTCTACACGTCCAAGTTTCTGTTGCAAAATTCAACCAAGAACACCATCCCTCAAATCGATATCATTGTTATTCTTTTAAAGCTTTTATTTCTCACTTGAATGCACATCTGATGCATATGGTTCCAAGTCCAATTTTTGGCTCTATATAATTTACTCAGAATATCGAATTGAAGTGTCATTTTCTCTTTTGTGTCATCGATCCATTTAGTGATCGATGACTGCGCTTAACACATGCAAACTCATACCGATTCAACTATAAACATAAAATACAGTCATACAGACTTCTGGGCATTTTATGTTATATATGACTTATCAGAATTTTATGTTTATATATCCTCTAACTTCATCCAATTATTCTTGCCTTTACGCAGTGTGAATTGGACATCATTCTGAAAGGCCAAGTTGTTTTATTTTAGTGGCATCGATCCATTCTCTGATCGATGCTCAATATTTGACATACACAATCCACACAGAATTCAAATTATAAAATGAATGTTCAACCTCTTAGAACACGCAGTCTCATGAATTAATAAATCTTGTAGCTCAGATACACAATAACTTAATTTCCTTTGATTCTGCCATTTTCACCTGCACACATATATATTGTGCCAAACTCTGATTCATCACATGAAATTATGAATTGAATTTCTCAATGCATACTTAATACTCAGAAAGAAATTATCTATATATATAACCCAATATTTACACAGGTTCTTCTCTCTGGCCTGATTTTCTAATCACTGGCCTTTTCACCTATTATTTGGCTCGTAGGCTTCACAATCCAAACCTTTTTTTTCTCTTCTAAATCATAACTCTCTATATATTTTAATGCCCTGAGGCTTATCATTTTTATACATAATATTCTGGAACCATTTTTGGTTTCAGATCCTCCATATTCTCAACAAAATCATGAATATCCTCTAAGTCCTCATTTGACTCAACTAATCCCTAAGGATCCTCTCTCATCCACAAAATTATGAAACCAATTCTAATTTAGGATTTACAATTAATTCTAAAATCTCTCATTCCCTATGGAATCTCAACTATTCTAATTCTCTCATGTTCACTTTCGAGAACATTTACAAAATTCCTTTCAATATTTAATTAATCCATATTCTAAATATCTCTCACTAAAATCACTCAAAATCTTAATAATTACATTAATTTGTTACGTAAGAATACAACTTCTTAAAAAATACAAGACCCCCTATATCTATTAAAATACAAAGTATTTTTTTATCCTAATGCTCCTACATCAGAGTAGGCCATGGATTGGCTGATGTAAGAGCCAATTACCTTGAAAAAATATTATCGAAACACGAGGAGGTTAAGGTGAGACCCTTTTAAATGGTAAATATCATGATAGTTAACAAGAATATTTCTATCTTAGAGCCCGTCTCCTAGAGGTAGAAAGGCATAGTGTTCCTGCAAGAGCCGGGATGACTCAACAATAGGCTGTTGTGGAAGGATAAAGGCCACCTGAGATGCCAAATAAGAGTAATATTATTTGGACTATCTGGAATCATTGATAGTGTAGAGGTGTGAACCAGTCAAGATGACATAAGCCTCGAGATCGGTATCGATAGTTCAATTATGGAACACATTTAAAAGACACGATGGCATACATGTGAGCCAAAAAGACTGTTCACTGGCACAAAGGTGAGACCACAGACAAGTCAACCCAAAAGGTATCCCCATTAGCCACTTGTGAAGGTGAAAAGCGAGAAAGGGTTGGGTACTAGAACCTAAGAAATGTGAATGTTTCCATCAACGGATGGTCTGTTAGTTGAATATATATATATTTATATATATATATGTGGGAACTATTACCACACCCAAGAAGGGTCCTGTGGAGGGGTTCCAAAGGGCAACTACTAGAAGGGGCAACTACTAGAGAAAGTGGAAACAATGGGACATAGACCCACTATCACCTCAGTCGATTTCCCTTGCACTTTATAAACTTTCAATGATGGGAGGAGTCCCAGTATATGGGATATCATCAAGAATTTTATATCAATGATAGAATTATAGTGATTTCAAGATCCCATTCATAGTATATACTCAAATGAAAAGAGTTTACTTACTTAAAAATCAAGGTGTGAGGCTTTCGAAGAAAGGCTTAAAGGGAAGCCTAGACCTAGGGATGAGGGATAATCCTTGATAAGGGAGGCCCTAGACCTAATATTCCTAGAATAAGAGGGTTTTTAAGATTATCCTTATGAGATTAGAGTGATAAAGGATGTGGGACCACAAAGAATCCCAAGTGGTCCCAAATAAGGTCAAAGTCTTAGGGTGAAACTTCAAACAAAAGGTCTTGACCAAGTAAGGGAGGATAAAAGGACCAGAGCAATTAGATTTGACTTGAAATTTTAATGCTGTGATCCTTGATGAAGCCACTAACCAATGAAACATAAGACCAAGAACAAAGTTGGAGCTAAGGCTTGGGATAATTGTGGTCCAATTTTCTAACCAAATGGATGGCTACAATGAATTTCATGTGATTCCCTAGGAGACACTAGGGTTAGGGGTTAGAAAACAAGAGAAGAGCTGAAAAAGGTATTCGTTGTGGTGATCACCAAGGATAGGATCAATGCCTATCCTATTGGGATAATGGAGTCAATGTGCTTTCAACCTTTGGAATGTTCGTACTCAATCAAGGAGTCCTCCAGCAACTTCATATAGCCCTAAAGGAGGCTACTAGGTTACCAAGGAATTTATACTTCTTTTTGTTGCAATTTGGTGACTTATAAAGGAAATTATAGAGATAATATACCCCTAGGAACATTCATTCACTATACTACATGTTAGGTCCCAGTAATTTGTCAGATTGGAAAGACCAAAAAGACAAGGGTAACATCAAACCAACTTTGGAGTCCTAGGACCTAGCCTTCCTGGACTCAAAGAGGGCTCTCTCTATATTTGTAAAAAGATATGACCTGATGGATTTAGGATGTTGATTTTGGGCTAGTTAAATTGATAGGGTTTGTTTGTTTTGTTTTGTTTGGTTGGGTTGCTTGTCAAGTAGAACAGATAGAGTTAGAGAGATTCAAACCATTGGGCTATGGGGTCTGTGAAAGGCTTGAAAAGTGCAACAATAAATCAAGGGTGTTTCATAGGGCAAGTTAACAAAGCCAAATGGATCTTAATAGCTTAGGTGAATTGAAACTAACATTAAATTATGAATTAAGTAGGTTTAAAGGGAAATTAAGAATCATTTAACATATACCATAACAAGAAGGGTTTTTAAGATCACTATGCTTAAGAGAGAATCAATGGATAGGGCGCACCATAAACTTCTTTGACCAGACTTCACCAAGTAAACTTTAAAACAACAATCCAACAAACCCTAGAGAGTAGGGAACTCCTAAATTCTCTAGTTATTTACCTTCAGAGAAAGAAAACATTCAAGATAACACATCAGTAATGATTAAAGAGCAGAAAACTCCTAAGTTTCTTCAATCAGACTATAAAGACCTTCAAAGTAACTAGTCAAGATGGACTAAAGGACAGGGCAAACCATAAACTTCTTCGGTCAAACCCTAATTAGTAAAATTCAAAGAAAAGGCCTTAAAAACAATGTTTTAAGCTACACCAAAGGACAGGGCATACCATAAAATTATTTGGCTTGACTCCATTAAATCATTTTCAAGGCAAACAAGCTAAGTGGAATCAAAGAGAAATTAAGAATTCTTCAATTAGACCTAGCAAAGGAAAACATCTAAACAACAGAAAGTAGACAAAATTAAGGTGCTTCTCAACAACATATCTTAATCCAAATTTTATACTTTGTCATAAGGGAAAGATGAAAAACATGGAAAACATAAGAAGGCAAGTACTAAATTAGAACAACATCACCATTAACCAGGTTCACGAATCCTATGAATATGCTTGCTCCATTGATGCTCAATCCAAGACAGTCACAAAATCCAAAACCAATTTCTTCACAACTCCAAGTCTATGTATATTGAACTAAAAAATAAACCAACAACATAATGAAGCTTACATGTAGTATTTAACTGAAAAATGATGAATTAAACCCTAGCTAGGGTTTTAGAAGTCATTAATTACATAATTAAGGAACTTTGACTTTTGAGACCATGCAAGGCCCAAGGAAAAAATATCTAAACTCATTTATGGAAAAAATAACATCTAACATAAATATTTGAGCTAATTTGGAGAAAATTTTGACTTTAAGGCCTCAAAATATCTTTTGAAATAACTCCTAGCAAGGGCACAGCTCCAAGGTACAGGGGTGCGGCGCCAAGTGAAGGGCGCAACGCCAAGACTGGAAAAATCACCTGTTTTGCAGCTGAGTTTTGGAGGTCGTCTCGGTGTCCAAACGAGCTCCATGATAGCTCATTAGAAAGCCTATCCTGTCTATTTTCCATATATGCCTTTAGTTGCTAGAATTTTGCCTATTTTATTGGTAAAAAAACCACTTTTCCCAAGACTGCTAAGGGCGCAACGCCAGTGCTGAAAAGAGGGCATGAAGGTGAATTTTTAGGTGGTTTTTGGCCCTTTTGAAGGACCAGTTTTTCTCCAAATGATCTGAAATTTTCTGAGGATGATTTCCTTGGCATGAGGAAAATGGAAAGGCAAGCCATTTTTCAATTGATTTCCCCAAAAAAGAGCGCAGCGCCAGTGGCACTGCCTGTTTGGCCCTTTTTTCTACTAGCCAACTCTCAAAAATCAAAATTGTGCAGAAGGTGCCAAAATTTCGAAATTAGCTTGTTGATCATGGTTGGGATGATTGGAGGGATACATCAGCAAGGATATCAAGATTTTCCTTCTCCTTTGCCTCAGTCAAGGCCTGAATCTTTGCAAGGGCTCGTTTAGCTTGGCCCTTGCAATCCTATTTCTCATGGCATAATGCTTTTCCATCTTCCTTTGCATGTCAGTGTCTCTCTTGGCCTTCTATAGTTGACCTTATAGGTGCAAGTTTTCCCTCTCAAGTTAATATTATCTATCATAGCTGATTTCCATGGTAAGTAGTTCACTTGGAGTGAGATGCTCTACCAATTCTGTCTCTTTCTCTCTTTCTCGGGCTAAGGCCTTCTTCAACCCAATTGTCCTTGGCCTCTTCCTAGGGAGTTGTTCTTCCTCATCTTCACTGTTATCAAAAGTGCCCAAGGTCTCATCTAGCATAACCTTGGCCTTTCCGGCATCTTTTTGAGCTCTAATTTCTCTGACCTCATTGATGTCTTGCTTTGTCTCTAACTGCTGGTTCTCTAGCTCAAGGTAGTTGATCACATTATTTTCCCTACCAATATTAGCATGTATCTCACTAATCTTGTCTTTCTTGCTCTTGAGCAGCATATTGGTGATCCTCTTCTCATCCTCATCCTCAAGGTAAATAAGTTGAAACTCTTGTTCAATTTCATGCTTGTTCTCCTCCTCAATAGTGATAGGTTCTATGACCTTTTCCTTACCCTTGTCAAGTTGATTTTTTGATGTAGAAGGATTGGCACCTTGCATCTCAAGTGCAGCAAAAACATGCATGTAGCCCCTTCGGTATGTCAAAGGAAAAGGCTCTAGGTCAATAAACCCAGTGTCATCTGTCTCATTGTCTCTTTCACTGTTGGATGATCTGGTGTCATGAGATGGGGGTGAAGGGATGTGGGAAGGTGATGAAGGAGGATCATCATGAGGTGAAGGAATGTGAGTGGAT
Source organism: Pinus albicaulis (assembly GCA_034641835.2). Classification (NCBI taxonomy): domain Eukaryota; kingdom Viridiplantae; phylum Streptophyta; class Pinopsida; order Pinales; family Pinaceae; genus Pinus; species Pinus albicaulis. Next base: position 1,207,027,311 of record CM076572.1, on the reverse strand, counting down.
GGTGATGCATGAGTAGAGGAATGTGATGGAGAAGTAGGAATGGGAGGATGAGATGAGGAAAGGATATCATGCTGATGATGGCCATGTGGAGTAGTGGAAACCTCATGGGCAATGAAGGTATCCCATGGAATTTCTTTCTACTGGAGCTGGTGCATAACAACCATCTTGATGAGTGAGTGATGAAACAGGCTCTGCATTTTCTGAGGATAATCTCTCTTTTGCACAATGTAAGCCATTTTTTCAATGCTTCGAAAGAGATAATATGGTATATGCAACATCCTCACTCTAGTAAAGTGCATAAGAAGACGAATGTGGTAGGAGTAGAGGCAAGAGAACCTTCCCTCACATGTGAAATACTTCATGATTATCCTCATCATAGGTGCATATCTATAAAGCAGATGAGAAAAGGGGGAGATGGACTTGTGGTGGTCTTTATACCTAGGTTTTAGATATGGTTCAATGTAACTAATGTCTAGGCACTAGTACATATGGTCAAAATTCTGACACTTTTGATGTATTGTCGTAAATTTCCCCAATTTTCTCATTTTTCTAGTCCCACCAACAAGCATCACTCTAGCGACATTTTTGGAGTATCGTCGGAATAAAAAAATTTAGGAAAATCATTAGAATACCGACGTTTTAGGACAAGCCATCAGAATACTGACGTTTCAGGACAAACCTTCGGTCTTGCAACGTTTAGGAGATAGTCGTCGGTCTTGCAACGTTTAGGGATATCGTCGATCTTGTGACGTTGAGGGAAAAAATGTCGGAATATCGAATTTTAGGGGACATGCGTCAGTCTTGCGAAGTTTAGGAGACAATCGTCGGTCTTGCGACATTTAGGGATACCATTAGTATTGTGACCTTGAGGGCCCAAACGTCGGTCTTACGACGTTAAGGGAAAACACATGGAAATTTAATTTGGCGGCTACTCTAACCCATTCAAATTTATTTTCCTGCTCCGCTCAGAAGGTCAAGAAACAGTAGAGAATCACATGCTTAGGAGAACTTTCATCTTTCATCCAAACTCCCAAGATATTGGCAGTTTGGCTCTATTTACTTCTCCTTTGCAAAATGCTTCAGAAGTCTAGCATGGCAATAATCTTAGTGTAGACAGTGATGGCTGCAAAAATGGTAAAATTTTAAGCCAGAATCACATTGGTGAGAATTTGGTCTCTAGCAGAGGACAACTGGAGAGATATCCAGAGAATTTTGGGGAAACAATATCTCCACCAGTACATAAATCTCAAAACATCTTGTAATTTGACGAAGTAATCGACAGAAGGACTTATGGAAAAGTATATACAGTGACAAATAACAAAAACCCACAAGTGCAATGTGATATATATTCGAGGAAATGGGTTAGGGATGCTTCGTATGCTCTTTACCCTGCTGGAGAATGCCCTTATATGAGCGGCGCGTTTGACTGCAAAGGGAGAATATTCTCATATCTAGGGATGAAGTTGTCGCGCGCTTGTGCTATTTTGATGCAGATGTTTATTCATACAGTCTTCATCAGCTAGAAGTTGTAGAGAAGTTCAAGAAAAACATTCTACCGTGTTTCTTGTATAAGTATAAAAATTTTCCCTATAAGGGGGAATTCCATGGATTTTTTTGTATGGCAGTCTTCAGGTAGTCATTCTTTCTACTCCCCACAAGGTTGCAGATATATTTTCCCTTAAGGGGTTTCTATTCTATCTGACAGAAATTTTTTCTTTGATTGGAATAAATATATGCTTTATTTACTTTTTCTAGTGGCTAGGTTTAACTTATAGTTAATTTATCTCTTAACTGATTCTTCTGGTGTTTGTTATTTATACATCCTACCTATCATTTGTTTCTGAGTGGTAATCTAAGGGACAATATTTTCTCACACAGATATTAGTAGTCACTGTTGGTCTGGAGGGATAGGATATAGGTTATAATAGAAAATAGTAAGTGGACAAAATATGATTCCATCCTCTGTCCTTTGCCTCTGCGGAAGTCCACAACCAGCTCCCAACACCACTACTGAAACCTCTAACAACAAAACAACTACTGAAACCTCAATGTTAGAATGTGCATTGAGCTACCATAATGGGAATATTGTTGTCTGGTAGTGGATATGGTTCATTCTGCTAAGGGGTTCAATAATTCTCTTGGACCTCTCCCTTTTAAATAAGATACATCTATCATGTCCTTAGTTGCATCAAATTTATTTGTATTTGATTTACATCTTAATTGTATTATATGGTATTCAAAAGCATTTAGGGAATTTTCCTGTAATTATTCTCACTTCCTTTGTAGAGTCCATATTTGCAACATGTTTATGAGCCTTGCAATCTGCTCGACACTTTTCCTCTTACTATATTGTAGTCCTTTAAGTGTTAGCATATTTTCTAATGTTTGAGATATAATAGTTGCTTAGCATTGCAATTAGTGGGTTGTCTTTAACTATTATGCACATTATGTATCCAAAAATATTTACCTAATGAAAGAAGATATCTTTGGACATTCAATTGCCACATAAATACTATAAGATAATTATAGACCACAACAAGTACAATTTGTTATCAATATCCTTTGTCCCCTATGTTTGTTCATTAGCATTATCTTTTATACCAACAACCACAAAAGGCATTAGAACTGGTAAGAGGGATTTGGTATTTCATCTAGAGAATACTTCGGAGAGGTGTTGATCTCGTTGAGGTTGTTAGGGTTTCACACCTAGGTTTCTTGGTAGAAGTTCTTGAACCTTTGAAAGGGTTTTTGGCTATTTTATATAGTGCTAATCTGTTCATTTAAGGACTATTCGGGTTGTGTAGGATGATTTTGGTGTTAGAGAGAGTGACAAGTTGGATGGAGCTTCCGATTTTGTTTCTTTGAAGCTTAGATTGCAAATGCTTATGAAGCTTATTTTTAGGATCATGTTAATAAAATGATTACATAACCTATTGATCCAGCATAGTTGGTTGCTAATTGGAAGAAGGAAACACAATAGTTTTTAATTAAATGAAGGATCATTTTATCTCTTGCATTGTAGAGAAGAAGACAAGGACATGTTTCGACTCTAGAGCTTTGATTGAGTTGTTTCAAAGTTGTGTTTCTAAATAGGTGCTCCAACAAAACCATATTTTAGCAATTTGTATGAGCAAGAGAGATACAATGGTGAGTTATTGAATAGAATCATTGAGTTGAGAGATAACTTGTTTACCATTGGAACATAGGTGGAGGATAAGGAGTTGGTGCTCATTGTTTTGAAAGGACTTGTTCCTTCCTAAATGCACTTTGATCACAGTGTTTGTGCTCATGAGACCTTACCAAATTTTGCAAAGCTTTGGATTGATATTGTGTAGGAAGAATTCATGTTACAACCTTGTTCAGAAAAACAAAGGGAAGTAGATGTGATTGGTCTCATTGGGATCATGAAGAGGGGTAGAAAGACAGGTTTCAAGGAGAAGAAAGTTAAAAATATAGTAAAGAAGGAATTGAATAAGGTGATGTGTTTCTCATGTCATGAGATGGGACATTATGCTATCTAATGTCCATTTAAGAGGGGAAAAGTAGCGAAATAGGTTGCAACTATGTTTGTACCAAGTGTAGAGGAGGATGCCTCATAGTTTGAGATCACCTTTTACATGACCTCTTGTTTATCTTCTAACATTGTGTTTAGTATTGGATGGTACATGGAAAGTGAAGCTTCGAGACATGACATATGACATGTCACTCTTCTTCAAACTTTAGGAGCAAGAGGAAGTCATGAGTGTGTAAATTAGTGATGTTACTACTTATCTTGTGAGAGGAGTTGGCTACATTTTATTACAGATCCCTTTAGGGGATGTTTTTGAGTTGAGTGATGTTCTATTTGTTCTTGGTTTGAGGAATAATCTTCTTTCACACCTCGTATTATAGATGTATAGTGGACAATTGCATTTGAGGGATAATAGTGCACCAGTAGTAATTTTAGTGTAGCTAATTTGAGGATTTTGGCTGAAGTGGTGAGAGAGTGTGGCCTTTAAAAGTTACTTGTTGATCGAATGGAACTTGTAAATTTTAGTGGCTAGATGAGCCTTCTAGTTTTAAGGTGGTTCATAAGCATGTAGGATAATCTAGATCTTCAATGAGTGAAAGGATACTTCTTAGAAGATATGCTAGTCATATTACATTGGTTTCTTCCATCTATGTTCATTCCATTTGTTATGAGGAGGAGAGATGTGGTGGTACTTTGATGGAAAATGGTGTCGGGATTGATTCTATGATTGAAAATACTGGGAGTATTATAGAGTACATGCATGGCTTTGTTGATTATTTTAAATAGAGGGAGTTCACCATGATGCTACTCTTTTAGGATTCTTTTGGGAGGAGGAATTTGACCTAATTTTGGATGCTTATGTGAGGCTTGTTGGAGCTCCTTGGTGTGAGCTAGCGTTTTCATGGTTTTATCTAGTTAGTTTTTTGGAGAGTTAGAGGACTGTATTATCTTGGAGATGAGGATATGTGATATACATGAATTTCATCTTTTTATAGATAGATATATATAGGAGTTTTTTAACCGTCTAAAATTGTCTCTATTGCAGATGTGATTTTCAGCTATATATTCTTCATGGTTTTGTAGTTTTGAGCACTTGTTTGACTTGATTTAAGGCTAAAATTATTAACTGTTTCAACATTAATAATGAATATGATGAGGCAGATTGCTGCTGCAATTCCTTTTTTTATAAAGTGAATTTCAGATCTATTTTTTGCATGATAAGATTGCCAAAGGCTGTAACTTGTTGGCACACCTTGGTATCTTTTTCGTTGAATTTCCTAGTGGGATTTGGGTTGTTAAGTGTTGAAATAGTGTTCACTTTTGGTGCTATATTTTTTAATATTTCATAACAGCCCTAGTGCTGAAATTTCATAAGGTAAAGATTTGTGAAACCTTTTAGGAAATAGGTGAAATTTTCTGAGTTGCTTTGATTTCCCTAGTGCAAAAATTTCTACATAATTCGTTCTCAATTAGCGAACTTGCTCAATTACAAGAGCTCCTTGAAGGATTCACAGTGGATCCTAATATAGTTTAACTTTGGTAAGCCATTATTATCATGTTGTAGAGCACCACTCATCTTGGGTAGCCATTGATAAACAAGTGGTTTGGGGGCAATGTTCTGAGACTCTATAGAGAATTGCGAGTCTTGTTTCTATGAAACAAATTCTCAAGACCGAATTCACTAACAATCATACATGTCAAGATTTGGCTGAAACTAGACAAAACTTGCCCAAAAATCCACAAAAATTACCCAACACTATGATTATTATTTTTCACAAAATTTCATGTATTTTGATTTTAGTTTTGTTGGGTTTTTCTAAGTCTTGAGTCGAGTCCCAAGCTGGCTAAGTTTTTGCAGAGTTTGAGTCTCGAAAAATTGGTCTAGGGTTCAAATCATGCTCTCTAATATTCAAGTGACTTATCCATAAAGGGTATCCATCTATTCTTTGCACACACTCCTCACGAACAACTCTGGAGGACAAAAGTTGGATTCTCTTGCAAAATTTCATCAATCTAATGATTTTTTCTATATCCAAATGCACGTTTCTTCATCTTCCAAGCTATTATACTGCATACTCTGGACTATATTGGGGCGGTATTATATCTTTTCTGTTTAATGGAAAATTTCCAACATTTATTGCTTGTTTTTCTAGATTTTTGAGGGAAAATATTTTCATAGGGTTTTCAACTCCAAGGGTGTATATTTTTTAACTAACCACAACATCCTTATAGGGTATTAGACTCTCTGCATAAGCTATTTGCATGTATGCTCATGATTTTGTAATGATATTCAAGTACTAGGCAATTATACTATCACATTCCAATATTTGTAAAAAAAACACTTTTATGTAATAAGGGCCTTATCAATCTCATTAGTGACTTAATCTTAAACTAGGGTTTTTGCCTCTTTATTGGTATAAATATGGGTTTCCCTCTATCATACGTAACTCTTGTCATTTTTTTAGTACAATCAATCAATTATTGGTGTTTATTGAAGATGTTTTACTCTAGTACTTGATTTTGCACGTGCAATCCATTGCTGGGTGTGCAAGTGCCCCCTCTTTCCTTGCTTTTTTGGCTCTTTATTTTTGTTTCTTATTTTGGTTATCTCCATAGTTGCAGTGGTAGTTCTCTTCAAGTACATGAACGTTTCACTAACTTGTGTGAGTCCTCCACATCCTACTTTCCCAATGTTTCCTTTTTCTGCTCCTTTGAAGTCAAAATTAGCTTCCTTTCATTTGATCAAATTAGGACTTACTTTCCCCTGATTTTAGTCTCAGTTTCATTTGATCAAATTAGGACTTACTTTCCACTCCAAAGGCTCATCCTTTTTTCCAATATCTATTTGGCTGCATACTTTGCTACATTAATGATTGCATCCTCCTTAATTGGCATGGAGCCTATGTTATTCTTCTTTAGAAATTCATTGCCAAGATACATATATTTACAGTTGTTAGAAGCCTTGGGATACATACTATACCTGCTTTTGTAGTGCTTGAACTTGATAATCAGTTTTTTTAATGGACCCACTTCAGCCAATCTTGTGGCATTCCTGCAAAGTGGAGTATCAATTTTCATTTGGTTGCATTATTATGTGATCGTTTTTCACAGAGCCATGGCTCAAAAAGCACTGCATACGAGCTGGAAGATCCATGGAGCATACACCATAGAATTTTTTGTTATCTTCCTGTTTTCAAAGATCAAACATGGAAAGAAGGAGTACGTCCAAGAGAAATACAATAGTGTTACCAACAAGAAAAACTGAACTAGAGCCTCCAACACAATAAGTTGACTGAAGGCTATTTCAACATTCCATTGTTTTTTTCCTATCATTTTGTATGTGTTTCTCAGGTTTTGTAACATTTCATTAAGCTACATAGAAAACCAATAATGACCCTTCCTCTGGGAGAACACTTCCGACATTTTCGTCAATTCTGTAGAAGATGGATCCTATTTTGAATTTCCAGATGATCGATCATTCAACAATTATTACTCCCTAAGGCGGTTTGGATGGAGATGTTGCTCGATATGCAATATAGGAAGATTACATTAGAATGTTTCATTGCCATTCATTTTCATGTACCTCAAAAAATGATGTATAGGAGAATGTGTGATGGGCTTTTCAAGTTGCCATTATGAAGCTCATGTTTGTAAGTATAGTGCATCTACACCCATTGCAGGTGTTTTTGTGAAGCAAAAATACAGTTATTGTCTATTTTCTTTCTTATATTCCTCATTTTGACAATTGAATAATTCCTTAATAGTGATGGGTGTTGGAGAAGGAGGTTGAGGCTTCCCTTATCTGATCTTGTTACTCTTTATGGTCTTAAATTATGTGAGGGCTTTCTTTTATTTCCTTCCTTGAGGTTTGGTTGGGGTGCTTAATCCTACTAGCGTAGAAATAATTTCCTCCTCTATGTTCCTCTCTATAGTGCTTTCTTTCTCCTCCATTGTCATTTTCTTTGGTGGCCTGGATGATGTTCATGTGGCCTCTTGGATATTTTGTCATATTTTTGTTACTCAAGATTGGCTAGCTCCTCTTTAGGAACTTTTTTAATTTTTTCTACCTCAGTTTGTGTCTTTTTATTTTCTTCTTCCTTCTCCACTTCTTCTGATTTTCCTTTTGATTCTTCTTCTTCAATTTTAGCTTCCTCTTCTTTAGACTCCCCTTTTTTTGTTGCTCCTTCTAGTTCTAGCTAAGCTTAGGCTTGAATCTCTAAGAATGCCTCTCTATCCATATCTATAAAATCAACCCAAGGAATCAGGTTTTGGATAAACTCTAAAGCATCCATAACTATTAATTTTATTAGCCCATGGTGTGCTAGGTACTGGTCCTTTCCTCATTTTACCCTTAGGCTAATTTCATTTATTTACTGAAGAAGGAAATGAGGGATGCTTATCCTTTCTTACATAAGAAATTCCATTTAGAATTTCATTTTATAGAGAAACCTCAATTGGTATCCATACACAATACTAAGTCTCCCTTCACATGAGATGTATTTTTAGGATACTTCATCCCAAGGATAATTCAAACTCTTCCTTCTTCATTTTTATCTTCTATGGGTTCATATTCAAGAAATAAGTTTTTATTTGTTGTAATGCCCTTATTTCTTTCCTCTTTTCTCCATCTTATGCCCATGGTAAGTGTGGGGACCCTACTGATAACTTCTTCATTTGAGTAAATGATGAGGCCTCTAACTATAGTGATGTAATCATGTCCCTCTAGTTGTTGGAGTTTCAAGGAAAATTTTGGGTTAATTTCATATTCAATGCCCCTGTGTTTTTTGAAAAAAAAATAACCCGTGACGATTTGTAAAAATATTCTTGACATCAAGGTGCTAATGGATTCTCCCCCCATGGTTTTTATAAAAAAATTAATTGAGTGGGAAAATTAATTTCTCTTCTCTAATATAAGACTCTGAATTTTCTATGCAACATAGCTTATTGAGATAGAAGAAAAATGGACTAATAAGTGATGGATAACAAGCTTCAATACAGGGGATTTATTGAATCTTCTTTGTATAGGAGAGTGCCATTGAGGTGGATCATTATTTGTCTAAGAGGTGAGGATTAGAAATACAAATGGCTTTGGTTACAAGAGTTTCACGTACAACAAATTTTTGAGTCAGATGGTGGTGTGAAAATATTTATTTGTATTTTCATGGTGTGGTGATTGGGCATGAAAATATTTATTTGTATTTTTTCAATAAACATAGTGGGATAGGGAGCCATCTAGTCGATGAGTGAATATAACGTCCAAGAATGGGATTAAATTGTCCTTTTGGATTTCCATGGTGAATATATGCAGGGGAGATATGTTGTTAAGGTGGTAAAATTAAGGGAGGTTTAACCATAAGGCTAGATAATGGAGTCATCAATGCAAATAAACCAATATTTGAGCTTGAAACAGAAATTGTTGCCCAAACAACCTTAAAACTGCATTCACAACATTTAATATAAGGTAATCCCAAAACTCTCTCTAATAATTCTGGAAATAATATCCTGTGTGTCCAAAATTCATTTTCAATTTATAAAATACCTTCGGACATCAAAAATACATCAGGGATTTTTTTGTTTGCCCAAAATAGCATCAGTGGCTTTCCACCATTTTCCAGAACAATTGACACCATTTCTTGAAAATTTTTTGAAACTTGTGGATATAATTGGTATTTAACAATGATTTTCCTTTTTTTAGTTCAAAAACAAAAAGGAAAACTCTAGTCCCACTATGCTTGTAGAAATTCCTTGGGTGAATTGATTAGGTTCTATGACAAAAGAACCAAGACCTTCAAAATATTTGATGTGGAAATGAATCATGAATACTTGGAATCTATCAAGTCTAATCCTTTAGATAATATAATATGTATTTAATCACAATAAGAAGTTATAGGAATCAAACTTTATACCCAAATGCTAGTTCTTCGATATTTTCTATCACAATCAAGAGAATGAGAAAACTCATCTAAGATTGTACCAGCAACTACCTAGCTCTTTTAAATGGCTAAAAATGGAAATATTTGAAATCCTTGTTCCCCTAGAACATTCATTTTAAGCTATATGGATATTCCAGAATATCTCGAGGCCATACCTAGAATCAGGGGTCAAATGTAGACAATAATCGGCAAGAGGTAAGCATACATATTATAGGCATATGCCAATATTTAATATATGTGCAAAGAAAACATATAAAACGCATCTTGCCACTTTCTTTCTCTTAGGCCCTTCATTGTTTTTCCTTTTATTTTTTTATATTTGATTGAAATGATAAACTTGATAGACAGATGATAGATTTATTTTGAATTTACTTCTCCTGTTTCCATAAACTATTTCCTAGAATTTCCTATTTTCTGTGATGGTTTCTTAACAAGTCTATGCCAAGTTGTATGTCCTTACTAGATCCTTCTGGTTCCCATTTCAGGAAATATGTTTCCTATCATTTCCCATTTCTCGATTATGATACTTAGGGCACATAACACTTAATCTGAATGCTGGTTGTTTATCTTGTGCCAGTGTGGTGAACATATTTGCTACTCTTACCTAAATTGTTTATTTTGTTTGTAGGTCACCAATAAATTATGTTCTTTGATCTTGGATAGAGTCATTCTACTGACTATCCTAATCACAGTGGGGTAATTTCATCACTAAATGAAGAAGAATTCCGAGTAAATAAAGAATAACAAAAACACAATAGATAGTGCAAGCAAGACTAATTTACTCAGGAAACATTCATATGACATTCATTACGACCGATATCCAAGATTAATACTTATCTTATAAGTTCAATTACAAGCTACAAAACACAATAATTCTTCCTTTCTCTTGGCTCACACCTCACTAATGAGGGCATAACTGACTGATATGTATGCACATGGAAATTACAATAAGAATAAATGAGGAATTTTTAAAAAAGAGGACAGTTCCAAGAACTTTATCATGCAGCACAATATTTGTATAGTTTTGGTTTGGAGTAGTCTATAATATGTATCCACATAAATCAAGAATTTGATTTTATGCTTATGTCATTGGATTTGTAAAAACATGGAAGTGAAAACATTTTTCAATGCCCTCAACATTGGATGTGAAGGATTTAACTTGACAAAGGAGTTTGCACTAAAAGAAGCCCCTTCTGTTGATGCAAAAAATCTAGTAGAGAATTTCTTGTCACTTGCCAACTCTATGTCATTTGGTCCAATAAGATAGATATTGATGTCAAGTTTTCATTTTCAGGTGAGACTATTTTTTGCTGAAGATGCCCATTTGTTGTCTGGGCTGGCTAACCAAGACTATCTACAGGCAAAGCAATCTCGGTTGTGGCATGCATATGGCTCTGGATTTGAAGGTAATCAGTTGTTGGGCATTGGAAAGATTTATAAAAAGCAGAATATATAGGAATATTCCATTGTACCTATGACCAATTGGTCTTGGCCCCCCAGGATATGCAAACATAATTTCTTTCTCTTATATGGGACCTGGAACTATCACTCATATGTTTTGTTATGTAGAAATAAATGGTTAATCATATGTGTAGTATAAAACATGCAAAGTGCATAAAGAAAATTAAAACAATGTCAATTATGAATATTTCTATATGTATATCAAGTACATTTTTTATATCAAGTATATCAAGTACATTTTGCATCTTGTATTTCTTTGTAGTTGATGGACATCTTTTTACTTTTTAAATTTTTGTGGGGAAATTAGTGTCTTGTTTCAAACAGTGTCCACATTTTGGTAACCATGTTCAAATAGGATTAGTGTGTCTAGACTCTATATCATATCCTTTCTGATTCCATGTGCTATTTGCAAAGCCATCTAAAAAACATTTTATCTTCTCTAATTTTCTTTCTTAATTCCTCTAGGATTAGCCATAGGATTATTTTTTAGAGTTATGCCTTCTCTTCTTATATTTATCTTGTGCTTATACTTATGAATGTCAGCAACATTATGTGACTACTGTATACTTTGCATTGTATTTTCTCATAGTGGCTGAGACGAGTCTCAATGTTTTAGTTAAGACAACTGAGTCAGTGTAGTGATATAATTTGAACACAAGGGAGCTTCTTAGCTCAGCAGAAGTCATCTTCTTGGCACATTTCATAGTCTTATATATGAAAAGAGCCCACGTGAAAGATGGAAAAAATGACTAAAATCTACACTATCAGGCCTATTAGTTAAAACTTAAATAAGATTTGGGATGTTTTATTTTCCCTTTTTAATTAACTATCTACATTGTTATGGTACATTGTCAGTCACAACTTCAAGTTGTATTGGTCCCTAAGGTGTGCAGTTTGAATGGTGGTATGTGAGCCCAAATTTTGGTGTGAGGTCATCTAGTGAATTTAATCTATGTGGAGCTTGACAGGAAATAATCCAATTCAAAAGAGGTCTTTCTTCAAAATTTCTACTTCTTGGGCTCCTTAAAAATGAGGATGGATTTAATGATTTTCCTTTGATTCTATCACGTGAATTTGTGTAGAAGTGAATAACGTAGGATCCCTGTGTGGGCGCAAGACAACCTCTTGTCAATGTCCTTTGCATCCTTGTTCTTGTCATTGGTGTTTATTATGAATTCATTGTCAATTGTTACAAGAAGAAATATTGGCATCTAATGACCTTTATTTGTGGTGGAGCTTTGATAAGAAATGTGCTTCAAATCTTCCTCCAAAGTTTCGTCTTCTTGGGTTTCTGAAAAATGAGGATGAATTCATGCTCTACCTTTTATTCTGCTACCACAACTTCAGTATAAGTGAATTCGATAGGATGCCCTATGTTGGGGCAGGATCTCCTTCCAACCTCCTCTCCATTATTCTTCTTGTCAATTTTTTTTATCGTGAATTCATTATCCATGGTTACATGAAAACATGTTGGAAAAAACAATTTGTATCCTCATAAATCTCAATTTTAGTGCTTTTACAGTGCTGATGTCTTCTCTGATTATTATTGTTGGCTCGAGGGGCCCTGATCCAGGTTCGGTAAGCAAGGTTTTCCAACAAACCCCTATACTATTGGCCCTTTCGGCAATGACCTGCTTCCGCAGGTCAAAGTCTCACCCGAAGTAGTATGGGTGGGTTCTGGAACCAGGTTTCCGCACCCTGAGAAAGGATGGGTAAAGCAAGCAGAGCAGCGCTAGGTCCTGTAATACTTGATTACCTTAACCTACGCAGAGTTATTTAAGTCTCTATTCTCATCCACGTGCACTAAATCTATAGTTATATTCTTGTTATAACATTAGCACAATAGTACATAAATAGAACATAACAGATCTAGATCCAAGAATGAAGTATACAAATCTTTCGCAGCTTAAGGACAAAAAATGCACAATACAGTAATTCACATAAAAGTACTCACAGATTCAGTTCTCTAACAATTGTTCGCATTCATTCATTCATCAATTCTTCCTTACAATTCCAATTCCCTTCCCAACCTGCGCACACAGCAGCAGGGTCCGCACACACCTGGATTAGGATCTCCCCGCACACAACCAGTAGGAGTCCGTTCCCCAAAACCAAAATAGATAGCCTAAATCACAATTTTCATCAATAGCTCATCATTTCTTATCCTTTACAATACAAAATGCATCTCTATCTATAAAAATCTAGCCTTGACTTTCCTATGGTCCGCAACCCATGGTTTTCAGACCCCTAGTTTTCCCTTTGACCCATTATAATGTGTTCAGGGCTTTGACCCACCCCAAAATCCCTTCGCTAGGCTAAATATAATAAAAAATATTCAAAATGGACCAGTTTCACAGCTTTTTAGAAGACCCCATTCCAACAGTCCCCCAACACAATATTGTGACTCGTCCCGAGTCACTACAGTGGTGCGGCTGCTATCTGCGCCCACAAGGTATCAAGAGATCGTCTGAGCTGAGGAAGTACATCCTGACTTTGGGCAGCAGCATTTTGTGCAAGAGTGACCAGCTTCTAGGAAGGAAGATCTTCAGGGACCATGGTAACACTTGCAAGAAGCTGATTAAGATGCTTGTTTGTGCCATCGATGTCTTGTGTTAACCGGAGGGCAGAGGTAGTCCAGGGCTTTAAACGTTCGGCCATTATGTGCTACTTATGTCGGATTTTCTCAATCTCATCTTGGAGGTCAATGCTGGTTTTCAATCATGCCAAGCGCTGGGCAGGTACCAAGGTAGGCAACGTAGCGTTGATCTTTTCAACAGCTTCTTATTTTTTGTGTAAGTCTTGATTGATTTGTTGGAGGACTAGATCGTGTTGGACCCAAGTCCAGAGCTGCATGGCTGACTCCAGTAGTGTGGAACCTTGACCAATTTTCCCCGTGATGGTCGTTGTTGCCTCTGTGATTAGATTGGCACGCTGGGCACGGACTTCTGGGGGAGTGTCGGGCTGTAATCTGGCCTGTAAGTCCGAAATTTGTTGTTCCAGCTGAGTCCTGACAGTGTGCATTTCGAGTCGAGAGGTTTTGAGGGCAGAAACCAATTTTTCCACCTTATTCCAAGATTTATCCTCAGGGTGATTTCCTCTGTGACTTATGTGCAAAGCTGGTGGATCATAGTCTCAAGCTCTGCCTGTTGTGACACAGCCTAGATTGATTCATCATTCTTCTACGCAATGGTGCGCTAGGTTTCCGCAAGCTGTCGTGTTGCAGATTGAGTGCGGTCACTAATCTCCTAGGAGACAGTGTTAAGGAGACTTTCTAATTTGGCATGGGGCAGCCGAGCGATGTCCAACTGAATTCCTATGACCTCCAGGGGCCGCGTTCCAACTAAGGCACTATTAGGGATACTCTAGAGTTGACTGGCTTCCTTGATTTGTGCCGAGCTGCTGTCGACTGACAAGGGTGGTGCCTGGCCTTCACTAGGTGGGGGGTGATCCTTTTTAATCTAGAGAGCGCGGAGGTCTACTTGAAGAGAGACAACCCCTGCCTTCCACTGGGCCATGATAAGTGCCCACTTATCCTCCGTAGCCATGAAGGCCGCATCCGTGATCTGCTCCAGGTATCTGCTCGTCAATGTGACAGTCGCGTCGTAGTGCTCATGACGGGTGTGTTGTTTCTTCCTTGGTCCTGATGCCGATGCCCCCATCCTCTTAGAGCCGGGAGGAGGGGTGGTGGTGGTATCTACCTGGGTTGGAGCTGTATCAATTTTCTACATCGAGTTACCTCTGGGCTCGGCTGTAACTGATGCTGGAGTGTTGGGGAGACCCTTTTTCTAGGCGAGGGGCCACAGTGAGATCAGTAGATCAATTTCTTCATCAGGTACCATATAAGGGAAATCCGTCCATGTCTAACTGGCAAGGCTATGAATCTGGACCTGGTGCATGGTGATTTGAAACACAACAATATGCTTGTATTTTTCATATATGGTGGGGGATAAGCGGGGTCACAAGTTTATGGCAGTGGCGACACTGCTCTGGAAGAGGACCCAAAAGACCTTGTTATCCTCGATGCACTGCTTATTCTTAGAGTCCCATAAGTGAGCATACCGAGTGCCTTCGCACATCTCAGTAGGGAGCTCTGGAACGACCAACTCTTCTGGTTTGTCCCAAGCGACTAGTGCGATGAGGAATAATAGACACGAATAGAAAAAAGATGTCCCATGCTCTTGAGACTCGCAGAAATTAGTGAGAAATTCATCGCACAAGTATTGAGCCCAATTAAATAACACACCCTTCACGCACTGGCCGGCTAGCTAGATGACATAGGCGGGGATAGTCGCAACTTGGCACCTCCGCATGAGTTTGCAGGCTAACATTCGAGTGCCCATCTGTGTAGTAGGGTCGTTGATGGTTTGGATCACAAACCCTCACTAATTTCATTGTTCTGCATAGGTCTCCCGAACAAATAGAGCAGTAGCGGCTTCAAACTTCTTTCCGACTTTCGCGAGCGGGTGCGGCCCCTACATCAGGAGGCCTGTAATCTTGTGGATCAACTTAGCATCGATAGGGACCTTGGTGCGAATCCATAAGCAGCCATTGTGAATGAGGCCGAGTAACTGGCGTGCCAACCTATATGTGATGTTGTAACGGCCAAAGTGGGGCATACGAAGCAGATTCAAGAGTCTGGAGCCTGCCAAGCCATATACCCAGCGTTGAGGTACTACTGTGATTCCATCATCCTCATAGATCGTATCAATGTATAATTCAGAGGCCAATTCCAGGAAAGAATCCTGGTCTGCCAGATCATGATCCTCGAACTTGACCTTATGGAGGCGTCCACAGGGGTCAGCAATGATGGGGACCTCCCCTGGGGTTAGCGGAGTCTACAGGTAGGTGATCAAGCCATCCAAGTTTTTTGGTATTTGCATAGATGTTCTGCATGGTCGAACGAACGGGAGTAACCAGTTGATCGGGTTAGTCGGAAGAGCCCCCTCATAGTCATCTTGTTCTAAGGGTGGATGCTTGGCACGTCTTAGGGAACTTTGGGGCCTTTTTGCTGCCTGTGGGGTAGTCCTCGAACTCTGAGCTTTCTCCTTACCTTTCCTTGTGGTTCGTGGAGGGGGGACTTCTTCTAACTCAGGCTCATCTTCCATAACTTCTTCAACCTCAGGTTCTGCTAGGGCAGAGGTTTCGGCAGGGATAGTAGTCAGCATCCTTGCACAAAAAATGAATCCAGGCTCTGGGTGACTACTACCTGACGAAGGAGGTTGACCAGGCATGAGAGGGGTGCAGCGATTGCAACAAAGTTTGCTACTCGATTGCTTCCGTGAGACACTTAAAGTAGGCCGCTCGTTCACATAAGCCAATACCACTAACCGGACTATCCCGCCCCCTTTTAAGCATTGTCCATAGGAAAGATATCTTAAGCAGCGTGGGTTTCCCAAGGAATGGTAAAAACTTCTTGTAACTCGACCTGCCAATGGCTCAGGAGCTGCTTCTCTCAACGATAACTTCTGCTTTTTACCAGAGGGTACAGTCCCAACGGCTAGTGTTGCATCCTCAGTAATTTAGGCATACTCGTTATGCTATGGTTACTGATATGTGACAACTGCCTGTCTTCCCCCAACACAGGCTTGCTCCCTAAGTAGCTCTTGGCCCAAGACCAAGAGATTTTTAATATTTCTTCCACTGAGGCTTTAAGGGGGGCTAACATCGGAACCAACTGCCTGACCCCTGGCTGTGTCGGTGTCGTGGAGGTGGCTCGATGCATGGGACCGCTACCTGCGGAACCTACAAGTGTCATAGGGAGCCTTTTGCTCACTTGTGGGTCGACCGGTCCCATATAGAGGGAGTCCTTTGAGATACGAAGACAACGCAATGTAGAGGCTTCTCCTAGCCGGGCATGCCAAGCTTCTAGATCCTTACTGGGATCCTCAATATCCCCCTCGTAGCATGGTACAGTGTCCTGGGTTAGGTTGTCCCTATCGCGCGCTATCAATTTATAGATATAATCCCCATCCCCTTCCTTAGGTATAGGTTCTGCATAACATTTTCCTTCTACCGGGTCTAGTGGTACAATGAACCGTGTGCCCTTGTTTTCAAATATCATGTTGTGATTTTTGAGATTGATGATGCCCCCCATGTCCATAGCCCATTCCAGGCCGAGGAGCGCAAGGTAGGGATCTGCATCTTCCACAATTTCTATCACTTTAAAGTCAGCTAGGAGGGGTCCTGACCCAGGTTCAGTAAGTAAGGTTTGCCAAAAAACCCCTATACTACTGGCCCTTTCGGTAATGACTGGCTTCTACAGGTCAAAGTCTCACCCGAAGTAGTATGGGTGGGTGCTGGAACCAGGTTTCCGCACCCTGAGAAAGGATGGGTAAAGCAAGCAAAGCAGCGCTAGGTCCTGTAATCCCTGATTACCTTATCCTACGCAGAGTTACTTAAGTCTCTATTCACATCCACGTGCACTAGATATATAGTTATATGCTTGTTATAACATTAACACAACAGTACATAAACAGAACATAACAGATCTATATCCAAGAATGAAATATACAAATCTTTTGCAGCTTAAGGACAAAAAACACACAATACAGTAATTCACATAAAATTACTCACAGATTCAGTGCTCTAACAACCGTTCGCATTCATTCATTCATCAATTCTTCCTTACAATTCCAATTCCCTTCCCAACCTGCGCACACAGCAGCAGGGTCTGCACACAGCTGGACTAGGATCTTCGCACACACATCCAATAGGATTATGTTCCCCAAAACCCAAACAGATAGCCTAAATCACAATTCGCATCAATAGCTCATCATTTCTTATCCTTTACAATACAAAATGCATCTCTATTTATAACAATCTAGCCTCGACTTTCCTATGGTCCGCAACCCATGGTTTTCGGACCCCTAGTTTTCCCTTTGACCCATTACAATGCGTTCAAGGCTTTGAACCACCCCAAAACCCCTCTGATAGGCTAAATATAATCCAAAATATTCAAAATGGACCAGTTTCGCAGCTTGTTAGGAGACCCCGTTCCAACAATTATGCAATTTAGGATTTAATTTCTCTCTCTATTTATGATATGGTCAAATTTCTGTCACATTATTTCTTGTTCTTCGTTTCCTTTGACACAAGATTGTCCTCTAGTTCAATGTCTAGGTTTTATCTGCTTAAGAAACCACTCTGTTTTGTTATTTTGTTATTTGTTTTTTTTGCTAGTTTAGCTTCTTGATTTTCATCTCTACTTTTTAGGAGATGCCTTGGGTAACCCCACATTGCTATGTTTGCTTGATGTATGTTAACTACTCATAAGTATTGCTCTGTTGTTCATTATAGCAGTGGTATCATAGTTTTTTGGCATGATTAGGTGTAGCGCAACGGTCTCTTGGTTCATATTTGCGGTGCTGATCAACATGGTGTAGAGTGTTGATTGGTTCTATGCTTGATGTTTTGAGCTGGATTATAATAAAGCAAAGAAAATTTCTCTGCTGCACTAGTAACCCAAATATTTTCAACATATGGAGCATAGCCATCTGGATTTTTTGATCCTGCACATCAGTAGGGACAATAGGTTTTAGAGTTGCTAATCTTATAAGTTGAAGTTGGGGTAGAAGAAAGTGGATCTGTTCTGGAGATTTGAAAAAAATATTGAAGCACAATAGCTTGGATAGGGAGTAACAAGTAAAGATATTTACTGGAGCATCATTTTTTGTTTCACTAGCATTATCCACAAGGATTAGCAAGCCTCTCTGTAAAATAAAATTAGATGGAAAGAAATATAGGATTAGGAAGTTTAAAATCCTAAATCTGTTGATGCATCAAACACTAGTCTAGTTGGTTGAGGGTAATTAAATAACACTGAAGGTTCTAAATGGAAAAAGTGGAAGCCTAGAGTTACAAGATATTTTCTATATTCTTTGATTGTGGATCCCATTATACCTCAAATAAGGAGTTTAGTCTCAAAAAACACAATTTGGGCTATATTTCAGAATTTGTATGAAAGAATAAACCTTAGCAAGATAATTTTCCCTCTAGAAACAACTCTATGCACTAAAGATGACAGCAAAACACTTGCAGAGTTCTTGACAGACATTCTGGACGAGTGAGATCAACATTGTTGTCGGACACAAGGTTGATGAGATAGATCTTGTTTGCTTGACAGTTAATAAATTGACAAATGTGTTTCATCATTTTGTCACTAGTTTAAATGTGACACATCAATCACTTACATTGATGCTCAACAAGCCTGGAGTGTGGAGAAATGTTGGTGACAGAAGAACATGCATAGCACACGCTAAGTAGAGAGATTGAGAAATCTTTCATCGCAAAGCAATGGAAAAAGGAGCATGTAAGAAGCATAAGGTTGATAAATCTAAGGAGTAATCAACAGGAAAGGATGTGATTTGTTATTACTGCAAGGTCACATTGCATGTGATTTCTATAACTGAAAGTGCGAGCAAGGTAAGAAAACAATTTGCTGGATAGTTTGTTGAGAAGAATAAGGAAAGCAACGATGGTTCATTTTTTTTTAAAAAGGTTTTTTCTGTCGGTCTAGCAACAACTCAGTTTAAAAAAAAAAAAATTCCGTCAATCTAGCGACAGTTTAGCCGTCGGTCTAGCGATGATTTTTATTTTTTTTAAATTTTTTTCGTCGGTCTAGCAACAGTTTCACCGTCGGTCTAGCAATAGTTTCACCGTCGGTCTAGCGACATTTTGTTTTAAAAAAAAGTTTTTTCCCATCAGTATTCCAACGTCTAGAGCCATCAGTGCAGCGTGGGTCTAGTGACGAGTCATGAAACGTTGGTGCAGCGCTGGCCTAGCAACATTTAGACTCGTCGGATTAGCGACGCTTTTGTTCGTCGTAAGAGTGACAATTCATGTAACGTCAGAATAGCGACGGAAAATTTGGAACGTTGGAATTGCGACACCAACAAAAAACGCCAGAGCTAGTGTCGCTCTACCGACATTTAATTCAAGTGTCGGAAGTCTGACGTTAGCAGAAAGCATGTTTTTCCTCCCCACAAAGTGTCGCTCTTTTTACGTCTATGTGTCGCAAGAGAGACATTTTGGCCGTCGGAAATTGGGGCAAATGTGCTAGTGAGGTTTTCTTGCTTAAACCACTTTTCTCCTACACTTTGTATCCCTGCAACATCTACAATGGCACTTGTAGAAAACTCAAAGGTAACCCCAACAATATTTACATGTTTTTCATGTAGGTTAATGATGAATAGTCTTGTTAGCTCAGGTTGGTTTTGTACTTGCTGCACCTTCTCATAAAATTCAAAGCAGCCTACATGTTTGAAACAGGAAGTAGTAAGAGGAGATGCCATGAACTCTCTTATATTGAGGGGTTCAAATCTATTTATCTTCCTTCCCTTGTAATCATGCCTCCTTGGAATTTGGGCCTCAACACCACTGCCAATGTCCTCTCCCTACGACATGTTGAAAACTTTGTTTTTGAAAACCCTAGGGTTGATATGAAAGGAGATGAAGGGAGGGTAATGAAATGGAATATTTTCAAATGAGGGGAATGAGTGGATGAAGGGAATGGATGTTGTGATAAGAAAGATGAATGGCAGCCCTTAAGCAATGTAATTTCCCTTGTTTTGACTGATACTCTTTCTAGTAGGATGAAATAAGCATATAGACAATGATTTCAAGCTTGAAACTTAGGGTTTCTTCTAGGTTTTTATTCCATTCATTATATGATGATCAAAATAGCTTGAAGATGAGCTCATGTTATGTACTTACTGCTTTAATATTTCTTAGATGACTGTGACAAGATTTTGAAGGCGATTTGGAGTGATTTGAGTGGTTAGAAGACCTTGAAACCCCTTTTGTCCAAGAGCATAGCGCCAAACCTAAGCGCTCAGCGGCAGTTTTGAGCGTGCAACGCCTTTGAAAATGAGCAGAGGTTCTGTTGGGTAGCGAAGTGCCACTCCCAGCATGCAGCACCACCTCCCGGAGTGCATGGCAAAGTACAAATAGTGGAGGAAACGAATTTGCCCAAATTTGGCTTGCAAACTCACAAATTTTTCTCCTCTTAATGCTCTTGGTATTTTGAAAGATAACAATGATTCTCTTGAAGTGAAAAATGAGCTTTTATAGGTAAGATGAATTTGATTTAATTATGAAAACCCACTTTCATGTTTGAAACCCTTTTTCCCTTTTTCACTGATATTCTTTTACACTTTTTCCTTGCAGGTTGATAAAGTCATGAATTTGACTTTTCTTTTGCTCATTTAGGCATGACAGGTTCATTTTGACACCTTTGGGATTTAGTCACATAGTAGCATCTTCAAGACCTTCTATATTTTCCACCATAACACTCAACTTATCTTTTCACCTTCTCTGGCCGCTTTCTTCAAAACCCTAGGTGTCTGTAGCTCATTTATAGCAATCATCAGTGTTGTCTTCTAAGTTCTCTTTAGCCCTTTCAAGTTCATTCATTTCTGTCCAGTTCACCTCACCTTTTTCCATATTTCATCAATCTTTTCTGATAGACTTTCTTCATTTTTGGCCTTGTGTGCTTCCTGCATGTCATTTTCTGCAAGTGATCACTGTTTTGGCACTCAACTGGCCCATCAAGTGTATAAACCCTAATCATCTTCAAGACTAAGTGTTTCCTCTTTCCTTTGCTGTAAGTTGTTTTCATTCAGGGGTAGATAGTCTACCTCATCAGTACTTTCTGCTGATAAATCTTTCAACACTCCTGCAAAAGTGCCAAACTTTTTCCATTTTTCTTATTTGCAAACTTTGCACTGATAAGGTAATCTTCTTTGGATATTTTAGGTCCTTATTGAATAACCATGCCTTGACATTCTATTACATCTGAGCCAGATTCTAGCAAAGGAAAAGCAGTGCCTAAAACATCCAAGGATAACCTTAAACAATGTAAAAACCCTAATGACCTAGTGGAGGTGTCCTTTGACTTGATTTTGACTTGGAGATTTTGAAGTGAAAATAGAGTATTGTTATAGGTTATTGTGCCCAAAGGGACATTGGAATGAGTCATCACTAGGAAACCCTAGATGGGGGATGGAGTCTATTGACAGGGGTAAAAATGGTGCAATGAGGTCATAGGCAGGGAAGGAGGATGGAAATGAGAGGTATAAGTTCATAAGGAGTTTTTAGGAGCAACAGGGTGACCATGAAATAGAAAACTTGATAAAATAGAAAAAATAGGTTCATAAGGATAATGAAGGCAGTGAGATTTCTTAAACTCAAGATATTCAAGGAATATTGTTTTCAGAAAGCTATAAACATCCTGTAGTCATCTAAAGCTAGTGAAAAATATTGATGACTAATAGTGGCTCCACTTGGGGAGAGCAGCTCCTTTCAGGAGGTGTTAAGAACCTCAGATCTCAGATCTTTGATTTTGCAGATGAAATGCCTTTCATGCTCACTGAGTTTCTGCATTTTGCAATGCTAATCTTGCTCCTTGAAGCTGTGATCCTATAATCTGAAAAACATGATTGCTTCAATATCAGCTCTACCTACCCACCATACTTTTCCTAACATTTTTTCTTCATTTGGGTGCATTTGGATTGGCAAACCTTGAACATCATCTTTTCTTTTGAAAGCATAAAAACTATTTATGTCTACCCTTATCACTTCCAAGAGTTCAGATTAGACTAATGAGCCCTTTTATTCTCTACCTAATCTACTTATCTGTCAAGGTTAAACAATTTGACAGATCTTCATTCTCTAATCTACTAACATAAAATTTAAAACATGACCAAATCAAGGTTAAGCAGTTTGGTTTGTCATGAGCTGTGGCATTTTGACAAGTTGCACACAGATTTATTTTTGCACAAGTAAAACTAGAAATTTGAGGGCTATAATTCAAACTTGTCACTCATCCCTCTCCTTTCTCTTTGGTTCAAGTTTGAGCTTTGGGAACCAACATCTTTTCCTAACCTAGTCTACTGATGAGCCAAGTTTAAATGGTTTGGAAAATCTTCATTTTCTACCTTATCAACATAAATTTAAAACATGTTCAATCATGGTTAGGCTATATGACTGAACAAGGCCTTCTTTTCTTCAAAATAGTGGCATTTGGACTTACTTTCAGCATATTCTTTTTTGGAATGGGGCTTTACCTCTTTTTTTTATCTGCCCTCTTTTTCTTCTTTTATATGTTTTTGTGTGTTCATTTTTCTGATCTTTTATTCAAACAATGTTATGTACAATGAACAAAGCTTTAAACTAAGAACTTCAACAAAAATAGTGCTTGAGCATCCTGCCATTGACAAGACCTCCATATAACTCTGTTCCATCCATTTCTTGTAGGAAGAATGCATTGTTACCTCTTGTTGAATGGATGATATATGGACCTTTCCACAGATTTTCAAATTTGTCATTCTTTCCTTTATCCTTTCTTCTTGAATCCCATTTCAACACTGTCTCCAATCTGGAAATCATTAGCTTTAGTCCTCTTATCAAAAAGTTTCTTGATGCTCTCTTGTACTACTTGTGTTCTGTTGTATACTTCTTCCCTTGATTACTGCAATTGAATGGTTTGGTTCAGCCTCATTTGTATATCATTCTCCTCTGATTGTACCTCTTGCATAAGCTTCATCACTGGAACTCCCAAGGATGTTGGAAAAACTGCATCCATGCCATACATTAGCTAATAGGGAGACATATTAATTGATTTCTTGCTTGTTAATCTATCTTCTCATAGTGCATGCACTAATTTGTTGTGCCATGACTTTTTGTTCTCTTCCAACAATTTCTTGATGATATTTACCAAAATTTTGTTAGAGGACTCAGCCAACCCATTACCTTGAGGATAATAAGCTGTAGAACGCCCTAATGTAATGTGATACTTGTGGCAAAAGTCCACCATTCTCTTGGACTTAAATGCAGTAGCATTATCAGTGATGATTTTTCTTGGATAGCCAAATCTAGACAAGATGTGATTTTCAAGGAATTTGATGATTACTGAGTCAGTGGCATTCCTTGAGGAGATGGATTCTATCCATTTGGTGAAATAGTCAGTTGCAGTGAGGATCCATTTGTGTTGGGCAGAGAAGGCAAGGTGGATTTCTCCAATGAAATCCAAACCCCATTGTTGAAAAAGAGTTTCAACACTGATAGGGTGCAAAGGCAAAGCCAGTAGTTTTCTCTTTCCATCAAAGATTTGGCATTTATGGCAAGTCACTACTAGCTTGTGGATATCAGGGAAAAGAGTGGGTCAATACAAACCAGCTCTAAGGATTTTGTTGGCAGTGGTCTTCCAATTGAGGTGACCTCCACACTCTCCTTCATGAAACTCATGCATGATTTTATCTGCATCATCTTCAAGTAAACATTTAAGCAAGATACCGACAAAAATTTTCCAATATAAAGCTTTATCTAGAATGCAAAAATTTACAACTTTTAGTTTCAAGAATCTAGCCTTTGTTTTGGACAAACCAGGAGGAGCATTCAGTTTAAAAAACACATGTAATATATCAGCATACCAGAGTGAGTTCAGAAATGCTTCTTCAATAGGTGGAGTCGCTAGCTCCTCTTGTTCATCCAAGGAATGTATCATGTTTATGTCTAATGCTTGAAAGTTTGCTTCAGCCATCAGTTTGGCCAGTCCTTGCCCTTTGATTAGCTTGGTGGGCTTGATTTCTAAATCATATTCTAATATGACAGCAATTCACTTACCTCTTTTACCATCAGGATCCTGAGTTAGTGTGTCCTTAACAACTGCATGAGAAACAAAAGCAATGACATGTGAATGCAAGATGTGAACCCTGAAATCTTTTAAGGCTTTGATTAAGACAAAAGTTTGTTTTTCCATGATGTTATATTTCAGAGGTGCATCTCTTAGTGCCTTACTGAAGAAAGCTATGGGCTATTGTTGTCCCATTATGTTCTTTTGTAGCAATACTGCAGCAATTGTGTGTTCTGATGCAAATGAGAAGATGAAAAAGTCCTTGGTAAAGTCAGGGCCGATTAGAACTGGTGTTTGGGTAAGTATTTGTTTTACCAGTTCAAAAGATTGCTTTGCTTCTATGGTCCATTTGACTCCTATTTCTTTTTTCAGCATGTTTGTAATATTTCTTAGGAGTTCTACAAGGTTTGGTATGAACCTTCTTACGAAGTTGATCTTTCCAATGAAGGATTGCAGCTCTTTGATGTTTCTAGGGTGGCTGATTTGTAATATCCCCTCAATCCTCTTTGGATTTATCTTGATCCCTTCTTCAGATATGATGTGGCCTAAAAATTTTCCTTCTTGAAGACCAAACAGAGTTTTCTTGGGATTCAAAGATAAACCATACTTTCTACACTTTTCAAAGATTTTTCTTAAGTGATCTAGGTGTTCTTCATCGGTTTTTGAGTAAACAGTTATGTCATCAAGATATATCACTATGAAATAACCTATTTCTTCGGAAAAAACAATGTCCATGGCTCTTTGAAAAGTGGCCCTGGCATTCATTAACCCAAAAGGCATTTTAACATACATGAAGGTGTCCCAAGGTATAGTGAAGGTGGTTTTGTGTTGATCACTTGGAAGTACTAGCACCTAATTATAACCGGAAAAACCATCAAACAAAGATATTCTTTTGGAGCCTACCACCCTTTGTAGTATATGATCCATCTTAGGTAAAGGGTAGTTGTCTTTTAGAGAGGCCTTGTTTAAATTTCTGAAGTCTATGCATAACCTAATTTCTCCTATTTTCTTCCTCATTGATACAAGGTTTGAGACCCATTCTGAGTACCTGAGTGAGACTATTATTCCAACATCATACATCTTTTTTATTTCTTTCTCAACTAGAGGCATTAGGACAGGGTTTATCCTACGCAATTTCTGCTTGAATGGTTTTTTATTTTCCTTGAGAGGAATCTTGTGCTGAATGATGTTTGTGTCATAGGACTTCAAGTCCTCATAGCCCCATGCAAACACATCCTTAAATTCTTTGAAAAGCTCAATGTATTTTTTATTTATAAGAGCTGGTAGTGTTTTGGACAGCTTTATCATTTTAGGTTCTTTCTCACTGCCTATGTTGCATTTTTCTACATCAATTTCAGTGGATTCCATCTTAGGCTTCCTAGAAACATCATTGAAATCAAACAGCTCTTCTAAGGGGGCAAGTCCTCTTAGCAATAGAATGTCTTTGCATTGCAATACCTCAAGGACTCTTTTGTCTAAATCTTCATGGAATTCTGCCTCATGAAGGTGTTCTAGCAGATTTACATCAGCAGTATAAGGTGGCTCTGTTTTGTGTGTTTGTTCCTCATCAGAGCAGTCCTCTTCATGATCTGAGTTTGGTTTTGGCATTTCAAATTCATTTTTAGATTGCAGGAAGTCTTCAATATGTTTTTCACCTTCAAACACTTGCCAATAATCTATGTTATCAAGTACTGTAGGCCTGCTTTTGACCTTTACCGTGTATTGTTCATTGGCATAAGGTAGTTGGCAAGTGCTGGTAACAAAGGCTAGTTCATTTGCAAGGTTGTTTTGAGCTCTTGGGATAGAGGTAAGTTCATATTTTTCAAATGTTTTTAGGAGGTCTAAGGCAACATTTCTATATTCTCTTAGCCTAGGAGTTTTGGCTGAATATTCTCATTTGATTTGCCTAATGATTAACTCAGAATCTCCTTGAACAGAAATCCTCTTAGCTCTTATGTTTTTAAGCCATTGTAATCCTAGGAGAAAAGCTTCATACTCTGCAATATTGTTTGTACATTGAAAATCTAGCTTGTAAGAGTGACCTTCATTAGTGTTGTGTATCCAAACACCTGCTCCTGAACCATCTTTGCCACAAGAGCCATCAAAGCTCATGTTCCAAAGTGTTTCAAGTTCAAATTCGCCATTATGTTGTTGTGCATGGCTGCTAGGGTTTTGGCTGTTATGTTCTTCATTTTGTGCTTGGTTTGACTATTCTGTGAGGTCTAGCTCTTCCTCTTTTTCAGCTACTTGTTCATTAATGTCATCTTCATTGTATAAAATAAATGAATCAAAGTCTGAATGGGTAGAATAGAGAGGGGTGTTGTTTGGCTTATCTTCGCTGCTTACCATGTATTTCATGTGAGATTCTCAGTACAGTCTTCTTGTTTGATTAAATACAGGGATGGTAGCATATGTCATGTCCATTTGGAGGGTTCCTTGGAGTTTGGCTCCCCATGATCTAGATAAGAGCATGCCATATTTTGGGGGAATGTCAGCCACTACAATATCCATGACTAGGCTCTTAGCTGGTATTTGTGCCAGGTTGACACATAGATCTTTGATTAGGCCCAGAGATTTAACTCTACTTGAATCAAAAGAGTACAATTCTTTGTATGGTCTGGTTATTTCGAGGCCTAATCTTTCCATCACTACTTTTGGCATGAGGTTATGTGAAGCACCAGAGTCTAGCATGGCATTGTGTAGGATCTTGTCATGAATGTTCAAACTGACATAGAATGGAGGCACAACTCCCTCTTGAAATTTTCCCTCTACCTTTGGTCCAAACAACAACTTTGGCTTGTCATCAATTAGATTTAGAGTATCGGTGTCATTTCCTATGTTTAAAGCCCTCAAAACCTGAGATCTATATACATCTTGAGTCACTAATTCAGTAAGGGGTATGGCTATTTTGATCTTGGCAATTTCACCCTCAATATTGAATGGTGTCTATGTTCTTGGTAGAGTTAGATCAATTTTATTATACATGGTCTTTTCAGCAGTGTTAGCTTGCTGAGTTTTATTTGGAATCTCAGTTAAAGCAGTTTTTTCAGGGCCACTAGTTGATGTACTAGGGCAGCTTTGGTCACCATCATGTTGGCTGATTTTGTTTTTGCTTTGATCGAGATTCTTAGCCATTATGTTGGTATTTTTAGTAGAAATTTCTGGTTTGTTCCTTTTGGGGATGTCTTGGGTTCTCCTACTTCTGAGCTTATACTGCATATGAACCTCCATGATGGCATTTTCAAATCCTAGTTTCTATTCTTCAGAATCCTCATATGTTCTCTCAGTTTGGTTTGAGGAAAACAGAGCTTGTTCTTCTTCTGTGAGAAAAACAACATCCTCACTATCAGAGCCTATTAGATTCACATGGTTTTCTTCCAGCTCTTCAGTCTCTCTTTCCTCTTCATCTACATAGTTTTCTTGGAAAGGAGGTATGATTTGCTGGTCATTTTCTCTTTGTCTTATTTGAAGAGGGTCTCTTCTGAAGTTTTGGTTTCTGTTTCTATTTTGAGGATTTGTTTGATTTTCCCTAGGGGGTGCTCTTTCATTCAAGTTAATTCTCTCCATCATCCTTTCCATTGTCCTAACTAGGCTGTCAATTTTAGCATCAGATGTGGAGGGCATAGATTCCTCTTTGTATGTAACCCTCTTTTCTATTCTCATCCTAGCCCTTTTGGCAATTAGATTGGCTTCTACACTCACTGCTCCCCTTTGCATGTCTTCTAAGCTGAGGGGATCTCTTTCTCTTAATTGGTAAGCCATGTCGAGATCAAATCCATCTGGAAACTTTACTAGGGCTAGGCCTTGTGGGGGTTTCATGTGGGAAGGGAGTGCATTGTAAACACTATTGAACCTAGTGCAGTAGTCTTGGACACTCTCTCCAGTATTTCTTTTAAGGTTATCATACTTGAATAGGATTTGAAGAGGATTTTTCTTAGTCTCCCACTTGTTTATGAATGTTTGATAAAGAGAAGGGAGATCATATATGTTGTTAGGAGTTAAGTTCTTGAACCATTTCTTTGCTTCTCCCCCTAAACTTTGGGCAAACATTCTCATTTTTATAGTCTCCTCTTCTATCTTTTGGTAGTCAAACGCATCATTCATCTTATCTACATGCTGTTGGGCAGTTGTAGAATCAGTCCCATTAAAGTGAGGTATTTTAGATTGATAGTCTTGTGGCATAGGTAGTAAAGGTTGTGGTAGTACCAGGGAGGCATACCATGCTACCATGACAGGAGGTAATGGAACCCAAGGAGGATTTACAGGAGGAAGGTTTATGAGTAGAGGTGGAGGATGAAATGGAGTGGTTTGCACAGTGGATGTATGAGTGGGGGTAGCAGATGTACTTGGACCAGCTAGCTGAGATTGCACAGATTTGGATCGAAAGAAGTCAAAGTGTTGGAGAAGCTGAAAATAAGGAGGAGTGGAAGGAGAGGCTTCTCTACTTGGACTCTGCTATAAGTTTGTAGGCTCAAGCTCTGTCTGGTCTATCCAACTCTGAGAATTAGTCCTGAATAGGTTTCTTCTATGGTGTAAGTCAAATTGGGTATCTTGCAAGGATGAAAGATTTTCAGGAAAGGAACTTGCTTTGTGAATTGGTCTAACAATAGTTGAGTCTTCAGTCTTAGAAGTTTTTCTTAAGATTCTTTCTGGGTCATCAACTATAGTAGGAGGGTTTGGGTCGAGGTGAAATCTGGTGCTGATTCTTTGTGAAGCTAGATTTCAAACCCAAAACATAGAGAGGCTGAAAGCTTATAAGAGTTTGAAAAACAAACCTATCTGAAATATTACTGAATTCACACAGTATGTGGCTGGGTGTTATAGTACTAGGATTAATCAATACATTCCCAGGGGAGTTTGTGAGGACCAGTGGGGTTAGCAGGCCTACTGAAAACCAGTGGAGTCACCAGGTGGATGATGCTAACTGTTTGAGGATTTGCTTGTTGTCCACCATCAATAATTGGATACCAATCTTGAGATATTTTTGGGTTTTCTAAATTCTTTATGTAACACTAAGATTTTTAATGAGTGTCCCAAGTTGAGTAGCCATTATGTTAGTCTGGTGAATCAACCAGATACCATTCTTGGCTAACACTTGATTTATCTAAGTTTGACAGGGGATTTGTGAGTTCTTAAGGAATATTTAAGTTGTTACTTAGTCTCCCCAGTATGGTTGCCATTATGTTAGGTCCCTGTAATTTGTCAGATTAGCAAGACCAAATTGGACAAGGGTAGCATCAAACCAACTTTGGAGTCCTAGGACCTAGCCTTCCTGGACTCAGAGAGGGCTCTCTCTATATTTGTATAAAGATATGACTTTGATTGATTTAGAATGCTGATTTTAGGCTAGTTAAAGTGATAGGGTTTGTTTGTTTTGTTTTGTTTGGTTGGGTTGCTTGTCAAGTAGAACAGATAGAGTAAGAGAGGTTTCAACCATGCGCTATGGGGTTTGTGAAAGGCTTGAAAAGTACAATAATGAATCAAGGGTGTTTCATAGGGCAAGTTGACAAAGCCAAATGGATCTTAATATCTTCTGTGGGAGTGAAATGAACATTAAATTTGTGAATTTAGTAGGTTTAAAGGGCAATTAAGAATCCTTTAACATATACCATAACAAGAAGAGTCTTTAAGATCACTATACATTAAGAAAGAATCAAAGGACAGGGTGCGCCATAAAATTCTTTGACCTAGCTTCACCAAGTAAACTTTAAAACAACAATCCAACAAACCCTAGAGAGCAGGGAACTCCTAAATTCTCTAGTTATTTACCTTCAAAGAAAGAAAACATTCAAGATAACACATTAGTAATGATTAAAGAGCAGGGAACTCCTTAGTTTCTTCAATCAGACTATAAAGACCTTCAAAGTAACTAGTCAAGATGGACTAAAGGATAGGGCAAACCATAAACTTCTTCAGCCAAACCCTAATAAGCAATACTTCAAAGAAAAGGCCTTAAAGACAATGTTTTAAGCTACACCAAAGAAAAGGGCATACCAGAAACTTCTTTGGCTTGACTCGATTAATCATTTTCAAGGCAAACAAGCTAAGTGGAATCAAAGAGCAATTAAGAATTCTTCAATTAGACCTAGCAAAGGAAAGCATATAAACAACAGAAGGTAGATAGAATTAAGGTGCCTCTCAACAGCATATCTTAATCTAAATTTTCTACTATGTTATAAAGGAAAGATGAACAATATGGAAAACATAAGAAGATAATAACTAAATTGGAATAACATCACCATTTGACAAAGTCCATGAATCCTGCAAATGTGTTTGCTCCATTATCATTCAGTCCAAGACAATTACAAAGCTCCAAAGCCAAAAAACTCTTCACCACTCAAAGTCTATGTGATTTTCATCTCAACAATCAACCAACAACATAATGAAGCTCACATGCAGTATTGAACTGCAAAATGATGAAGTAAACCCTAGCTAGGGTTTTAGAAGTCATTAATTACATAGTTAAGTCAGTTTGACCTTTGAGACCATGCAAGGCCCAAGGCAAAAATATCTAAACTCATTTATGGCAAAAATAACTTCTAACATAACTATTTGAGCTAATTTGGAGAAAAAGTTGACTTTAAGGCCTCCAAAGATCCTTTGCAATAACTCCTAGCAAGGGCGCAGCTCCAAGGTACAGGGGTGCAGCGCTAAGACTAGAAAAACTGCCTGTTTTGCAGCTGAGTTTTGAAGGCCTTCCCAGTGTCCAAATGAGCTCCATGATAGCTCATTGGAAAGCTTGTCCTGTCTAGTTTCCAGATCTACCTTTAGTTTTCAGATTGGTGCCCATTTGCCTAGTCAAAAACCACTTTTCCCAAGACTGCTAAGGGCGCAGCGCCAGTGCTGAAAAGAGGGCAGAAAGGTGATTTTTAGGTGGTTTTTGGCCCTTTTGAGGGACTAGTTTTGCTCCAAATGACCTGAAATTTTCTGAGGATGATGTCCTTGGCATGAGGAACATGGAAATGTTGAGTTTTTCCCATTTGAGTGCCCCAAAAAAGAGCGTAGTGCCAGTGGCTCTGCGTGTTTGGCCCTTTTTCTGCTAGCCAAACTGTCAAAAATGAAAAATTTGCACCAAGTGCCAAAATTTGGAATTTACCTTGCTGATCATGATTTGGATGCTTGGAGGGATACATCAGCAAGGATATTCAGTTTTCCCTTCTCCTTTGCCTCATTTAGGGCTTGAATCTTTGCAAGGGCTCTTTTGAGCTTGGCCCTTGCAATCATGTTTCTCATGGCATAATGCTTTGCCATCTTCTTATGCATGTCAATGTCTCTTTTTCCCTTCTCAAGTTGACCCTCTAGGTGCAGGTTTGCCCTCTCTAGCCAAGATTCTCTATCATAGCTGATTTCCATGGCAAACAGCTCACTTGGAGTGAGCTGCTCTGCCAATTCTATCTCTTTCTCTCTTTCCTGGGCTAAAGCCTTCTTCAACCCAATTGTCCTTAGCCTCTTCCTAGGAAGTTGTTCTTCCTCATCTTCACTGTCATCAAAAGTGCACAAGGTCTCATCTAGCATAGCCTTGGCTTTTCCGGCGTTCTTCCGAGCTCTGATTGCTCTGACCTCACTGATGGCCTGCTTTGTTTCCAACTGTTCGTTTTCTAACTCAAGATAGTTGATCACATTCTTGGCCCTACCAAGATTAGCTTGTAGCTCACTAATCTTGGCATCCTTGCTTTTAAACAACATATTGGTGATCCTCTCCTCATCCTCATCCTCAAGATCAATAAGTTGAAACTCTTGTTCAGTTTCATGTGTATTCTACTCTTCAGTGATAGGTTCTATGACCTTTTCCTTACCCTTGTCAAGTTGTTTTGTTGATGTATAAGGCATGGCCCCTTACATCTCAAGTGCAACAAACACATGTCTGTAGCCCCACCGGTAGGTCAAAGGAAAAGGCTCAATGTCAATCATCTCAGTGTCATCTGTCTCACTGTCTCTTTAACTGCTGGATGCTCTGGTGTCATGAGATGAGGGTGAAGGGCTGTGGGAAGGTGATGCAGGAGGATCATCATGAGGTGAAGGAATGTGAATGGATGGTGATGTGGAAGGGTCATCATGAGGTGAAGGAATGTGAGTGAGTGGAGATGTAGGAACAACATGAAGTGATGGAGAAGTAGGAATGGGAGGATGAGATGAGGAAGGTATATCTTGCTGATGATGGCCTTGTGGAGTAGTAAAAACCTCATTGGCAATGAAGGTCTCCCATGGAATGCCTTTTTGTTGTAGTTGGTGCATAACCACCATCTTGATAAGTGAGTGATGGAATAGGCTCTGCATTTGCTGAGGATAATCTCTCTTTTGCACTATGTAGGCCATTTTACCAATGCTACGGAAGAGATAATATGGTATATGCAGCATCCTCACTCTGGTGAAATGCATAAGAAGCCAGATGTGGTATGAGTAGAGGCGGGAAAATCTTCCCTCACATGTGAAATACTTCATGATTATCCTCATCATGGGTGCATATCTATCAAGCAGATGTGAAAAAGGAAAGATGGACTTGTGGTGATCTTTATACCTAGGTTTTAGATATGGCTCAAAGTAACTCATGTCTAGGTTTTCTTGCTTGAACCACTTTTTTCCCACACTTGGTATTCCTGTAGCATTTGCAATGGCATCTGTAGACAACTCAAAGGTAACCCCAGCAAGATTAACTTGTTTGTCATGGAAATTGATAATGAAAAGTCTTGTTAGCTCAGGGTGGTTTTGTACTTGCTGCACCTTCTCACAAAAATCAAAGCAGCCTATATGTTTGAAACATGAAACAGTAAGGGGAGATGCCATGAGTTTCCTTGTATTGAGGGGTTCAAATTTGTTTATCTTCCCTCCCTTGTGATCATGCCTCCTTGGCATCTGGGCCTCCATACCACTGTCTTCACCCTCTGACATGTTTAAACTCTGTTTTGGAAGCCCAAGGGCTGATGTGAAATGAGATGAAGGGAGGGTATGAAATGGCGGTTTTTGCAAGTGAAGGGATTGAGTGTATGAAGGGAATGGATGTTGTGACAAGCTTAGATGAATGACAACCCTCAAACAGTGTAATTTTCCTGTCTATTACTGATTTTCCTTAAGGAGGATGAAGTAATGGCAAAACAGTGATTTCAAGGTGAAAATCTAGGGTTTGATTTAGGGTTTCATTCCATTCATTAAATGATGACCAAAATAGCTTGAAGATGAGCTTATGTCATGTACTTACCTCTTACCAGTGCCTTATAAGACTTGAGCAAAGTTTTGAAGGAGTTTTGGTTTGATTTGGGTGGTTGGATCACTTAGCAAACCCTCCTATCCAAGCGCGCAACGCCAAGAGAATGAGCAAAGGGTCTTGTCAGGTAAGAGCGCAGCGCCGCTCCCAGCGCGCAGTGCCTTCAGAAAATGAACGGGGCAAAAATGCCAAGGGCGCAGCGCCCACTCCCAGGTGCGAAGCGCCAGGCTAAACGCGCAGTGCCAAGCAAATTTGCCCAAATTCGGCTTGAAAACTCAAAAACTCTTCTCCTCTGAAACTTCTAATGCTTTGCAAGGCAACAATGATTCATATGAAATGGAAAATGAACTTTTATAGACTTGGGAATTTAATTTAACTTTGCAAACCCACTTTCTAATGTTTGAAACCCTTTTTTCCTTTCTCACTAACTCTTTTACACTTTTCTGCTTTACAAGTGACTGAAAACATTGAATTGGCTTTTCTTATGGTCATTTAGGCATGACAAGTTCATTCTGACACCTTTGGGATTTAGTCACATAGTAGCATCTTCAAGACCACCTATATTTTCCACCATAACACTCAACTTATCTTTTCACCTTCTCTGGCCACTTTCTTCAAAACCCTAGGTGTCTGCAGCTCATGGCAATCATCAGTGTTGTCTTCTAAGTTCTCTATAGCCCTTTCAAGTTCATTCATTTCTGTCCAGTTCACGTCACCTTTTTCCATATTTCATCAATCTTTTCTGATAGACTTTCTTCATGTTTGGCCTTGTGTGCTTCCTGCATGTCATTTTCTGCAAGTGATCATTGTTTTGGCACTCAACTGGACCATCAAGTGTATAAACCCTAATCATCTTCGAGACTAAGTGTTTCCTCTTTCCTTTGCTGTAAGTTGTTTTCATTCAGGGGTAGATAGTCTACCTCATCAGTACTTTCTGTTGATAAATCTTTCAACACTCCTGCAGAAGTGCCAAACTTTTTTCATTTTTCTTATTTGCAGACTCTGAACTGATAAGGTAATCTTCTTTGGATACTTTAGGTCCTTCTTGAATAATCATGCCTTGACATTCTATTACATCTGAGCCAGATTCTAGCAAAGGAAAAGCAGTGCCTGAAACATCCAAGGATAACCTTTAACAATGTAAAAACCCTAATGACCTAGTGGAGGTGTACTTTGACCTAATTTTGACTTGGAGATTTTGAAGTGAAAACATAATATTGTTATAGGTTATTGTGCCCAAAGGGGCATTGGAATGAGTCATCACTAGGAAACCCTAGGTGGGGGATGGAGTCTATTGACAGGGGAAAAAATGGTGCAATGAGGTCATAGGCAGGGAAGGAGGATGGAAATGAGAGGTATAAGCTCATAAGGAGTTTTTAGGAGCAACAGGGTGACCATGAAATGGAAAACTTGATAAAATAGAAAAAATAGGTTCATAAGGATAATGAAGGCAGTGAGATTTTTGAAACTCAAGATATTCAAGGAATATTGTTTTCAGAAAGCTATAATGATGACAAACGGCCACACCTGTTTCTATATTTATTGAATGATGACCCTTGATTTTGATGGTTGCCTTCCATCAATGTTGTTATCAGTGAGGTTTCCAAGAGCTACTTCTCCAAGTGCTTCTTCCATACTTCTATCATGATGTTATTAATATACATTGCTTCCTATCATACTATTTTACAACCAACACAAATCACTTAAAGATAAAGATGATCTCAATCATAATAGAGATCTTTCTCTTCTTCTTTCTTAGATTTCTTTGCATCAGGTTCTTCCCTTTCATGGGCTTCTTCCTTTTTCCTCTTGTCCTTCCCAGATTTAAGACGATCCCTTTTATAATGCCTTAAAACATTACATCCAAAGCATCGTGCTTTGTCCATATGTCTTCTCTTATTATGAGGACAAAATTTACTGAATCCTCCTTTCTTCCTGGATATGGCTGCAAAGGCTTGATTCCTTTCACTTGATCCTATATTAGCTTTGGATTTCATTCTTTTTTCTTCTATCTTACTTAGACCCTGGAATGGCATGGCTTCTTCTTTCCCATCTATGCTTGAAGTAAAACCTCTCCATTCTTTCGGTAGAGCATTTTGTACCATAGTGAGTATTTCTCCATCAAACATTACTTCTCGCAATTTCTGTATTTGATCTTGTATTGCGAAAATCTCCATCAGATATGGAATTATTCCTTCCTTTCTTGACATTCTCAATTTGTACAATTTTTGTTTCATGGATATTATTTCCCTTGCAGAACCTTTCGAGAACAGTTCCACCAATTTATCATATATTTCTTTTGAGGATTCTAGCTTTGATACATAGGGAATGAGAGAGTCCTTTATGGGTTCTATAAGAATCTCCCTTCATATATTTGATATATGCTAGAATGTCTTCTTTTGGAGGTGGAATTGTAGATCCTTCGATGAAGCCCATAAGTTCATTTTCAATTAGATTCAAATCTGTCATTTTCTTCCATGCACTAAAGTTTGATGGCCCAACCAATTTGTTTCTCTCTATACAATAAGTCATTTTGACAGATTTAGATAGGGTCACAAATACTTACTTGAGTAAGGTAACTTTCTCCTTCCAGTAGCTTCTTTGATGAAAATGAAGTTAGGAACTCCTTTTTAGATTGAGTTCTCCAATGTAGATGTCTTCAAAGGTGACGGATATTGTTGAATGGTACTTGATGTATCTTCCAACAATGTCGTCAATATAAATCTTTGATGACAAAGATTATCTGCTTGATAATTGGCTCCTTTGAATGATATTGAAGAATCTTCCATCCAAACTGATTTGACCTTTTAACACAAACTTTGACCTTGACTTTGATTCTCGCTTTCTTGATTGTCTCCTTGTCAAGTAGCCCTTGTCTGCAGCACCTTAGCTCTGATACCATGTTGAGAGTTAGGTAGGGCAGTGACTAATTCAAAGTCTCTTCTTGATAATTACTTGTGAGCTTATTTTTCTTACTTATGTATTCTCTTCTTAGCTTATTAAGTCTTTCATCAAGTTAATTGTCAAAACACACGAGACACAAATATAGGCTCTTCAAGCCAGGGACAAAACCTCTCCCTCTTGGAGAGGAAAACCTGCAAAGACGAATACAACTGAAAAACTACGGTAACTTGATAAATATATATATCATTATTAAGTGATAGATGAAAAGATGATTACAATGAGGGATCGCCTAGGCTTTAAAGGCATGATCTTTGATCATGCCCTTCCACATTAATAACCTAAGATAACTAAATCTAATTAATAACTAATAAAATATACATAACATTGCCCCTCTCTTAAGATGCTTTGTCCTCAAAGCATACGTAATGATGGACAATGTTGACGAATGTCTGGTTTTCTCAAGCGATGAGCTCTTGCTTCCCACATTTTAAAAAGATCGTGGAGCATCTTCTCGAGTTCAATCTTTTGGTGATGTGGATAGTGACAAGATCTGATATTGACAGGGTCAGATCCTATTCCTGGTACTGCTGGTGATTCTTCTTTGTTCCTTTTTAGATTTAGAGGTAAGTTACCAACAATTATTGTCTGATGTAACTTCTCCTCATCATCAAATGCTTCCTTACTAACAACTGTATCTGCTTCATCACCGAAGGCCTTAACAACTTCTAGCTCTATATCAGTGGCTTCGGATGTGTTTGTCACTTCACATGTTTCGTTCAATTCTGGGGATGGAACATTTTGTTGTTTATAAACATCTGTATCTTCATGGTGATGTGGGGAATCGGTTTTTTCCTGATGCTCTTCTGAGTTCCCTGAATCTGCGGAATTGTTTTGTTGATTTTGTTCCATGTTAGGAACTATTGGTTTTTGCATTAGATCTAACTTGTCCATGATGGCATTAAATTTCTGCAATATTTTGTTCTCATTTTCCTTAGCCTCCATTTGTTTTAGCCATATTTTCCTTTTTATCTGATCAACCGTCATCATTGATAAAGACATACTCCTCCTACTCCTTGTAATTAGGGCTTATCCCCTTTCCCTTAAAAGCTTTGTCCACAAAGCTGTATATATATATATATATATATATATTGTTTTTTAAACTTTATATTAATTAATTAATTAATTAAATTAATAATAAGTTTTTTTTTTTAAATTAATTAATTAATTTAATAATAATAAGAATTATTATTATTTATTTGATTTTATATATATACATATAATATTACGAATTGTAATTCATATATATATATATATATATATATATATATATATATATATATATATATAAATTCGTTTTAAAAAGGAAATGTACCCGTTCGAAAAGACTCGCTGTTTCACCAATGGACACGCTGTTTCACTATTTGAGTTTTACACGGTGGTTATCAAGTTGTGGTACCAATGGAGTGGTCGACGGTAACTTGAACAGGTGTTGTGGTCCGGAACTGCGTTGACGGACTTATATTTTAAATTATAAAACGACGACAGCTTCCGATTAAATTTTATAAATTATATATCACGGCGGATAGTCAATTGTCGGTTAGCAAAGCGGCATGGCCGTGGCTCGTGGTTATGAACTGCGTTGACTAACTTACGTTTTTAAAATTATAAACAGCGACAGACTTACGTTTAAGTATATATATATATATATAGAGCGGAAGGATAGGCATTCGGGGAATAATGATGACGGGCGACATGCGGGGTGGAAGAGGCAGCAGTGATAAGGGTATGGGATTGGGAGATGAGGGCCGCGGTGGAGTGGGGACGCGTAGGGAGTTAAGGAGTATATGGGAACAATATTCTTGAGAAAGCCTGATCATTCCCTTCTAACCGGAAACATGTGCTATTTCTGAAGGTTTAGCAGTGTACTTGCAGCAAAAAGAACAGATGACAGCTGAATTCGTATGAGTAGGAAGTCGACTTAACTTCGATTGAGATTTTTGTTGGTAGCTAGAATGCAGGCAGTTGTGTGCAAGCGGAAGGAAACAACACGTCAGACGGAGATGGGTAGAATTGTGAAGGATGGATACAGCAGTAGCTCAGTGGAGAAATAGGGAATACCAGTGTGTACGGCCAACCACGATATATATTTTTTTTAATAATTTTCTGCTTCTCTGACAGACTATGTTTAATTATGAAGTCTTGGTTTAATTATCAAAGGTCACAATGTTTGACCTCGTTTCAAAATAATAACACTGCGATCCTTCCTTGCTGAAGTTATGTGAGCCACACTTAGAATTATATTCAAATCGTTAGGCGGATGTAATGAAAGGGGAATTAATTCTTCAGCGTAGGGAATGTAGGGAATGAAGGCAGCGGGGTAGGGAATAGTGTAGGAGGGTGGAGAAGGACTGTAGATTTATGATATATATATTCTCTTTTTTTTTAAACAAATGTTGTGGGGTGTAATGAGGGAAGCGCTGGGGCGTGAGTGCAGTGAGGGAATGAGCGTGTGGGCGTTGGGAGAGAAAAATCTGCAGAATTTTTACTTTTATTTTTTTTTAAACCAAGGTTGCTGCCCACAAGCACTTGGTAAAAAAAATCTGTAATCTGGAATTCTTGTAATTCCTTAATTCTGGGTGATCACACAGATCCCGAAGAGCGATGGCTCCGATACCAATGGAGTGTAAAACTCTGGTAAACTTGATAAATATATATTATTAATGATGAAGATAAGAGATGATTACAATGAGGGATCGCCTAGGCTTTAAATATAGCCTCAAGGTGTCCCTTGGCGAAGAGGCATGATCTTTGATCATGCCCTTTCAGTTAATAAAACCTAATAAAACTATATCTAACTAATAATTAATAAAATATTCATAACATAATCTCTTATAGACTTCCAATTGATAAGTACCATGACCATGACTAAACCATTTAACTGTATGCCTTCCAAGACCTTGTCACTGCGCTTCTGACTTCTGCTTAATCCTGATTCTTCGAGACCGACCTACACTAACCCGCACCATCACTAGAGAACCTTGCCTCTAAGTTTATCTTTCCCTGATCTAGTCATACTCCAAACACTTCTTCTCCGCTTATTCTTCTTTGTCCTTAGAACCTAAACAAAGATCATTCTTATCAAGTAGCACTCTAGTATGGAAAAACAAAGAATGCGAGAGGGCAAGTGCAAACGCTGCGGTGAACACTGGGACCCTAAGCACAGATGTGCTAAAGGAAAAGCGAAAAATCTATACAGTTGTGAAGCAACTAACGACGCTAACAGTACTGATTCGTGTATAGAAGGGTTAGAAGACAACTTAGAGTTCTCTCCAGAAGTGGATGGCGAAACTATTCTGCAAGTGTCATTATCAGCTATGACAGGCATATTACAACCTCAAACCCTAAGGTTAAGAGGACATATTAAGAAAAACAATGTAATGGTTCTAATAGACACAGGCAGCACGCACAATTTTCTAGATTCAGCCATGGCCAAAAGACTCAACCTCTTTACTTTTCCCATGCCTAATATGAAGGTAATGGTGGCCGATGGTAAGAAGATTGAACAAGTAGGAAAATGCCATAAAGTCAAATTGCAGATTAAAGACTTTCATCTAGAATCTCCATTCTACACCGTTCCATTACGAGGTGTAGATGTGGTCTTAGGAATTCAATGGCTACAAACTCTAGGTACTTATTCTGCCAACCATCAGAAGCAGTTTATAAGTTTTAAGTGGAAAGGGCAGAAATACAAGTTGTATGGATTCCAAGCCCCAGAAGGTCAAGTCGTATCTTCCTCTCTGATGACGAAGATGATTCAAATAGGAGCGCCAACATCTACAGTACAATGTCATCAGTTAGAAATGTTATCTTCAAAAGGGAGCCACGAAGAATCACCAGAAGTCAAGACAGGATCCGACCCTGTCAATATCCGATATTTTCACTATCCAGATCAACAAAAGATTGAACTCGAGAATATGCTCCACGATCTTTTTAAAATGTGGGAAGCAAGAGCCTGCCGCTCAAGAAACCCAAGCATTCGTCAACATTGTCCATCGATTACATATGCTTTGAGGACAAAGCATCTTTAAGAGAGGGGCAATGTTATGTAAATTTTATTAATTGTTAGTTAGATATAGTTATATTAGGTTTTATTAAATGAAACGCGTCCCCCACTCCACCGTGGCCCTCATCTCCCAATCCCATACCCTTATCACTTCCCTGCGGCCTTCTTCCACCCCGCCGCCCCTGTCAGCCGTCATCACTATTCCCCCCGACGTCTATCCTTCCGCCTTATAAATATATATACTTAAACGTAAGTCTGTCGCTGTTTATAATTTTAAAACGTAAGTTAGTCAACGCAGTTCATAACCACGAGCCATGCCGCTTTCGCTAATAAAACCTAATATAACTATATCTAACTAATAATTAATAAAATATTCATAAATAATTCTTATAGACTTCCAATTGATAAGTACCATGACCATGACTCAAACCATTGACCTATGTATGCCTCCAAGACCTTGTCACTGCGTCTTCCTTGACTTCTTAAGCTAATCCTTCTTTTCTGCACTGACCTACACTATCCTGCACCATCACTAGAGAACTCGGTCTCTAAGTTTATCTTTCTTGATCTAGCCTCTCTTACCCAAACACTTCTTCTCCGCTTATTCTTCTTTGTCCTTAGAACCCTAAACAAAGATCATTCTTACTGTTGTAGCACGTCTTTGCACTTTGCATGACAGAATAGTAATGCCTCTACACAGACTTCTTTACATACAGGTATTATAGACAAGGCTATCCAAGACCCTATCCTTTACTTCGCATGCCCTTGAAGCCTCTCCTTTTGAGATATATATCCTCCTCTTTTCGCACTGTAACTCAGGGGTAAATCACAGATTTATCTTCCTTTTTTCTTCGCACTACAACTCGGAGATAGACCACACACTTACCTACTTTTATCCTTGGTTGGACAATCACCTTTCTCGCATCAAATGTTTGTTCTTATACTCGCATTTTATCATAGTATATGATCTGAATTCTTCCTGTAGTTATGTCCGAAGATTTCAGACTTGTCTGAATTCTATTCTTGCAATTGAACCGCAGAGCTACCTTATATATAGTGTCCTCCTTCATTTGTTTTAGGTCGACCCTACAATATGTTTGTAGGACGACTTGTCCACTACTTATAGGCCGACTTGAAGGTTGTCTTGAAGGCTGATTTGAGCAGTAGTGCTAGCATCATACTTGATCCATTTCTCCAAGGTTATATGACAAGGTCTTGAGCATACTTCTTTGACTAGACTCTTTATATACATGACTCTTAATTAGTACATTTATGACAAGATGACAAATCCCTAAAAGACATCAAGAAGAAGTCTTTTGACCTTTAATAAAAACCTTGCTCATGAAACCCATGAAGCAAGCATACCAAAAATACATTCTATTATCTTTGTCTTCTTCATTACATAAATACATAATTACATAGTCAAATATGAAGACCGAACCTAGTTACACTTTCCAACACCCCTTCTTCCTAATTAAGACATTAAAACATATTTAGTTTTTTTTACATAGCATTTCCTTCCTCTCAAAAAAATGCTTTGTCCTCAAAGCATAGGACACGAAGGGTGTTGTTGACAAAATCCTTTGGTCTCCCAAGAGGCGTCTTCTTTTGGTAGGATCTTCCACTTAATCAAGTATTTTTTGATTACTCGTCATCGCAACTTCTTTTCCCTAGTGTTGATGATTCCATAAGCTTCTAAAATGATCTTCCTTTCGTCATCTAACGTCAAAAGTGTTGTTTGTGCCACTAGGTGTTTTCCAAACACTTTTTTAAGGAAAGCTACATGGAAGACGTTGTGAACATGACTTTTATCAGGATACTTGGCTGATCTTTTTGTTAATCTGGTATGGTCCATAGAACCTTGGTGCCAATTTGTTTTTTCCCTTTTGTTTTAAGGACAATTGCTTGTAAGGTTGAATTTTAACAAATACCCATTATCCAACCTCAAATTCTCTCTCTATTCTGTTTTGGTCAGCCTACTGCTTCATATGATTTATTGCAATATTTAGATTTTCCTTTAGTGCTTTGAATATTTTTTGGGTTTCTTCTAACTGATCTTTAATTGCTAGAAATTTTGTCTCAATAATGGCAATGAACTTCCATTTAGGAGGCTCATAACCATACAAAGCTTGAAATGGGGTCATTTTCGTTGAAGTGTGATAAGTGGAGTTGTACCACCATTCGGCGTGGTGTAATCATTAAGCCCACTTATTTTGTTTATCCATTGCATAACATCGAAGGTAAGCTTCTAAACATTTATGGACAACTTCTGTTTGATCGTTTGCTTAAGGGTGGTATGTTGAACTCATGTTGAGGTATGTTCCAATATGTTTGAAAAATTCCTTCCAAAAATTCCCCTTAAATTTGGCGTCTCTGTCATTAACAATGACCCTGGAAAACCTATGTACTTTGTAGACATTCTTGCAAAATATCTCAGCAGTTTGTTTTGTTGAGTCTGATTTCTTCATTCCTATGAAGTGTGCATACTTGGTATGTCAACTTGACAACTACTACGAGGATTTTTTTTTTTCCATCCAACACGGGTAGCCCTTCGATAAAGTCCATTGATATTTCTTCCACTTTTGGTTTGGAATATAATGGATGGAGCTGTCTGGGGGTCATAATGTTCTCATTTTTATTTCTCTGGCATTGATCACACTTTGCTACATATTTTTGAAAGAAGACGAAGAAAGAAATTATTTTAACGTACACGAGGCTAAAGATAGCCTATGGGACATATTGCTTTTTCATCTAGTTGTTGTATTCGGCCCTTTTCCTGTGAAGCTTCACAATAAACACTCACAACTTCTCAACAAACCCCTCGCTAAATAGATTATCCCAAGAGCTAGCTGCCAGAATATCTAAATAACTTTCCATGTTGCCTTTGAAGACCTCGCATTTTAAAATGAAATGCTTTTTTGTTTCCACTTTTCCGAAAGAACAAAAAATACATACTCTTTCCTCCCACCCTTCTTATGGCCATTTCCAGCACCCTGTTTCACAAGGGAGTTGATGAGAATTAGTCCTTAACTAGGCAATAAGAATTTTGGCTCTCCAAGAGCATTTAGTAGGTTTTAAAGAAACCTACATGTCCCGTTGATAGTGAATCATGGGACTCCTTGAGAACCTTGGACTTAAATTTGGAATTTGGGCTTAGGTAAATACTTCCTTTATACAATCGAAATTGTAAGTAATGACGACTTTTCATCTTTTCTGGACAGAGCATCTGCTACTACGTCGCCTTTTCCTTTCTTATGTAATATTTATGTTGAAGAATGTAACTAGTGTCGGTCTTCGTAATTGTATTTGTCAAAAGAAATTTTATTATTAAAGAAATTGACTTATTAAATCATGGGTTTCATGCTTGGGTCAATGATTTTTTGGTCAAAGCCTCCATTGAAGTCTTCTAGGTTTTATCTTGAGTCAAGAGTCATTGTCGTTTTTATTAGACCCTTCATGGGCTTTGTATCATGTAAAAGAACTATTTTTGAGTCAAAAAGGTCATTTGTCACCTCCACACCAAGTCGGCCTTGTCCTCATGAAGTCGGCCTGGATTAATGCTATTCAACCCAACAAAAAGGCTATATATAGAGAGACAGTTCGACCTATTTGACGCACTCACTCAACAAGTTCGAACTATAAGAAGAAAAAGAAAAAAAAGAGAGCGAAATTGTTGGAGAAGGATAGAAGAAGCTGAGAAGACCTAAATCGAGTTCTTGGGCAATCTATCTCTCACATGTGCGAAGTTTCTGCGCTGTAGCTGGGGCCGAAATTATGAATCTACTATAGGTTCGAAATTTTGTAGCTGGGGCCTAGAATTCTGTAGCTAGGGGTCGAAATTCTGGATTGTAGCTACAACTAAGAAGCTGACACTTAGAGACTTTGACATGGATCATCTATTGGAAGGGCAAACTTGGTGATTGGAGTGTGAAAATTCGGAGACCCGAATCCTATTGCAGCAACTGATACTATTTCTTCTAATTGTTAATTCTATTTAACAATTTATCTGTTGTTTCCTACGGC
The DNA here is from genome assembly GCA_034641835.2 of Pinus albicaulis. Taxonomy (NCBI): domain Eukaryota; kingdom Viridiplantae; phylum Streptophyta; class Pinopsida; order Pinales; family Pinaceae; genus Pinus; species Pinus albicaulis. The sequence goes on along the minus strand of CM076572.1, from coordinate 1,206,982,584 downwards.
AAATATCGAAATAAATACACTACAACCTTCACAAATAAAAACTACGAAAGAAATAAACCTATGTTACCGGATCCATCAGCCTTGGGGATTGGATTCGCAGATCCACGGATCAGATCCAGATCCAGATCCGAATGCACTTGGATCCACCTAGGAACTGGTTTAAAAATGTTTCCTCTACCATAACATACATCCCAATATTCAAAATTGTGGTTTGTGTGATTTGGGGTTTTTTACAATACGAAAAAAAAAGTCTTTTACTCTGTTCATATTCGCTGAATTCCAGTCCATTTTCTCACATGAGAAATTCTTCCCCAATTAATACGTGGCTTCTAAATGGATCCGGTGGGTTGCTTGTATCCACCATCGCGGGGCACCCTTGTTGGGTCCTGCCGGCACCAATAGAACATATCAATGTTGGACAAAAAGCGTTAAAACTCTGGTTCAGTGCTATAACCCATATTTGTTGATTTCATATTCATTGTATTTAGCACATTCACAGGGAAGACATTCAGGGCTATGGCTGCATCCTGCACATATTATTTGGTACTGGGATTAAACACAAAAATACTACTTACAGAAATATACGATTGCTTCTTAGAAGGGTTTGGCAACATGCAAGGATCTAGCCTCTAGGTGCAACGGAACAACCTGTTGTGTTCTGGTTAAGAAGTATAATTAATTAAACCAAATCCCGACATTGATGTTTTCTTTCCATCGCACCGGTCCAAGGTTCGAGTTCCGAAATAAGCTAGAAATACTATTTGTATCGAAAATCAGGGCGGACCATTCTTGGAACGTGGGAACATTTGACGGAAAAAAAGAAATTGATGTTATCGAGATTATTCATAGCAAAGAAGGGTAGTATTAATCACTATATAATTTATAACATATTAAAACGATAATTTGGATATCCTATAAAAAAATAATTATAAGATTATATATATTAATTAAAATTTATAAATTTATATTTTAAAGTTATTTTTTATATTTATATTTATACTATTCAAAATTTATAATTTAAAATTATTACAAACTTGTCTTTTAAAAATTATAATTTCAAATTAATTTTTGTTACTTATATTATAATTTATATGTTGCAGGATAAATAGAAATATTAAAATTTATATGTTTATAAAATAAAAATTAAATATATTAATTTATTATATCATATATTTAAAATATATTTTTTAAATATCATATAAGTTATACATTTAAAATTTTGTACTTTTACAATTTCTAAATTTTTTGACTAACTAATGTTTATCTTCTTGGAAAGTAAGGAAACATATTAATAGCTCAAGACCTAGAGGATCATGCAAGAGTGGAAGTCACCCTTATCACAAACCACAGATAAGTTATTTTTAGGTAGCCAATTTTTTCTACACATAATGATGTAGCTGCATGTTTAGGTACCATAAGTCGTATATGCAACGGAAAACTTTAAAATACTTTAAAGACGTAAATGTCCATTGTAAGACACGTAACTATATATTGAATATTGTATATAAGAATTGATGTGAGATAATTACAAATAAGAATGAGGGTCTGATTATATACCATACGCAGGTGCCCTTTCATGAATGGTCATGTCTCTAAGACATGCCTCTTCATTACTAACTAACTAACCATTAGTTAATTAATTATTATTATATTTATATTTATATTTATTATTTTTATGAATTATATTCATAACATTGCATCTCTCTTCAAGAAGCTTTGTCCTCAAAGCTTACTGAGAATATATTCTCGTTTCTGAACTTTCATCTTCGTTGATACAAGATGATATGATGCTTTGAGTGATAGACAAAATTGTCGTACTGAGAATGGATCGGACCATCCTAGATTAATTTTCTGTGGAATCTTCTAATCTTTGGAAATTTGTGATGAATAGTTATCGTAGCATTGGATTCTGCAAACATTAGTATTCTTGGGAACATAAATTTGTCGTTTATGTTCCGAGTGATACTGTTACGTAGATTGATTGGAAAGTCTGCGCTTGTGATTCAGATGTCGATAAACAGTTCTTCTGGTTGGACTCTCCTTTATCGTTTTGGAAACTTCTTGATTTCCTTCAGGGGTTATTGTTGTTGAATTGGCTACTGAATCTTCATTTGGAATGTCATCGTTTGAACTACAATTTCTGAATATGTTTTAACTTCCCTTTCTTTTTTAGTTGTGATATTGACTGGATCGGTATTTATTCCTTTATTGTCAACTTGGACTAAAATGACTGATGACTTCAATATTTTTTCTTGAAGTTGTTCTAACTTATCATTTAGTGACTTCTTATCACTTTTAAGCTTCTTTATTTGCGTAAGAAGGCTCTGGTTATGATTCTTTAAGCGTAAAAGTTCGTCATTTTCTGAATCGTTGACTTTGTCCTTAGTGTCCTCCTCTTTATCTTTTGTACTTTTGATTTGTTCTAATAGCTTTTGATTCAGGTTTCTTAAGCACAAATTTTCCTCTTCCTTATTCGATAGATTCTCGTTGAATTTCTCTTTAAAACTTTCATTTTCTTGCTTTAATATTTGCTTCTTAATTTTAGACTTTTTTATCTATGAAGGTAATTTCACATTGTGGTCCATTAGACGCCAAATTTTGTCGTTACTTTGTGTTGATTTTTCATGAAATCGATCTTCGAAATTTTTATATTTATTTTCTGATGCTTCGTTCTTTTGTTGAAGTTTTGCAATTTCATCCTTCAATTTTTTTATTTGCATTTGTTCATTATCATTATGCTCTTCGGTACTAAATAATCTTTCACACGGTAGACATTTTAAATTGCTTTTTTAATATAAGTGTATCCAATAATGTCTAGACAAAATGGACATTTAGTCCAAAATAACGATTATTGTGTGGAACTCATCTTTTCTTCTTTCACACCTAGATTATTCATCTTCTTTTTTTAACCGTTGTCTTCACTTATTTTTTTTTAGATGAACTTAAGACTTAATGACAATCCTTTCTCTTTTTCTTTCCTTTTTTTTTAAATAATTAATTTTTCAAATAAAAACTTTTTTTTTTAAATATATATATAATAGTTTTTTTTATAATTTTTTGTTGATTTTTATTTCAATTTTTTTTTCTTTTTAATATATATATATTTTTAAATGTCTCTTTTTTTTCAACATATTTATAATTTTTTTTTTCTTTTTGAAAAGTTACAACCCTAGTGAAACGTGGCTATTCACCTATTTGGGGTATAATATAAAATATATGTCCACCTATGTGCCTTTGACTCAATTAATTTTCTCCACGTAAAAAGTAAAACTTACCATTCACATAAAGAGATTTTGTATTCCTTTGTTTTTCTTTTTCCTTGAAAATACCATGAGTTACTAAAACCACGAGCTTGTAAACCACTTAATGAAGAATTAAGATAATCTTATCAACTCTTCCTTCTCTTACATATAGTTTTAAAGATATTTTGAAAGATTCTCTTTTGACTTTATCATGCACCTTTTATCAATAATCTAGAACTTTTATATATATATGAATGTTCTCCTTCAAAATTTACATCAGACTATTTTTTTTTACTAGAATCATTGAAATGTCAATGGCCAAAGGTCCTTTTTTTTATTAAATATATATTTTTTTTATTTTTAACTCTTTTCTTTTATAATCTTTTTTCCAATTTTTTTTAAACTCTTTTTTTTTTAAGTGGCCAAGGGCCTGACCAAAAATGGAGAAACTCCAACTTGTGTAGCGAAACGCTTTAGTTGTGATGAGAAGTTGATGGCCAAAGGCTAGGATCTGCTAACATGGCTCTGATACCAATGTAACAACCATAAGTCGTATACGCACCGGAAAAATTTAAAATACTTTAAAGACGTAAATGTCCATTGTAAGACATGTAACTGCATATTGAATATTGTATATAAGAATTGATGTGAGATGATTACAAATGAGAATGAGGGTCTGCTTATATACCCTAGGCAGGTGCCTTTTCATGAATGGTCTCGTCTCTAAGACATGTCTCTTCATTACTAACTAACTAACCGTTAGTTAATTAATTATTATTATTATATTTATTATTTTTATGAATTATATTCATAACATCGTCAATATCTTTCAGATATTTCACCAATTTTTTGTTGATGTTTGTAGCTTGGGTAGGTACTTTTGCACATTCCTAAGTGTCTAGATGTGTAGAAGTCGCCCACAAGATCTCCCTATGATACTTGCTCTAGCTTGAGGCAGTTGATTTGTAACTTAGGAAAAACACATACATATTATGTTGGCTCATTGAGCCAAAGTAAACTTCGGAAAAGTAAAGTAATTGACTTTGAAAAAATGGTACAAGAGGGCGTGGTACCAAATTCTTGTTCTTATAATATATTGATTGATAGCGTAATCAAGAAAGGTAGAGCAACAAATTTAAATAAAAATAAGGAAAAACAATGTGTATATGTTGTCACATATAGCATTATGATCTTGTATTTCTGTAAGGTGGGGAGAGTTGAGGACTCCCTAGGATTGCTAGAGGAAATGGAATCTAGAGGCCTGGTACCTGACATGGTAGCAATAACATCCCCGTTGATTGCACTTTGTAAGTTTGGTAAACAAGATTGGGCACATTAGCTTATGAAACGCATAGGAGATAGCATTGTTATCACTAAAATTATTAGATGGACTGTTGAGATGGAGGAAATAATGAAAACCAGGAAGGAGGAAGCGAGAAACCAAACTTCAGTATTTGTAAATAATAATAATAATAATAATTTTGACAGCGTTTATTCTCAACAATTTGTGCCAAAAGACAAGAAAGAAAGCAAAAATTTCCTTGCTATTGATTATATGTTTGGTACCATGACACAAACAAAAGTTGAAAATTTTGCACCCAAAGATTTAGGTTTTAGAATAGCAGCAGATGAGGATAATCAAGAGGTGACGGACTGAAGAGAGTTTGCTATCAGATTTTCTTCAGATATGTATGTTAGCAGTTAGCAATAGTAACAATATTGATACAGAAGAAGATTTGTAGAACAGGGATGAGAAATACATGTCGATGCACTTATTACATTTCAAGGGGCACTACATATTATTATGTTAAATGAGATATTTCAAACAATTAAACAAAAACAAAAAAATTGCAATTCAGATGCTTATCCTAGCTTATTGGGATTCAAGGGAGGAAGACTACAAGATAGAGGAATAGATTCTTTCAACAATGATATGTTTAACACTTACACGTCCTTCTTTTCAAAACAAGGGAAGATAAACATAGCTTGTAGTGACCCATGGACCTACAGCGATAACACATTACTAAGTGGGTTTATTAATAAAGGTTATTTTGATGAGGCTTGGGGGCTTTTTCCTGAAATGGGTAGGAATTTGTGTATGGCATACAACTCAATCATTGATGGGCTTGGAAAGACAGACGAAACATATATGGTATATGTAGTTTTCGAAACAATGTTAGGGAAGGATGGATACCTGGACTTTGGGAATGGACAACCGGACCCCAACCTAACGCCTACTAAGGAGTTGGTGAATATTATGCATAGAATAGATGCACCAAAAATTGCAGTTAATAGATTCCTTGGCAATCTCATGGATGCAGGGATGTTATCACTATGTGGGGAGGGCAGTATTGAGACTGGCACTGTCACATTCGTGAGAAGGATGAAATTTGGGTTGTATTAGCTTGGTTTTCAATTATCGCTCATATGAATAAAGATAAAAGGGTTGGTGAAAAGTTGTATCTGCCGTAGACACTGCAAAAGAACCTTGGGCAACCTATGGTTGATGTGGTTATAAGGAGAACGAATTTGAAGAAGACATCAAAATGGTTGGACATTTTCCTAGTCTGATTTCTAATATCAAAGAAAGAGAACAAAGTTGGAGTTAATTTTTTGGGTAGCATTGGATGTGCTCTAGCTCTGAAACTTTGTGGAGGGGATACAACAAATGAGATCTACAAGACCCGGAAATCGTTTGGAGAAATTTCACCCGGAGCTTAAGTTATTCAAATAATTAATTATTTTAATGGAGTCCCTAAGTCTAACTTAGGGAAATTAAATAATTAAAGTGAATTAATTTAAACATGTGGATGAGAATGTTCTCAGTGACGAGGATCAAGTCTTTTCTAAATTTTACACGTTGATTAGAGATTAGATCACAGTCGTTGAATGTTCAACAGGAAAAGTATTAAAGGAAGGCTTCGGATCAGTTGGAGAACACACACAGAGTGGCAGCACTTGAGCTAAGTCGAAATTCTTGGCCGCGGTTTGCTGAGAATTTTTGAGTGAGCTTGTAGTGTAGCGATGTTATGAAACCAGCTCCAAAAATAGAGGAAGAGAGAGATCAATGCCTTAGAAATCAGCCACTTCGAGGGGGCAACCTCCTTTACATTACATAAATGAACAATTCTTGGATGATACAAATGACAAAACCTCCTTTCTATATATAGGAGTCCAATGGATCACAATATAATCCTAGCCGACATAACAATAACAATGTAAGGGCACAACAATAACAACAGTGGGCTTCTATGGGCACAATAATAACAATATGGGGACTACATGGGAAAAACAATAACAATAACGGGGCTATACTAACAATAAAAATAAGGGGATACACTAGTATTATAGGGACCTAACATGCCCCTCTCCTTCAAACAAGTGTTTTCCTCAACGCTTGATTATTTCTCGATGCTTCTGTATAAAATTTTCATCCTCCCATGTGGAATCTTTAGCGGGTAAGTTCTTCCACTTGCTGAGATACTCTGACATTGATCGATTTCGTAGTTGTCGAGTTCTTGTTTCCGCAACTGCTTCAGAACTTGTTTCGCTGCGATGTTGATCTTCCTGTTGTTTCACTTGATTCTGCACCAAAGTTAGGTTATACTTTGAGAGTTCGAGAACTTGTTGTTGATGCTCGATGTGATCTTCCACTGCTTTATCATCCATATTAGCTTTCATTTGAACCTTCAAATCATCCAACTTAGCCTCCATGTTTGCTTTTAAACCATCTATGTCATCCTTGGTTGCTATTTGTAAGATCGAAATTTGTTGCACTTGGTACCGTAATTTTGATATAGCATACTGCAATTCTTCCACTTCATGCGTCATAGTAGAGGTTTCTGAGGGCTTAATGGGCGTGGAATTATTTTTGGGAGGCATTATATAACTCAATACTGATATCTATGCTTCAATATGCCATTGGAATCACTTCAAACCAATTTTTCAAACAAAAGTTATGCAAACTTGTTTAAAAAATACACACATTTTTCTTGCTTTTAGAAGTTCGATATTGAAACGATTGTAACTCTGTAATTTCTGGTCTCCAATATTTGAACTTCGGTCCTATAGTAGCCCTCTGAGTCTTCTTTCCAATACCACAGGTCAAACCTGATTTGGATTCTTCAAGGCAAAGTTATGCCCAATCTCCCACAATGACCTAATTATGCACTGGTTTAGTAGAGTGAACTTGTACGACGTTCCACATGTCACTGTTTCCTCCTTCGGCTTTGAAATCGATACACATGAAACTACAGTCCGTGTACTTTTGGTCACTTCTTACAGAATTCCAATCCAATGCTCAAAGAGAGAGTTATGACGATTTTCCCAAGGTCACCTCTTTGAGATGAAATTCGGGAGCCTGCCAAAACCCTAACTTCCACAGATTATATCTCTAAAAATACTGTGAACCAAGATCTGAAATTTTTACACAAAGTTCCTTAGGATTTCTTCGTAAATGGGTTTTTTTTAAGCTTCCGAACCTTCGTAGAAAAAATGTTATAGTGAAAATGCCACGATGGCCTGTTTGCCTCTCTCTGGATTTGCGTTGTAACTCAGGACAACCGCCTTTCTGCAACAAAAACTTTGTCTCTTCAATGATGGCTTCAGCTCTCCCTGATCTGTAATAGCTCTGATACCATCTGAAAATTTTTGAATTTACTAACATAAATCCTACAACGGTAATCTGATTTACTTCTCCTACTTGTTTTATTAACTTAACAAGTTATTTTTTTGAATAATACAAGAAAAACATCTAAGTAAATACATTGCTGCCTACACAAATATACAGATCAAGTACTGAAGAATTAAGCACATTCAACAAAGGACACACATCGGACAAATGTCCCCGTAAAAACCCAACGCGGGAAAACCGGTGCAATAACTCTTGAGGGTTTTATTATTATGCAGATTTCTGAATACAAACTAGGGTATCAGTAGTGGTTTACCCAACAAAGAAAATCCTAGCAGAAGTACCTCTTATCTCTAGAGACAGATATTATGGTTGATTCAGCTCAGAATGAAGAACCCCACAGGTGCCTACGCAGCCCCCAACAAGGGGAAGTAGTTCCTCAGCAGACTTTCTCGCCAAGAAGTCTGAGATCTGATCAGTAGACTGATTGGAGAGGGTTGATTCGACAGCAGTTGGTGGAGGATTTACGGGAAGGAAATCACTTGTCAGAGGGACCATATTCTCTAGAGGATTTCTAGTGCCAAGAAACCCAGATCCAAGTTTTTTGTTGAGGGCATCAATAGACGAAGGGAGAAGAGTATTCGCTTCGACAGCGTTTGAGCGAAGATGGCCGCACATGGATTGAGGGATCAGGACAGGTTGGATGGAGTATCCAAATTCGTCTAGAAGGTCAGAATCCTGTCAGTTATAGATGAATATCGTATCAAAGATCATGTCGAGAAGGATGTAGTTGGTCCTGTTGACGATGATCCGTTGAAGAAGTATGAGGAAGCGCAAGCAAGGGCCAAGCACTTGATTATGGATGGGGTCAAGGATCATGTGGTCCCACACATTGCTGAAAAGAACACAGCAAATGAGATGTGGACAACGTTGACCTCAATGTATCAGGGGACTTCTGTCCAAAGGAGAACGCTTCTGGACAATCATCTTCGGTTATTTCAGATGCAGAAGGGAGAGGAAATCGACCCCTTCCTCATTAGATTGAAGGCAATTCGTGATTAGTTGGCTGCTATGGGGGCCACTCCTGATGAGGGTCTATTGGTCAGGACTGCCCTGAATGCAGTGTCTGAAGAGTGGGAGACCTTTGTCCAAGGCATTTTGGGTAGAGCGACACTTCCGAATTGGGAAGACATGTGGGCAGCTCTTTGACAAGAAGAGATCTGGAGGATGACCAAGGTGGGCACCACCAGCGGCAGAATCAAGATCAAGAAGGAGGAGAAGGAAGATGCGACTCTCGCATCTAAGGGACAACAAGGGCAGCGAGGGAATAAGAAGAAAGACCTTTCAAAGTTCAAGTGCTTCAGATGTGGTGAACTAGGACATTTCGCCACAACTTGTCCTCAGAAGAAGGGTAAGGGAGATTCTGATTCAAAGGCTGTAGCAGCTAAGGGTGATGATGGGAGTGATAACGATGTGGCTATGTGTGCTCATGTGCCTCGAGAGAAGAGGTGGGGCGACATAGCTCTGTAGATTGAGCTACAGATGGTGGTGGGGCAGGATCCTTGAGGTGCCCAAACTCTTGGATCACATACGAGCTACGGGAGCCCTTAATGACAGTAGCAGGATGACTGGAGTTAGTTTGTGTAGAGGATTATGGAGGCACATAGGCAGAGCTAGAACGTTGAAGACTTGAGCAGCGTAGAGGTAGTTGCAACGTAGAAGCAGCAGCGCAGAGGCAGTGCTTACGCAGTCGCAGTGCAGAGGTCTAGAGAGTCAACGAAGATTAGCAGCAGAGGGTCTTTTAGTATCGAGACGCAGCTAGACTGACTTGTCTGTCCGTATTTTGGGTGATGTCCTTCAATTTCTTAACTCTTAGCAACTGAGTTGTAATGCAGCAATTAGCAGTGGCAGTGCTATGGGCAGCATGATGTAGCATTTGAGAGGGACTTGCAGTATAGATGAGGCAGTGACTGTGGCAGAGTCATGGGCAGCAGTGTAGTGGATGAAGGGCAGCAGGCCAAGCATCAGCAGCGCAGGGGACCGATGTCGTGGATCAGGGTGATGTTTCATGATGAAGTTTTGCTAGAGCACATTCCTTGCTAAGAGGGAGTGTTGATTTTTTGGGGTAGCATCAGATGTGCTCTAGCTTCAAAACTTTTTGGAGGGGCTAGAACACATGAGATCTCCAAGACCCAAAAATCGTTTGGAGAAATTCCGTCCGGAGCTTAAGTTATTCAAATAATTATTTATTTTAATGGAGTCCCTAAGTCTAACTTAGGGAAATTAAATAATTAAAGTGAATTAATTTAAACATGTGGGTGAGAATGTTCTAAGTGACGAGGATCAATTCTTTTCTAAATCTTAGCCGTTGATTAGAGATTAGATCACGGTTGTTGAATGTTCAACAGGAAAAGTATTAAAGGGAGGCTTGGGGTCAATCGGAGAACACACACAGAGTGGCAACACTTGAGCTAAGTCGAAATTCTGAGACGCGATTTGCTGAGAATTTTTGACTGAGCTTGTAATGCAGCAAGGGGCAGTTCGACAGTGGGATTTCAGATCTGAGACCAAGAATACAATAGCAGAGAGGCAGATCAGCACCAGAGGAGAAGCGCAGGCCCAACAGGGGTGATGCAGGCCCATCCAGGCTCACGCAAATCCAACGTAGAGGCTCACGCAGGCCCAAAGGGGTGACACAGGCTTAGAAGAGCTAACATAGAGCCATAAGGGGCAGCGCTGGGATTTCAGTGTGCAAGATCGGGCTCGTATTCAACAGATCCAGAAGGGTGATGTAGTCTCAGCGCAGAGCTTGTTGGGGACTGCGTAGGCATCTGTGGGGTTCTTCATTATGAGCTGAATCACCCATAATATCTGTCTCCAGAGATAGAGATACTTCTACCGAGATTTTCTCTGTTGGGTAAACCACTACTGGTACGCTAGTTTGTATTCAGAAATCTGCATAATGTAGAAATTTTGAGCCCAACCCCGGTTATCAGTTTCTTCTTGTCACTCCCATATAGTTAAATGCCCATTCCTATAAACATACATTCATCAAGCTGGAAATAATAAATATTTCTGAAAACACAAATTCTGGAAATTTCACAGTGCTGAAAATTGCAAAAATAAAACACACAAAATATTTCAACCACACACAAAAAATGACACGATGATTTTTGGTCAATATGACCCTAGAAAAACCCCCTACAACTCTTGGGGAAAACCAGTTCGAAAGCTCTTCGTTATTTCTGAATATTGCTTTTACAGAGAAATGAAATGTGCAGTAAAAATTCCAGCAACCATAATTTTTACTTATCTCGAAAATTGTGCTTCTACTCCACCTCGATTTTTGTGCCAAATGCAAAACAAAAAATTACAGCGAAGGGTACAGCCGTAAATGTTGTATGGACAGCATAGAAAAATGTGCCAACACAGTTGTACAACCCTCCTCGAAAAACATGATGTACGACTGTCTCGAAAACTGTGTTGTATGGCTGCCTCGAAAACTGTGTTGTACGGCTATTGTACGGACCTCGATTTCTGTGCTGCTGAGCTGTTGTACAGACCTTGAAAACAGTGATGTTTTGCTACTGTATAGACCTCGAATCTTGTGCCTCCTTAACTATTGTACGGACCTCGAAATCTGTGCCAGACTGCTGCAACAAATGATGTTCTACTTTCCTCGATTTTCGTGCCACTTGCCTCGAAAATTGTGCTCCTGCTTTGCTATACGGACTTGCTGAAATAGTGCTGCCTTGGTAAATGTGCCAAGATGTTGTTTGCTCCTTCTCTCTTCTTTGCTCAGAAATTTCTTCTTGCTCTCTTCTCCTCTTCTCTCAATCTGCTCATGAAAGACTGAATGACATTTTCTCTTCTTTTCCTCCTTTAACCTAACCCTAAGTGACTTTTGGGAAATCCCTAAATCCAATGGCTGAGATAGCTTTAGATCTAGGGCTGAGATTAAATGTGCATTTAATTCTCACTTTCTATTTTTCAATTCACGCCACTTAGATAAAGACCCACTTAGCCTTTTATTTCTATAGTTACTTTTCACTTTTAATTTCACATTGACTTTAATAAAGTCACTTTAAAATTAGACTTAGTAACTCTATCACTTATAAAGTCACTTTTAAATTAGATTTGGCTTTACCACTTATAAAGTCACTTTAGGAGAAAAAGTTAAATACGTTTGGACACTTTTCCCTAGGCCAAAGATCAAAGCCTTAGGGAACCACTAGTCCTCTGGTACCCAAATTTTAACACTCCCTCTTACCGAGGAAAGTGTTCCTCACCACACCCATCTTGTCTCTAAAGTAGACATGCTTGCCCCGTGGTAAGGATTTGGTGAATATGTCCGCTACTTGCTCATCTGTGGGAATATACTCAAGCTTCACAACTCCCTTCTGAACATAGTCTCTGATGAAATGATATTTGATACCGATATGTTTTGACCTATCATGAAACATTGGATTCTCCGTGAGTTTAATGCAACTCTGATTATCACAGTAAATCACTAACAACGCTTGACCAAATAATCCAAACAACATCTTGTGAAGCCATATGGCCTCGCAACTAGCCAAACTAGCTACCATGTACTCTGCTTCCGTTGAACTCATGCTACTACTGTTGCTTTCGGCTGAACCACGACACAACTGCCGAACCCAACCCAAAACAACACCCTGAACTGCTCTTCCTATCAGAAGCACAACCTGCCCAATCAGAATCAGTGTACCTCGCCAATCTCACTCCATCTCACTGTCTATGATCTAGACCATAATCCATTGTCCCCTACAAGTAACGCAAAATGTGTTTCGTAGCAACCCAGTGCACTCTCCTGGGCTCACACATGAATTGGCTCATCGTGTTGACTGCAAAAACATATACCTGGTCTAGTGTTGACCAAATACATCAAGGAACTAATTAGTTGTCTATACAAAGTAGGATCCACCAACTCAGAATCCCATGCACTCTCCTGGGCTCACACATGAATTGGCTCATCATGTTGACTACAAAAACATATACCTGGTCTAGTGTTGACCAAATACATCAAGGAACCAATTAGTTGTCTATACAAAGTAGGATCCACCAACTCATAATCTGAAGCGTGAAGCTTCTTCCAGTTAGTGATCATAGGTGTCAACATGGGTTTGCAATCCTCCATGTGAAATCTGCTAAGAATGTCCACAATATATTTCCCCTGTCCCAGGAAGAAATGCCCCTCCTGCCACACCTCCAATCCCAAAAAGTAATGCATCAAGCCAATGTCCTTCATCTCGAACTCCGAAGTAAGATCTCTCTTGCAGCCCTCTATGAGTCTCTCTACACCCATAATGACCAAGTCATCCACATACAGCACCAGAATGAGAGGCTCCTCACCTACCACAATAAAGTATAGATTCGGATCTGCATCACTCTTTGTGAAACCCATCTCCTGCAAGTACGTATCAATCCTGGAGTACCAAGCTCTAGGAGCTTGCTTCAGGCCATAAAGTGCCTTCTTCAGCCTACATACATGGGACTCCTTCCCATGCACCTCAAAGCCCTGTGGCTGCTCAATGTACACCTCCTCCTGTATGAAGCCATTGAAAAATGCAGTCTTCACATTCATCTGGTGGATCTTCCAACCCATCTCTGCTGCTATCGATATAATGGAGTGAATGGAAGTATATTGAGCCACGGGAGCGAAGGTTTCCTCATAGTCTACTCCCTCTACCTAGGACAACCCTCTAGCCACAAATCTAGCCTGGAACTTCTCGATGCTGCCATCTGCAGCATGCTTTATCTTGTAAAGCCATCTGGAAGTAACCATGGATTTCCCTTCAGGCCTTGGGACCACCTCCCAAACATCATTCTTCATGATAGAAGAATACTCCTCCTGCATGGCCTCTCTCTAGACCTGCTGGCTAGCAGCCTCCTCATAGCTAGAAGGCTCAAAGTCAACGATATTAGCAACCAATGCCATATAGCTATAGAACCACTCAGGTGGTCTGCTTTCTCTAACCTATCTCTTTGGCCCAGCAATAGATGTGGCCTCTCTCAAGGTGTCCTGAAGCCACTTGGGCTTCCTCCTCCCTGAGCACACTTCTCCCACCAAAGAGGGAGAATCCTCATCCTCATAAGAAGCCTGAACTCCTGAATGTCTGTCTACTGACCTCCTGCCTGAACCTATGTTTGTAGATGCTGAAGTACCATGTGAACTGTCCAGCAATGGGCTACCCTATGAACTGCTTTGCATGCTGCCCGAAGCACCACCCATATGACTCTGCGAGCCACTTCTCACTGATGGACCTGACACCGTAATCGATGTACCTCCTGATCCCTGTCCACTGGATCCCTGTGACTGACTCAGTTGCTCCTGAGGGTCTGGTGAATCCAGATACTCGAACTCCCGTGACCTCCTGAAAGCCCTATCCTCCTCGAAGTTCACATCCCGCCTGACAACAACTCTCCTTCATGCAGGAATATAAATCCGAAAGGCTTTCAAGGTCTCACTGTAACCCACAAAGATGCCCTTCTCTGCAGTGGGCTCTAGCTCGGTCCTTTTCTCCTTGGGTACGTAGGAGTATGCAATACACCCAAAGATACGGAAGTGACCAATATCAGGCTTCTTCCCAGAAAAAGCCTCCTCCAGAGTCACATGCCCCAAGGCATGATGTGGACTCTTGATCTGCAAGTACACAGCAATGTTGCGGGCATCTGCCCACAAAAACAACAGTAACCCCTGACCATGTAGCATGGCTTTGGTAGCCCCAACGATGGATCTGTTCTTCCTCTCCGCAACCCCATTCCGTTGGGGGTTGTAAGGAACTATGAACTCCCTCCTGATGCCTGCCTCCGCACAATAATCAACAAACTCACCAAGGGTATACTCCCCTCCATTGTCCGACCTGAGGGACTTGATCTTCTGATCTTTCTGAGTCTCCACAAGAGCTCTGAACTCCTGAAACCGCTTGAAGACCTCACTCTTGGTCTTCAAGAAATAAATCCAAGTCTTCCTGGAGTGATCATCAATGAATAAAACATAGTACTCATATCCACTCAAGGAAACATGAAACATCTGACCGCTCACATCAATATGAATCAAATCAAGAATCCCAGTCGATCTGTTGTCACTGTTGGGAAAGGGGGATTTGGAAAACTTCCCCATAGCACATCCTCTGCATGTATCAATGTGATCAGAACTGAAATCTGGCACACCAGTGGTGATCTCCCGCAAAGTCTTCAAGGCCCCATGATACATGTGCCTCATCCTGCAGTGCCAAATCTCACACAGCTCTGAAACCATGTAGAAATTTTGAGCCCAACTCCAGTTATCAGTTTCTCCTTGTCACTCCCATATAGTTAAATGCCCATTCCCATAAACATACATTCAACAAGCTGGAAATAATAAATATTTCTGAAAACACAAATTCTAGAAATTTCACAATGCTGAAAATTGCAGAAATAAAACACAGAAAATGACACGTTGATTTTTGGTCAATATGACCCTGGAAAAACCACCTACAACTCTTGGGGAACACCAGTTCGAAAGCTCTTCTTTATTTCTGAATATTGCTTTTACAGAGAAATGAAATGTATAGTAAAAATTCCAGCAACCATAATTTTTACTTATCTCGAAAACCGTGCTTGTACTCCACCTCGATTTTCTTGCCAAATGCAAAACAAAAAATTACAGCGAAGGGTATAGCCTTAAATGTTGTACGGACAACATAGAAAAATGTGCCAACACAATTGTACGGCCCTCCTCGAAAAACGTGTTGTACAGTGGTCTCGAAAACTATGTTGTATGGCTGCCTCGAAAACTATGTTGTACCACTGTTGTATGGACCTCGATTTTTGTGTTGTTGAGCTGCTATACGGACCTCGAAAACAATGTTGTTTTTGCTGCTATACAGACCTCGAATTTTGTGCCTCCTTAACTGTTGTACGGACCTCAAAATGTGTGCCAGACTGTTGCAATAAATATTGTTCTCCTTTCCTTGATTTTCGTGCCACTTGCCTCGCAAATCGTACTCCTGCTTTGCTGCACGGACTTTCTGAAATAGTGTTGCCTTGGTAAATGTGCCAAGGTGTGTTGTTTGCTCCTTTTCTCTTCTCTGCTCAAAAATTTCTTCTTGCTCTCTTCTCCTCTTCTCTCAATCTGCTCATGAAAGACTGAATGACCTTTTCTCTTCTTTTCCTCCTTTAAACTAACCCTAAGTGACTTTTGGGGAATCCCTAAATCTAATGGCTGAGATAGCTTTAGATCTAGGGCTGAGATTAAATGTGCATTTAATTCTCACTTTCTATTTTTCAATTCACCCCACTTAAATAAAAACCCAGTTAGCCTTTTATTCCTATAGTCACTTTTCACTTTCTAATTTCACATTGACTTTAATAAAGTCACTTTAAAATTAGGCTTAGTAACTTTATCACTTATAAAGTCACTTTTAAATTAGATTTGACTTTACCACTTAAGTCACTTTAGGAGAAAAAGTTAAATACATTTGGACACTTTTCCCTAGGGCAAAGATCAAAGCCTTAGGGAACCACTTGTCCTCTGGTACCCAAATTTTAACACATAATAATAAAACCCTCAAGAGTTGTTGCACTAGTTTTCTCGCATTTGGTTTTTCTGGGGACATTTGTCCGAAAAATCTTGTGTCCTTTGTCGAATGAGCTTAATTCTCCAGTACTTGATCTGTATATTTGTGTAGGCAATAGTGTATTTACTTCGATGTTTTTCTTGTATGATTCAGAAAAATAACTTGTTAAGTTGATAAAACAAGTAGGAGAAGTAAATCAGATTACTGTTGTAGGATTTTTGTTTAGTAAATTCAGAAATTTTCACAGTTGGTAGCACCAGAACTTGAAATTTCTTGAGGACAAGCAAATTGGGAAGGGGGGACTGTGATGTTCCCTATTGATTGATTGGCAAAGGGCAGACAAAATAGCCTATTCAACTCCGAAGGCAGGAAAAAAGCCAGAATTGGGAGCTAAACTTGTAACCCCTCACATTAAAAGAGAACCCATAAGGGATCTATATATAAGGTAGTGGAGAGATCATTTTATCATGGATTTGGATTAAATTATCTTTGTTTTATCTTGAGCTAAGGCTCCAAGGGTTTTAAGACCCCTTTTCATGTGTCTAGTTTCGGTGGAGGTGATCCCACCCAAGCTAGTCTCTATTGATTTCGGTGGTGAAAGATTCCATTCTAGTCAACCATCTTTTTTCATCATTTGTCTGGTATGCTACTCTAAGGAATTCTCATCTCGTTTTGACATTCAAGAAAGGGATTTTGTGGGTTGTTGGTTTTTGTGACATGAATTTTGGACAACAAAACATCGAGAGAAATAGCGAGTTAGTTTCCAGGCAATGGCTCCATTGCCGACCTGATCTGAACACCACAACTGTAGGGCCGCAACAGCAGTTGTAGGGACAAGCCTATGTGGAATAGTTCTAGTGACAAATCAATCTATAGATGGGACTAGGGAAGCTATGACCCACACTACCCCACATATTGTTGGATATGCATTGCCTACACAAGCTTGGAAGGTAGTTAGTAGTCCAGTTAGGGCATCATTACGAAGCAGGATCTTTTGTAGACTAAGATCGAGCTAGGTAGTAGAATAGATCAGTATATAAGTTAACTTATTAGTTGTAGAATCATTATTGTTGATTATTACTGCGAATAATTTATATTTGTTAGACAATGGTTGTTGGACAAATAGAACCACTCGCATAATAACCCTAGTAGCAGATTGATACAACATTGATAAGTTGTAAAAGTTTACTCTTATCTGCATCATTGTGTACTTCATATTATCTTTGCTGAAAATTGAAAGAATGTTGCAGGAATTGTTAGTGTTTCTCTTTTGAATTTTACAATCCTGAGGGCAAAAATCCCCTTGGGATATTACAATATGGCACTAATAAGTAGCATCATTGAAGAAGCAATAGACCAACATGTTTGGAGGAATGACATGGTGGAGGATGATGTGTGGGACATTGTGCCAAGATCGGAGGGGAAGGCCAGCCCTAGGTGGCTCTTGAAGAAGCTCCTTCCTTGCTAAGAGGGAGTGTTGATGTTTGTAGCATTAGATAAGAACTTCCGCACAGGTCTAGTGTTAGACATGTGGAAGTCGTCCAAAAAGGTCCTTTCTATTTTGTAATTTACTTTAATTAAAGTTAATTATTAAAGTGAAGAGCCTTTTATTAGTGAGTTGATTAATGTCTAATAAAATGTAAAAGTATTTACATTAGTGATTTAGATGTAATCTCCACTATCGATTGTGATTTAATCTCGACCATCAATCGCATTGAGAGATTAGGGTTATGGAGACTTGGTCATCAACCCAATGTTTTAAAAGAAAGACAAAGTAAAAGGAAAAGACATAGAATGTGACAGTGATACACATGTTAGAAAAACAAAAGTGAGAGTTTGATAAAGGATTTTCGCAAGTCCAAAGGAGAAAAGAGGAAACAATGTGAGTAGCAAAAGGAGATTAACCTAGCTCTTAGAAATTGAAGGGGTCATACACCGCAAGTGCAAAGGTAACTTTAGGAGGCTGTATATCCCAACAAAAGAGAAGGGTGTGTAGAAAATCCATGAAATTCTGATATGCTAATATGAGCAATCTGAAATATAATTTCTTCACACAAAATGTGTCTACTAGATGTAGCGGAATAGGAACAGAAATAAAAACACAATTACACAATTCAACAAAACAGAATTGTCTAGGGAACCCAACCGGGAAAACCCTCTGCTTGTTATTGAGAATTCTATTGAAGAAGGTTGAACAATGGATCTTATACAATACAATAAAGTTTCATTAGAGAACAACCATGTTCTCTCTAATTACATTAAATTGAAACACCCTTGCTAACACCTTGATCCATGCTTCCTAACCCAAGGAACTCGTCCTTCAAACTCCCACAAGCCTCACGTAGGCTCGTTCTCTTTCTCTCACAAGCTCCACGCACAAACTTGTGCTTCCTATTGCTTGGTCTCACTAACTCATGCTCACCAAAACAACGATTAAACTTGTGCCTTCATTCCTCCTTTTCAAGTTAATTTAAATGGTTAAAATTGGTGAGTTCCATATTAGGTAAGTCGAACTGGTGGTTCACAAGTTAACAAAGGTTCATTTCTAGTGTTAAATTTTCCTTCCTAAATTTTAAGAGGCTAACTCCAAAGGAAGAATTTTGGAGGCAGGGAGGCAGACATTTCCAAGGAGGAAGGACGGATCTTCATTGCATACGGTGTAATAGAGATGGACATGATGCTTCCACATGTAAGCTGCTTTGGGACAGAATCGAGCAGGAAAGAAATGAAGAAAATGGTAAAACACCTGGTAAAGGGAAAGGAAAAGCACCCGAGTCCGCTCATTATGTTATGGCACATTGCAACACTGGAGTAACTAAAGACTTATTCAATGCTTCACTTGCTTCATGGAAAGAAGCTTGGTTGCTTGATTCAGGACCAAATTGCCACATGACTTTCAGAAGAGATTTCTTTGAAGAATTCACTGACAATGTTGATAGAGAAGTATACTTTGCAGACAATTCAAAACTCAATGCTTGATTCAGGAGCAAATTACCACATGACTTTCAGAAGAGATTTCTTTGAAGAATTCGCTGACAATGTTGATAGAGAAGTATACTTTGCAGACAATTCAAAACTCAAGCCATCAAGGCTTGGCACCATCAGGCTCAAATTGGTTGGACTTCCAGACTTTCTTCTACATGGTGTTCAATACCTCACGGAGTTGAGGAGAAACTTGCCAGCAAGGACACTCCATTCACATGTTTGATGGCAAGGTTGAGGTCAGAAAAGCATCAGATCACTCACTTGTCATGACTGGGATAGAAGAAGAAAGACTTCTAAAGTTGCAAGGAACCTCTGCTCATGCACAAAACTTTTCATATAGTTCTCACTATGATGAAGGTACATTTCCATCAAGTCTTTTATGGCATGCTAGATTTGGACACTTGAACTATGACAACCTTCATTTGTTGAAGAAAAATGGTGTTACTGGTTTGCCTACAATTCCTAGGAAACTTAAGAAATGTGATGCTTGTATCGTAGGAAAGAACAACAAACGATCTTTTCATGATTCTCATTCCAAAGCACATAGAAAGCTTGAACTCATTCATTCTGATTTGTGTGGCCTTATGTTTGTTCCTTCTACAAAGGGAAATAAATATATGATGACATCTATTGATGACTACACCAAAATGTGCTGGGTTTATTTATTGAGGAACAAAGTTGAAGCTTTTGAAACATTCAAGAACTTTCATGCATGGATTGAAAATGATGCACAATGTCGTATTGGATCTATTCATACTGATAATGGAAAAGAATATACATCAAATGAATTTGAAAACTATCTTCTCCAACATGGGATCAAACATCAAACAACGGTGCCTTATAATCCCCAACAGAACAGAGTAGCTGAAAGAATGAACAAGACAATCTTAAATATGGTACGTTCGATGATGTTTTTCAAGAATGTTAAGTTTATGTTTTGGGCTGATGCAGTTCTATGTGTTGTGTATATAAAGAATATGTGTCCATCTCATGCTATAAAAAACAAGACTCTCTATGAAATGTGGTATGGCCACATTCCGTCGGTGAGGCATCTCAGGGTTTTTGGTTCCACCTGTTATGCCTTGATACCCAAAGAACAAAGAAACAAGCTCAGTGCAAGGAGTCGCACATGTATCTTCTTTGGGTATTCAAATACCTCCAAAGCATATTGTCTCTATGATGAGGTGAATAAGAAGTTTATAATATCTATAGATGTGATCTTTCTTTAATATTCCAAGACTGACAATGTTGTTGAGTGACAGCTTGATCGCTTGGATAAATTCGGACATGCAAAGTCTTTTCAAGAGTTTGATAATGAGATTCCACATCTTGAATGGGGGATCCCTATACTGGATCAATCTGTGAAATCTTCTTTTGAAGCACTCTCTCCCCCGCATGAAGCTCTAGCCACTAATGACACTTTGAGTGATGTGATTGACAGAATTGGAAGACTAAATCTTGATTCAGCCCCATCTTAGTCAACTGAGCAGCCTGGGCCATCTCAGAAAGGTCCTCCAAAATGGCTGACAAAGACACTTGAAAGTGTTCATCCTGATGAGGTTGGAAAGATAGGAACAAGAAGTTCAACCAGACAGAATGGAGGTGATGTAGACGATCCTGATTCCCCTGTTGATATGGATGTTTCTTATGATTGTGAACTGAATTTTTCTACAAATTTTGAACCAACTTCCTTCAAAGAAGCCGCTTCTCGTCATGAATGGAAAGAAGCTATGCAAAAATAATATGATGCTTTGATAAAGAATCCCACCTAGAAGCTGGTTGATCCTCCACTGGGAACCAAACCAATAGGATGCAAGCGGGTCTTCAAGAACAAGTATAAAGAAGATGGCTCACTTAACAAGCACAAAGCCATGCTTGTGGCAAAAGGTTTTGCACAGAAGGAAGGGGTCGATTATGAGGAGACCTTTGCCCCCACAGCAAAATGGGCTACCATCCAAACACTTTTTTCCTTGGTAGCTCAGAATGGTTGGAAAGTCCATCCAATGGATGTAAAAACTGCTTTCTTGAATGGAGATCTGAAAGAAAATGTTTTTATGTCCCAACTAGAAGGATACGTTGTGAAGGGTCAGGAACACAAAGTATGCAAGCTTGTCAAATCCTTGTACGACATCAAGCAAGCACAAAGTATGCAAGCTTGTCAAATCAGAAATTGGCTGAGCATCTTCTGAAACTCAATTTCAAACATTATGATCTTGATGATGCAACTTTGTTTGTCAAGAAAGTTAGCAAAACAGTTGTATATCTTGTGGTGTATGTAGATGATCTTTTGATGACATGTAACAATGAGAACTACATTGCATCCATAAAGAAGGAACTGAGGAAAGGTTTGGAAATGACAGATTTGGGCTATGTTCACTACCATCTTGGTATTGAAGTAACCCAACATCCAAAGTTTATATTCCTCTCTCATAAGAAGTATAATGGAGATCTGTTGAACAGGTCTGACATGGCTGAGTGCAATCCTTTAACTACCCCAATGGAACATAATTTAAAGCTCACATCCACTGAAGGCAAAGAATTTGAGGATGCAACAAAGTACAAAGAGCTCGTAGGAAGTCTCAACTACCTAACTACTACCAAACCAAACATTTCATTTGTCATTGGAATCCTATCCAAGTTTATGAAAAAACCTTGTGAGGGTCATTGGTCTACTGCAAAAGGAGTTCTAAAGTACTTGAAGGGAACTGAAGACTTTGGACTCAAGTATACACAGGTGGGTGAGTTCAGCTTGATTGGATACTCTGATTCAAATTTCGATGGAGATAAAGAAATTGGGGTATTTACTTCAGGTTATGTTACGAGTCTTGGGATCAGGGACTGTCTTCTGGAGGTCACGCAAACAATCAGTTCCAGCAGATTCCACAACTGAGGCAGAATATGTGGCAGCAGTTGAAGCAACAAAAGGAAATTGTGTGGCTCAGGAAAACTCTGGAAGATTTACAAGAGAAACAAGTACATTCAACTCCTCTTTTGATTGACAACACTTCTGCAATAAAGTTGGCCAAGAACCCAAAGTTCCATGTTCGAACGAAGCACATCAATACAAAATACCATTTGATTCGACATCATGTTGAGGTCAATACAATCCACCTACGACATTGTTCCACAAATGAGCAGATTGCAAACATCTTCACCAAAGTGCTTGGAAGGGAAAAGTTTGAAAGATTCATAATGATGCTTGGACTCACCAACATCCCGTCAGGTTAAGGGGGGGAATGTTGACACTAAATCTTTGGGATTAGGTAAACTTATGTAAATAGCAAAAATAAAAGGAAGTTGGAAGACAAAGAGACATTGGGAGATGAAACCCAATAGTCTCCCTCTCCATGTATATATCCATGTTCTATCTTAATGCGAAACAACAATTCATTCGTGCAGTTACTCCTAACCTGACATTTCGTAACGCACTATTAAATTTTTATACAACAATTTCAAGGAAGATGAAACGACTCGAATCTTTTCCAAATTGACTCTCCACGACCCCTGGTGTGCTCCTCAACACAATATATCATTTACCTTGCCTTCCTTCACCGGAGTTACAATGCTATCACAGATTCAATAGTAAAAAAACAATCTAAAAGGGTTTTGACTATATTCAAAACAGGGTACTCTATTTCGTTGTAGCAGCACTCAAATTGCAAAAAAAAAAAACCCACACATTCACTATTCCATAACACAATTGGCACATTCCTTTGTGCGCTTTAGAACTGATACAACAAGAACCCAAAAATGCAAATGGACAAATCACACAATGTACAAATTCTTAAAGTAAATCGATTCAACAAGTTACAAGCTCTCAAAATGACCAGTATTAGAAGGAATAAAAATACAAATAAGAATGGTTCACAAGCATAAATTGATTCAGTGTAACCACATGGTTTTGATTCATTTAACAATCACACAACTTACAGCCCAATTGTTGTTCATTATGCCATTCACACAAAAATACCTTTCGGTTCACACAAATTCAAAGGTACAAACGTGCTTTTCTTTCAGAACTATGGTTACATAGAAAAACAATGAGTTCCTCTCTTCTCTTTTTCCTCTCTCTTCTCCTTTGTTTCTTCTTCTCTTCAGGAACTTCCAAACACTTTTTTCTTATCGTTTCCCAAAAGAAACTGACTATGACAACCAAGAGTCACAAAAATGTGAATCGTTTCCCCTTCTCCACAAAATAAGGGAAACTGAAAACTATATTTACAACATAAAATAACTTCTCCAACTTATTTCTAAAAAAATGAAAACTCACTCCCAAATTAATTATTCAAACTTTCTTAACAATTTTTTTTTCTCAGTGTTACCATGTGACCATCCCATCACATTGGTAAGCTCTTGCTCAAAATTCGTCAAATTTTTGTGCTCGACCTATGCACCTACATCAGAATCCCAAGGTGAAAAAGATTCATGGTCTCCTAACCATGTGTTGATAAAGTGAATCTTCCTCGATCCCAAACTTTATGTTGTAGCAAGTGTGAAAATTCCTAGATTTGACAATCTAAGGAATCCTACTGCAACTATCTGAGTTACTTCTCTTATTATGTAAATTGCATTTACAAAATTATTTCAGATCTAAATTATTGAAGTAACTACTGAAGCAACCTACACTTAATTAAAATGATTCTAAAACAAGGAAACTGAGCAAGAAATCAATCACACATAAGACACCTTTATTTTGGACTATGTCCCTGGAAAAACCCAATGCGGGAAAACCGGTGCAGCAGATCTGAGGGTTTGTATTATTAAGTAGTAGCAATTTCTGAATACCTCAAGGGTTATTCAGTTACAGAGAGAAATACTGGCAGAATGAAAATTGTGAGAATACCTCACTCAATCACTAGAAAATTCGGCTGATCCGGACACTGGAGAAGTTGCCCCTAGAGGTCACTACGCAATCACTACGTAGGCCCTACATCACCTCCTCTAAGCACTGCGTCACCCAAGCTATGGATTGATCTGAGTTCCGAAATCACAAATCTCAGCCTTCCGGTCTCACACCCCAGCTTTCGGCTTTTGGATCAGTTCTGACAGTGAAATCTCAGAAACTCTCTGAGCCCGTCACCCTGACTAGCTCTGTTGAACGTCTCTCTACCTCTCTCTGTTGATGAATCCTCCAGCTGAGAAAGTCACCCTGACTGGCTTTGCTGGACGTCTCTCTGCCTCTCTCTACTGATGATTCTCTGACTGAGAAAATCTCTCTCTGTGGATGTTATCTCTGCCAATGTTTTAAAAACCGGAACCGGTGACCGGACCGGTGGCCTAATGAACCGGGTTTCTAACCGGAACCGGTCTAACCGGGAGCGGTCAGATGCCAATGAACCGGTTTAAAAAAAATACATTAAATAATTATTTTTTTAATAAAAAAACTATTTTTAAGATTTGCAACCATGATTCCAAGCCAATAGAGACAAAATATGCAAAGTTTGCTCATTTATATACCATGCAAAGGTGAATATATCAAAATGGCACCAAGTGCAATACATATCATCGAAAAATACATAAGCAATGAGGCTCCAAATGGCCCATAAAGTCCAAAAACAATGCTACAAGCTATGAGGCCATTGGCCTAATACAAGACTACATATTAGTGATCAACAACACGATCACTCCTCATCATGATCAAAATCATCACCACTACTAGACAAGGGATCATCAACATGAGCTACATAAATAATATGGCTCAAAGTTTGAGGACTCCTAAAACTCCTCTACAACTTCAGTAGTAGTAGTAGTAGCAAAAATAGACATCAAAACTACAAATCGCTGAGCAACATGGTCTCTCATGAAACTCATCATTGATTCATCGCTACTAGAAATGGGATCATCAACAAGAGATACATAAACATCATCTAGCTCAAAGTCTTCGGACTTGGATTGCTCAACCTTATAACATGATAGAAATTGAAAAAGTTTAACATGCCTAACCAATGATTTTGGTTTGAGTGAAGGGTTCATTTCCTCAACCTTAAAATGCGATAGAAAAAGATTAGCATGTCTAACTAGTTGTTTTCCTTTGATTGAAGGGTACATCAAGGTTCTTAAAGGACTTCATGCTCTTGATCAAATGCCAATATCATACCCTTACACATGATAGAATCAAATGGGAACATTGCAAATTCCCAAACCATGAAACCCTGAAAACCATTAAGTCTGCTGAATTTTGAGTGAAACCTAAAATTCTAGTTTCTCCATATGAAATCTAATGAGGTCGAAACCACTCTTAAACATCCCGAGTCATTTCATGGTAATGTTAAAAATTTAAGTAAAAGGATGAAAATGAAAAATAAAGGAAATGTCACTTTTACTTTAAGAATTTAACATTACCATGAAATGTCAATGCTTCCCTTACCTCCACATCAGCCCTAAAACTCATTTCTGGCCGTGCGTGGGTCCACATAGGGAAAGAGTAGCTAAATGAACCCTCCCATTGGCTCCAAATCAACCCTAAAACATAACTGTCGCCGAAAATGTGGGTCCGCGGATGAGTTAGCACCTAACCGGCCGGTTAGGTCCGGTTTTTTCAAAAAACAGGCGAAATGCCTAGGTAGCCGGGTTGCCTGGCCGGTTTCGACCGGTGGGCTATCTAACCGGCCGGTTTGGCCGGTTTCCGGTTCAAACCGGCCGGTTTTTAAAACACTGATCTCTGCCCCTCACTACACTAAATCACTTAGATTTGACCTTCATCCGAGCACTGCTCTGTCAGAAGAATTCAATCTCTAGATTCACTCGATGTGTCTTTCCAAATGACCCTCAAGCCTTCCTTTATAGTCTTCTCGTTGAGAAATCAACGGCCGAGATTAGATCTCCAATCAACGACTAACATGATTTGATCTTTGTTTTCTAGATCATTCTCACTCCATTTTATTAATGCCATTTAATTATTTAATTTCCCTAAGTTAGACTTAGGGTCTTCATAAAAATAATTAATTATTTTAACAAAACATGATCTGAGTGGAATTTTCACAAACAGTTTATGGGTTCTTTGGAATACCCGTGTTTAAGCCTCCCCACAAAATTTGGGGCTTAGAGCACTTCCGATGCTACGAAAATAAACACTCCCTCTTAGCAATGAAAGTGCTCTAACAATATGCCTATTGCATATTGCTCTGATCCTGAAGCATCCTCTGCATTGTTGATGTCTGACAAGCTATTCACCAACCTCTACGATGTTGTTGCCATTGTACTGCTGCCCATGACACTGCCACTGCCACTATTGCATCTGTACTACAACTCCCTCCCAAGTGTCGTATCTGCTATGCTGCTAGCACTGCCACTGCTAACACTGCATTTGCACTGCAACTCAGTTGCTGAGAGAAGCAGCTGAACTCACCCAAAACTGAACAAGTGTTCAGTGGATGCAACTCAGTGCTGAAGACTCTGACTGCTAGTAACTACTGTGTTCTCCCTCTAATGCACTGCGCTACTGCTGCTCGGCACTGTTCAACACTGCGCTGCACTCCTATGCACTGCGCTGCTACTGCTACACTGCTGCTGCTCTGCTTTGCGCTGCTCAGAATCTTGCACTGCTACCCACTGCACTATTGTCTCCATCACTCCTCAGCTCCTACTGAAAACTCCTCCATCCCGCTACTGTTGATTTTGGGCTCCCGTAGCAAGGTGCTGATCCATGAGGTGGGCTCCTCAAGGATCCTGCCCAACTGAAGTTCAGGGTGAACTACAGTTCAATGTCACCCCACTTCTCTCCTCAGGAAGCATGGGCACTTATAGCAAATCATCATGTTCGAACTTTGCGGCTGCAACCTTCGAATCATGCTTCTCATCTTTGTTCTTTTTCTTCAAAGGACACTATGATGCAAAGTGGCCCATCTCACCACATCTGAAGCATTTCACCTTCGAGACATCTCTCTTTTGTCTCCGTTTCCCTTGTTTTCCTTTTGATGCGAGGGTTGTATTCTCCTCCTCCTCCAGACTCTTAGATCCGCTCCCGCTGCTGCCGTCAAGCTTGCACTTGACCGCATCTGCTCTTCCTCCTGAAGTGCTGACCACATCTGCTCTCAAATAAGAAGCGTAGCCCTGCCCAAAATGCTTTGGATAAAAACTTGCCACTCCTCCGAGACTGCGTTAAGGGCTAGCCTCACCATAGTTGCCGAAGATGGGGTGGATCCCACAAATACCAACTGATCTCATAAGGAATGGAGCAATGCGCTCCCCCTTCTATATCTGGACCAACCAGAGCTTCTGCTCCAAGTACATCTTTCGCTGCTCGGAAGTTCCTTCGTACAGCAAGGACAAGGCCTCCCACATCTCCCTGGCAGTGTTCTTGCCAGCTACACGAGAGACTATGTGATCCTTGACACCATCAAGGATCATCCTCTTGGCCTTTGCCATATCGGACCTGTACTTCTTAAGTTGATCTAGATTTGAAGATACAACAACCACATTCGCCACGAACGTCTTGAGATCGTATTCATCTAGAAGGAATTGAATCCTTTCCTTCCAGATTACATAGTTGGAGGAACCCTCCAACCGGTCTTGATCTCTAAGACCATGAGCTACCATCTCAGCCAAACAACTACCGAACTGCTTCCTCTTTCTCCCCCTCTGCGCAACACTAGGCAAGCTTACGCACTCCTCCTGGGGCTCATAGATCTGTTGCTCAGATCCTGGAAAAATGGAAAAATGTTGAATTCTTCGGCTAGGAACGCACTGAGGAAGAATTCCTCGCTATGTGTTCTTTTCTTTCTTCTGACGCTTTTCTACCCGGCAACTACCTACAAAAAAAATTGCGTCCCTCTGGCTCTGCGTGAAGGCTCTGCGTTGCTCCCTCTGCCTCAGCAAAATATCAAAATGAAAGTCCTACCTCTTTGTCGACTCACTTGGAGAGAGACAACCTCAAAAAATTAGCCCTCTTGGCTAGAACTGCGCAATCCCCTTGGGAATTCGATCTACTGCTACTGCAGCAATTTGGCCTTCTCTTCAGAGTCAGATCTACTCTTCTTGTTTCACATCAAACCCTCTGATACCAAGTGAAAATTCCTAGATCTGACAATCTAAGGAATCCTACTGCAACTATCTGAGTTACTTCTCCTATTATGTAAATTGCATTTACATAATTAAATTCAAATCTAAATTATTGAAGTAACTATTGAAGCAGCCTACACTTAATTAAAATCATTCTGAAACAAGGAAACTGAGAAAGAAATCAATCACACATAGGACACCTTTATTTTGGACTAAGTCCCCGGAAAACCCAATGCGGGAAAACCGGTGCAGCAGATCTGAGGGTTTGTATTATTAAGCAGTATCAATTTCTGAAAACATCTCTGAATACCTCAAGGGTTATTCAGTTATAGAGAGAAACACTGGCAGAAAGAAAATTGTGAGAATACCTCACTCAATCACTGGAAAATCCGGCTGATTCGGACACTGAAGAAGCTGCCCCTGGAGGTCACTACATAGGCCCTGCGTCACCTCCTCTAAGGATTGCGTCACCCCAGCTGTGGATCGATCTAACTCCTGAAATCACAGATCTCAACCTCCCAGTCTCACACTCCAGCTTTCGGCTTCTGGATCAGTTCTGATAATGAAATCTCGGAAACCCTCTGAGCCCTTGTGCAGCCTCTGTGTAGCCCTGCATGGTTCTGCGCAGCCTCTGCGTCACCCTAACTGCCTTTGTGTTGGCTCTACTAGACGTCTCTCTGCCTCTCTCTGCTGATGATTCTCTTGCTGAGAAAATCTCTCTCTCCGGATGTTATCTTTGCCCCTCACTGCACTGAATCACTTAGATTTGACCTTCGTCCGAGCACTGCTCCATCAAAAAAATTCAATATCTAGATTCACTCGATGTGTCTTTCCAAATGACCTTCAAGCCTTCCTTTATAGTCTTCTTGTTGAGAAATCAACAGCCGAGATTAGATCTCCAATCAACAGCTAACATGACTTGATCTTTGTTTTCTAGATCATTCTCACTCTGTTTTATTAATGCCCTTTAATTATTTAATTTCCCTAAGTTAGACTTAAGGTCTCCATTAAAATAATTAATTATTTTAATAAAACATGATCTGAGTGGAATTTTCACAAACAGTTTCTGGGTTCTTTGGAATACCCATGTCTAAGCATCCCCGCAAATGTGGGGCTTAGAGCACTTCTGATGCTACTAAAAATCAACAGCAAGGCCTTCTCCTTATCATGTCGCTGCTCTAATGTTTTCTTCTTCATCCTTCTGGGTTTCCATATTTTATGTTGTAGTCTTCCTCCTTTGCTAATGAAAACTTGCTCTACCATCTGCAATATGATGTCTTTTATTCTCTTCTGCCCTGCATATCTCCTCTGCTGAGGCTTCTTCAATATCAACTTCCTTATTTTCTCTATTTCCACATCCAACCTATCCTTTGGTTGGCACAAACCATTTTTTCCTGGCTGAAATTCGTTGTTGTCCTCCATTGACACATCAAGATAACAATTTCTTGAAACTACTTTCACCACCCTCTGCATTTTCTGCTTGAACTTCCCATCACTATTGTTGCATCTGCTTCATGGAAAACTCTATCTCGTCCTTACTTGGGTTGCTACAATCCACTGTTCTCAGATTCTCCAACCAGTCCTCCAAAAATTTCAATTTTGCTGCAATATTTTTTGTGCTTATTCTACAATCCTGTAGGTCCTCTCCCAATGGTTCTTGTACTTCATTTAATTGAAGTATTTCCAAGCCATTTCGTTGTTTCGTGCACATCTTCATTATCTGCATACACAAACCAACTATTTTTTTTAAAAATACGAGACTTTGGAGTTTCCTTTGTTGCTTCTAGCATCTCTCCCTCATGCAACACTAAAACTTTCAAACTGCCCATCAAATCTTCATCACTGTTGGATCCTACTTCTTTCACTATAACAACCTTCTCCTTATTACACATGTGATCTTCAATCTTAGGTTGTTCCTCCATGGCTGCATTTGCCAATGGCACATAGTCTTCATCTTGACTATCCTTTGTCTTCTTTCCAGCCTATATAACAGTGCTTAGTGACTAATCCTCTGCATAGAAGAAAATCAATCCTATGTCCTTCATCTAGAACAACTTCTGCATTCATACACCAATTGTTAAAATAAAAATCATCATGGCTTGTATCTTCCATTAACATCTCAGTCATCGTATGTTAATTGTCCACACAGTATGTGAGACTCTCAAAAGGTCTCATCCTAGCATCTCCATCACTGTCTTCTTCTCCCAGATATGGTCCTTGTTCAGGTGCAGAAATATACACTATCTCTTTCTCAATTTCTCCAAGCATCCTTAACCAATCTCTGATTAGATGCCTCATCCATCTTCTTTGATTTCGTGCATGCAACTTCTTAACCGGCCATTGGACTCTTTTTCCAACATAAAGTCCATTCCTCAATTCTTTCGTCGCTTTTTCCAGCCACTACTTCGTTTTCTCTTGTAGATGCTTCTTTATTTTGTTAAGATCTTCCTTTATCTCAGCTATCTCCTTCTCCCTTTCTTCATCACTCATTTCGTTTTATCCAACTGTCTCGACCTCCTTCCTTCTTTGACTGTAACCTTTCTCTGAACCCATCATATGACTACCAATAGCCATCTTTTCCTTCTTCTTCTTCTCCTGTAAACTCTCCTTGTTCACCTGTGAACTGCGACCAAGCCTCTATTTCTCATAGCAAGCCCTATAGCTTCTACAATACCTCACCAAGTCCCTTTATGAGCTTAGCCTTAGCCTTTTGGTACTCCTATTTCCTCTTCTGGAACTTCTCTTGACAATTCTACCCACATTCACTGTGGAACTGCCTTTTTGCCAACTTCTACCCAACTCTGCTAGTTGGAGGTTGTCTTTCTCCTAGTTCTCTGCAATAGAACCTTTTCTCCTTCCTCTAGAGCACACCTGCTCCTCAACTTCAAAGTTGTTACGCTGCTGCAATTTCACCTGCTCATCCTCTCTTAAGTTTTTTTTTTTTTCTTGTCCTCTCTCTTTCTTCAACAATCCATCTTTTTGTTGGGTTTTATCACAATCCTCCTTGCTTCTGAGAGCATGCTCGCTCCCTCTTCTCTTTTACAACATTGTTGGTTGTCTAACTGGTATCACTTCTTTCTACTGATGTTTGCTTCAACTTCACTGTTCAAATCTCTGTTGAACATACATTGTTGTTTTTGCAATCTTCTCTGCTGGCTTTGCCTTCAAGGTTACAGTGTTCTAATGCCCTTCAAATCAAAACTTTATATTTTCAGATCTATCTTCAAAACAAATCTGATCTACTTCCTCCCGAAGTAGATTTTCTTTCATATCCTTTCATTGTTTCCTTCAAACTTCATAACTTCAACCATGCAATTGTCAGTTTCAAATTCACCAAAAATTGAAAACAAAACCAAATTTATCTCAATCAGATTTCTAATTATGATTCTGCTCCATGCTTCTGAATCTCACCTCCAAAATTTGCTTGCTGTCGAATTGTTTGGTTCTGATACCACTTGATGGCACCCAATTCACACCGACGCCAATATCACCAATCTGCTCCACACATATCTCCGTATCCAATTCAACAAAATTTCATGAAACATTTAACATATGCACTCAATATAAGAATGTGAATTTATTATGATAAATATCATGAGAGATTTTTCTCTCACCTTCAACTCTTTATCTCACCTCATTTCATAAATCCAATTACATATGTTTCAACTTAACAAATGGTGTATTAACTTAGGAAAAGTTCTTTCACATGCAATATAATAGCACTTTGACACACTCATTTAAGCGCTTGTCCCAATGTTTGAATCCTTCATGTTTAAACCCATATAGCCATGGATTTGACCCTTTAACATATTCAATGCCAAACAATATAAACTACCCATATCTTTCTCTATGTTGTTAAAAGGGGGATTCTCTTTTCCACTTAGCAATCTTAACACAAATCCCAACACAGTTATGCGAATTCTATATGGTTGCCAACGATTCTTTGCAAATCGGTATTCCACCATTTGTTGATTCCCCAGTTCATCGAATAGGTCATGATTAACAATTTTGTCCTCTAAGCTGGCAATACGAAGTCAGGCCAAATGGAGATTAAAAACCGAACTCGCAGTCCTGAATTTTTTTTATCAGTCACTAAGAAATGATTTGGTAGTGCCATTCGCTACAGGACAATTTGGCGGTGCACTATTAAATTTATGTACAACAATTTCAGGGAAGATGAAACGACTCGACTCTTTTTCAAACCGACTCTCCATGGCCCGTGGCTTGATCCACAACACAATATACAATTTACCTTGTGTTCCTTCACCAGAGTTGTAATGCTATCACAAATTTGACGATAAAAAAAAAAACCAACCTAAAAGGGTTTTGACCGTATTCAAAACACGGTACTCTGTCTCGTTGTAGCAACACTCAAATTGTAGAAAAAAAAACCACGCATTCACTATTCCATAACACAATTGGCACATTCCTTTGTGCAGTTTAGAATTGATACAACAAGCACCCCAAAAGGCAAATGGATAAATCACACAACGATTGAAGCCACGATGTACAAATTCTCAAAGTAAATCGATTCAACAAGTTACAGGCTCTCAAAATGACCAGTATTAGCAAGAATAAAACTACAAATAAAAATGGTTCACAAGCATAAATTGATTTAGTGTAACCACAGGGTTTCGATTCATTTAACAATCACACAACTTGTTTGAATCGCGACTGCCATTACACCAAAACCCGCAGGTGTTAGTAAACAAACGCATCGCCAGAGTTAACAGATCCACGAGAGGTGGTTAAGCACATGTCACGGAACACACGAGGAGCGTTCGTTTATCCAATCTCCAACAATCTCCTCCCCAGCGCGAGCCAGGTGTGATTCGAACTTGAGACCTTTAGCTCTGATACCACTTATTGGAATCACGATTGCCATTACACCAAAACCCGTAGGTATTAGTAAATGGACGCATCACCAGAGTTAACGGATCCAAAAGAGGAGGTTAAGCACATGTCACGGAACACACGAGGAGTGTTGGTTTATCCAATGTCCAACACAACTTACAACTCAATTACTGTTCATTACGCCATTCACATAGAAATACCTTCTGGTTCACACAGATTCAAAGGTACAAGCGTGCTTTTCTTTCAAAACTATAGTTACACAGAGAAACAACGAGTTCCTCTCTTCTCTTTTTCCTCTCTTTTCTCCTTTTTTTCTTCTTCTCCTCAGAAACTTCCAAACACTCTTCTTATTGCTTCCCAAAAGAAACTGACTATGAGAACGAAGAGTCACAAAAATGTGAATCGTTTCCCCTTCTCCACAAAATAAGGGAAACTGAAAACCATATTTACAACAGAAAATAACTTCTCCAAATTATTTCTAAAAAAATCAAAACCCACTCCCAAATTAAATATTCAAACTTTCTTAACAATATTTTTTTTTCTCAGCATTACTATGTGACCATCCCATCACATTGGTAAACTTTTGTCCAGACTTCGTCAAATTTTTGTGCTTGGCCTATGCACCTGCATCACATCATCCCAACCACCTGCATTAAGTTTATACTACTTTGTGAAAGTCTCATTGTTCATTCCCCATCTAGCAGAAACAGGGATATGAGACTGAGAAGCACCATGAATGTCAGCCAGCCTCCCGTCCATATTGCAACGGGAAATTGCAGAAGGCAATCACTCTTACTTTGGAACAACTCTAGGATAAAAATAGGGCTCTGCGGGACAATGTTGGGTTGTGGTTGGCTGCAGTAGAGAAGGCATAAAAAATCAACAGCAATGAAATCAAGTGGAAGATGAAGTTGAATATCTGGATGTGGGACCAAGCTTTCATGGTACAAAATATTAAATTCAAACTAGAAATCCTGAGTAATGTCCAGAAAGGTGATACAAATGAAGCAAAGAAACAGGTTGAGCATCTAAAGGACAAATTAACCACAAAGATGAAGATCTGCAGAATTTATACAAGTCAGAACATCGATAGCACCATCTTTAGGAGCTCCAGAGGCCAAAAGTGTTCGCGGGAGATCAGTGGGGAGAAGGCATGTAGCATTGGGTGATGAGAGGAGAGCAGGGTGATGGAGATGGAAGCCGAACTCAGAGTTGCAGAGGAGCAAACAACCCTGGTTCCAGGTAAATGTCATTTATTTTATGCTCTATTTGCTTACTGTGATAGGAGAAGACCAGTATATGTATACAAATAGGGCTTTAATCTGTAACAGAAGTCTGACATCTTTTTTAATTTTTAAATATATCCTTTTATGATGAATATACATATTTTAAAGTGTGTATATGATATACTTTTTCTTGGTTCTGCACAGTGTACAGTGCAATTTAATATGTATGGAACCATGCATATGGCAAAAGCATCTTATAAAAATCAATTTTGAGGGACATTTGGCTTTAGAAGTACAAGTGGCTGTCAAATTCTAAACTTGAGACAATAAAATCAGTTCTTAGTCCAGCTAAACCAAATGACTTATGAGATCTGAAATTCCTTTGTCCCCAACTACAAGTTGGTGAGAAAATTCAACACAACCTCTCTAAAACAGTTGAGGACATAGCGAAAAAGTTTCAAACTAGTAACAACAGGCTTCGGATTGGTGTACCCCAACACAGAACAGATATATTACTGCAGTGATCTGGTAGCCTATTCAAGCACTATAAATTAAATGGCTTGGGAAAATTATTGGCAGATTCATTTTTGAAGAGAAGCGAGTAGCATTCTTGATTCAGGTGTAGGAAGTCCGGCCAATCCATCAACTCCTGCAGGTGCATTGGCTACAGTGAATATGGGCACTATCACATGCCTGCTAACCTGCACCGTGACATTGCAAAGTTATGCACCAAGTTCATCTTTGCAATCTCATTGCAGTGACAGATGCAAGGTGTATTCTACATTCTGGGTGGGAGGGGTGTGCGTTCAACGGTTCACCGATGCATTCGGTGCACCCGGAGGTTGCCAAGAGATACGCAACCAGGATGTTTGCAAAGGGATATATAACCTTCATGTTTGCAAACTCCAGATGATTGGAGCTTATATGGATTTATGCTACTACACTCCCTCAAAGCAGCGAACAATCTTTCTTGATCCAATATTTCCATTGAGAAAGCTAATAAGAAAAACCCAAAAGTAAAATTGAACATCACAAAAAGCCCAAAAGAAAACATTAATTCATTGTACAAAGTAGAGCAGGGGGCTTGTACATACCCGAAGGTGTTATCCTTGGACCAGCCATAGAAAAACCCAAGAGTAAAATTGAACTTCACAAAAGACCCAAAAAGAGAACTTTAATTCATTGTACATAGAATAGCAGGAGGGTTATACATACCCGAAGGTGTCATCTTTGGACCAGCCAGAGAAGGAGGCAACTTTAGTCAGCGACTTCTTCCATTCGTCAATTTTTGCTTTGGGGTACCTTGCTTTCTTCTGCTGGAAGGCCTTGGCGAAGGCGCCTCTGTCGGGATACCGGACTTCTGTGGGGGAAACGTCATAAAATAGAGGTATTATGAGCCCACCCGACTTGCACATTCGAGACACCTCCTCGAGACACCAGTAGGATTCGGCATAGTTCTTCGAGAATATGGGTATGAGTATCGCACTGTTCTCAATTGCTTTTACTATCGTCGAGCTGATCTCGTCACCTCTCTTAAGCGTCTCGCTGTCCAGAAAGGTATTAACTTCTGCATTCTTGAGCGAAGCGTAGAGATGATCTACAAATGTTTTCCTAATGTCGCCTCCTCTGAAACTCAGGAAAACATGGTATTTCGTCCTAGCAGGAGACAGAATCCGCTGCGAGGGGTTGTATCTTGTGAAAGACATGATAATGAATATCAAGATATCTATTTTCTCAACAGCTCTTACCACACCATTGTGCTGCAGAAACAAATTCCCAAGCGTAAGACATACAAAACTGGAAACCTGTGCGGCTTAAACGAAGATATATAAATTGGACACCGGTGTTACATGTTTCCCTTGCAGGTTTCGCAGGCTACGTCGGAGTTACAGGCCTTTCAGAAGGTGCTCTATACAGACATAAGGGAGTTGTGTAGCATAATAAATAGAGTTGACGTGCAATTTTATAAAAAAATAAAAAATAAAAATTGAATGTTAATTATAAATAAAATAACAAAACTATATCGAGAGTTTGTATTCATCAAGAAAGAAAGAAAGAATTTTTAATGTCCACGAGGCTAAAAATAGCCTATGGGACA